>JARQOC010000003.1:657020979-657435900 GCA_033576535.1 Allobates femoralis | reverse complement strand
AAAATCGTGATGTAAAAATGGCCCTTAAAAACATTGATTCCTAGGGAAATTGGTGCCTCTGTTTTCGTCGTTTTCGGTTTTTGTCGATAGTTTTCAGCAGATCATAAGAAAGGAGGTATCCTTGTAGTGGTAGTATGATTATACATAATATAAATTATTAAAAAGGGATAGTCAGATAATATAACAAAACAAACACATCCCGTTCAGAGGTGGGGGTCAGGTAAAAATTCCCTTATTTTTGACGGGAAAAGCATATTTTTTTCTAAGGATACATAACCCTTAGTGAAGGTTGTCTAAGGTGCGCTTCTGGGAGAACAGCAATTTTACTGTATACTGCAAAAATATGCGGCATCCGACCATGTCCCACGGAGATTATAGACGGGCCCTTCAACAGGTGTTGTATTGCCAAGAATGTAAAGGGCCCGTTTAACCGGTCTCCCACCCATTTAAAAGCGATGCGTTGTAACTTTGGCTTTTAGTTCTGTAGTATAAACAGTTTTGAGTATGATCATGTAAATGAAAAACCCCTTTTAACCAATTTTACTATCTATGTATGCCACCCCATACACACAGGTGGTTTTGTAATAGGCATTTAAAAAATGGATGCAGTAGCATCCAAATAATAAGCATTGCCCTTAGTAGGCATCTAAAAGATTTACTAATGTAATTGCAGTTTAAAAGGCTCCAATGCTTGAAAATTTCCCAAATTAAAAACACCCGTAGAAAAGGCTTTTTTAGAAGGTTAAAAAAGTTGTGTTCATTTGGTATGCTGTGTTAAAAAGAAAAGGGCATTTTGTATTGTGTGGTGCTGAAAGTTCCTTTGCTCACAGCTTTAAAAGAGCTTTGGTTAAAAGTTGTTGCTACGCAAACCCCCGTAAAATGCCCCGCCCAAAACCCCCATCTGCCACCAAGCATCATGGGGATATTTAAAAATGGAGTTTTTTCACCCCCTCTTTTGGGCCCTTTTTTCTTTTTCAGTGTTTAAAGATTTAGTATTCATTTTATCTTCTTTGCGAAGCCAGAAAACTGGATTGCACCTACAACATTGTGTAATTTTCCTTGTGTGTTTTCTTTTCTTTTTTTTTTTTTTTCTTTCTTTCTGGTCATCAACATAGCCTGTCGCAGTCCGGGACTATGGACACTACTAGAGACTTTCTTAGTAGAACTCCTAGTCATAACATCCTGGTAGCTTTAAATCACTGTGTTAGGAGCCTGTAAAGAATCTGTGTACGGTTATTGCTGTGTGTGGTGTGAAAATGTTCTGGTCAGAATGCCAGTTCTGCAAATGGAAACACATGCAGGGCTCTCCTAGAAATGTTCACTAATAGGTTCATGCAGGTCTTTGCCAGAGAAATGAATGGGGCCATTTGGGAACCAATAAAAATAAAGACAACATTTTTTATTTATTTTTTTGCTACACTACCAGCTTTTGGAGGCTGCTGGTATATGGAAAAGTGCTATGTTTTTACAGGAGACAGTACTGTAGTTGTGTAATATAATTATATGGTGTTAAAAATACCAATCAATACATAATGATAGGTGTACTTATAAATTACCACTAACTGCTTCAGTATGATATCTGCGTAACTAGGCTCTGTGTAGCTCATTGCTATTGCTCCTTAATGCCTGATCCGATTTATTCTGAATACTGCATACAAAAGCTGTTAGTTTATTATGGTAGAGGCTTTCTTTGCAAAGACAGCATGCAACAAATAGCTGCATTACAAAAATGACTGCTGGAATCTAATTGGTTGTGGAATGGGCCATGCAGTTTATATTTTTTTTTTACTTCATGTATAAAATGTATATACTGTAAATTGTACGGGATAATAGTGACTTTCAAGTTGAAGCGGTTAGAAGAGTGGTCAGTCAATCTTATCTACTTTGTGGTCTTCGACCAAACTCTTCGGGTATGTCGCTGTCGCGATCGCTTGTGAGATGTCAAACAGTCAGATCTCACCAGCAACACAGCAACGATCCGGAATGATACGGAGGTCGTTGGGACCCTGTTTCTCAGACCTGTAGTATTGAGATAGTTGGTCGTTGTCCCTGTCAAGCACTGCGATGCATGCTGCCCAGCGGGAGCCCGACGACCAAAAAATTGTTCAGAACAGTTTGTAACGAGCAGCAATCTCACAGTAGGGGCCTGATCGCTGCTAAGTGTCAAAGTGAGATCGCTGTTGCGTCACAAAATTTGTGACTCCGCATCGATCTCGTTTAGTGTGACGGGGGCTGAATAGTTGATACTGAAAAAACAAAATGAGGCAATAATCACATTGTGCTTTGCAGTAGATATAGTGGCTCCATCCCTGCAAAACGGGTTTGCTGCAAATGTGCTAATGGGGACCATTGACTATAAAAAAAATGCAGACCGAATCATTATTTGCTTTGTAACACATAGTATTTGGGTGTATACGCCTATTGTTCGACAATAGTGAACTCCGTCTGCATAATTATAGTCAATGGCCCTTGAGCACATACATTCAAATTCCTTTTTGTTAGGTTCAGACATAAACGCCAATGGAGTTACTGAGAGCAGAGTCAAACATGATGAGAACCAAGCCTAAAGCTTAAAACTAAAGCCCCAGTCACTCATAATGAGATCATTAGCGAGATCATTGTAACGTTACAGGTTTTGTGACGTTGCAACGACCTCCCCAGCGATGTCGCTATGTGTGACATCTAGCAGCGATCAGGCCACCGCTATGAGATCGCTGCAAAGAGCGCATGACCATTTTTTTGGTCGTTGGTCTCCTGCTGGTCAGCACACATCGCTGCGTGTGACAGCGAGAGACCAACGATCAGCGATTTCACAGGCTGGTAACCATGGTAAACACACGGGTATCTAGCCAGCGCCCGCTGTCTAGATACCCGGTGTTTATCATAGTTACTAGCTTCCTCCCTGCTTAGCACAGCCTGTAAGCAGGGAGGAAGCTGGTAACTATGATAAACAGCGTGTATCTAAGCAGTGCGCGCTGCCTTGATACCCAGTGTTTATCATAGTTACCAGCTTCCTCCCTGCTTACAGGCTGAACTAAGCAGGGAGGACGCTGGTAACATCGTTCCAGCGATGTGGGAGGTGGCTCCCTGGTCGCTGGGGAGATCTGCCTATTTGACAGCTCCCCAGCGACCAGGTAGCGGCGCTCCAGCGATCCCAGCAGATCGTTATTGCTGTCGGGATCGCTGGAGCGTCGTTGTGTGTGGCGGGACCTTAAGGATAGTTTCACACTTTCATTCCATTTTGATACTAAGAAAAACTCGTCTGAGGTCATTTCGGTGTTTTTGTGCACCCGAATGTAACCGCAACATTATTATGCTGGATCCGAGATCCGGCATAATACCCGTGTGGTTGCATCAATTTTTTTTACAGTATCTGTGGAAGAGTTATTATATAGTACACACCTAGATAGACAGTCTCCCGCTGCTTGCTTCCGGGGCAGCTCATTAAGCGTCATGAATATGGCACAGATAAAGCTGACAGCTGTGGGCTGCCACTCTCGGCTGTCTAGTTTTACTTTGGCTGGCAAAAAAAGTGTGGATTTGCCTTATTTTTCATTGCCAGCCAAGGTAAAATTAGGCAGCTGGGGGGTTGGTATTTTCAGCATGGCAGGGCTAATAGTTATTGGCCCGCCCCACGCTATGAAATAGCAACCCGCATCCTGCTGAGAATTTGGCGCTTTCATTAGAAGCGCCAGGTGCTTTACCCAGCTCTCTCAGTTGCCCTGGTGCCGGTGGCTGTATAGAAAAAACCCCGGCACACAATGGTAGTGGTGCAGTAAATGAAAAACACTCAGAACGGTGTAAGATGGTAATCAGTAATTTTATTATCTTGCAGTAAAGCACATTGTCTGTTTCTCAGTTTAATGTAATGTTTCGGTGTATCACGTCTTCATCAAGATAAACTGAGTTTTTTCTGAATAAATGAACAATGACAAAAACATAAAGTCACAAAATGAACATGGTACAGATATGATTAGATACATATCTTGTTGCAAGAAAACAAAAAAACGAAAATTACTGTAGCCTACTTAGGACAGTAGATCATATCTGTGTTCAACATACATATGATAAATAACAGAAAAACCCATACCTATATGAGATTGTGCTTAACGAGGGTACTGCAAAACAAGTCACTGGTAGGGAACTAGTGAGAAAATCTGTGTATAGAAACAACCAATTATTACATCATAATCGTTTGTCCTACCGTGAATCCTACCTCCAATGTTTTACATAAAGACTATGGTGGAGAGTAGAGAGCCACAAGGGGTTAGATATCAGTAAAGAGGAAGAGGGCAAAGTGTGGCATCAGAAAAACAGAATAAAGAATCGATGAAAGTAACATAATTGGATGGCATAGGCTTACCCAAGGAAAATGTGGTAAGAGCAATGCCAGGGGCCAAGTGTATCCTCCGTCAGGGGTCCCAGTGTATCAACTAATGATCATAAGTGCTGAGCCCTTTAAGGTTTAACTGTTGGGTGAGATACCATATGTAAAAAAAAACTGTGCCAGGTATAATAGCTCAACCCTATGACAGATACAATGTAATATAGTGTCAATCTGTTACCTGGAATATCTATCAGAAGGGTAATATACCTATGTAGGGAGTAGTGCCCACCAGGTTTCTTGGCCAGGTATTGCCCCCCCCCCCCCCCCACTCCCACGCTATAGAATAGCAAACCACAGCCTGCTCAGAATTTGGCGCATTCATTAGAAGCGCCAGGCGCTTTACCCAGCTCTCCCAGTTGTCCTGGTGCCGGTGGCAAA
Organism: Allobates femoralis; assembly: GCA_033576535.1. Lineage (NCBI taxonomy): Eukaryota > Metazoa > Chordata > Amphibia > Anura > Aromobatidae > Allobates > Allobates femoralis. Next base: position 657,431,135 of record JARQOC010000003.1, on the reverse strand, counting down.
CTGGGTAATAAGGGGTTAATGCTAGCTGAATATTGCCAGTTGTCATTAAGCCCGAGATTCATAATGTTACACCCAGCCATTATGAATCTCTAGTAAATGGTACACAACACACAGAGAGAAATAATTTTATTAGAAAAAAAACACAAACGCATATCTCAACTCTATCTTTATTATGCCCACATACTCCTCCACGATCTTCTGCGACGTCTTCTTATGACAGGACAAGAAACTGACCGATTTCCAGCTACCGCTGTGAGAGGAGTGGCGTCACAGGCGACCCTAAGGTTTCCAGTTTCGCTGTGAGCTCGGTGACTTGGGAAAGGTCACCTGAGATCAGAGCTGCAGCTGAACTCTGGTGACCCCGTCTGTGACGCCATCACCCCTCACAGCAGTAGCCGGAAACTCGCTTACATACATGGCTTGTGTTTTAAATGAAAAAATTATTGTAGTATAATGTGAACATCAGGCTTTCAATCATTATTGTGAATCAAGCTATTTAGATAGAACATAATAATAATAATAAAACACATACTGCATTGAACTACCCTACCCAATTTATCATATATTTTGAGTATATTTGGAGTTGGTCTATTTTCTTCCAACTTCGACTCCTCCACAGCTGACTCCGGCTCCACAGCCCTGGTTTCCTGCTCTGCCACTGGAGAATCCTCATTGTGCACATGCGTGTGATGTGAGGATTCCCAAGTCTGCAGTCACATAGAGTAAATACAGCCCTGTTATGTTAGACCCAACAACCCCTTTAAGGCCCCTTTCACATCAGCGTTTTTCCCTGAATACGGCAGATTTACCGCATTTGCCGCCCAACGGCCACACTTGCGGGAAACCCCATGCATTGTCTATGGGGCTTGCGGTCGGGTGCGGTAAGTGCGGTTCTGCCGGATGCGGCAGATCTAGCACTTGCGGTGGCGAAAAAAAGCTGCTAACCGCATTTTTTTTCCGTGGCCACAACTGCCGGATTTGCTAGATGGCGGTAAAACCGCAATTGCCCCAAGCCCCATAGAGAATGAATGGGGGCTTGCCGCAAGTGCACTGCAAGTGGGCCGTTAGGCAGCAGATGCGGTAAATCTCCGGAATCTGCCGCATTCAGCGAAAAACGCTGATGTGAAAGGGGCCTAAGCTTGTATATACAGTTACATTTACAGGGAAAAGCCTTTATTCCTGTAACTGATGAGCTCAGTATTGTAGAAGAGCATAAAACTTCCTGAGCTCTGTCTGCCTTTGTAGTCTGTGATAATATTTTCTGTTGATCAGGAAATACAACAAGAGCGAGGTCTCCCAGCAGCCACCAGACATGCAAAGTTTTCTAATAGGATCCCAGAGGACATTGAACTGATCCCAGCATTATTATTGTTTTTCAGATAAGTCGTTTATCCAAACAACTTGTAACCTCTCCGCTGTGCCTGTGAAAGTCTTCACCCTGCAGTCATGAGCGTAATTCACAGTCTGCAGGGTGATCACAAATATTTACAGCTTCCTCACTTTAAATGATGTGTGTGTGTGTGTGTGATTACCATAGCAGTATCCCAGCAATGAGGCCCCTTGATTTTCCTTTTATCAGGGAAGGCAGCAATATTTTATTTTCGGAAATGACTTTCATCCCTATGATGAAATGTGAATTTCCTTTAGTTGCCTAAGGGTAAGTGCACATCAGTCGTTTTGTGGGCTGCTTTTGGACGTTTTCCGTCGGCGTTTTCCGCTCCGTTTTATGTTAATTTATGTTAATCCTATCCTCCGGTTGGATTAACATGCTAGTCAATGGATTTTAGAAAACTCTTGTCTTCACTAGAACGTTTTTCTTCTGGTCGTTTTCAGTCAAAACTGAGTTTTCTCAGTCAAAACTGAGTTTTATCACCGTTTTCCAAAAATAGAGCAAGTGACTTCTTTCCTCCATTTTTCCACTTGGTTTCAGCTGAACAAGTGCACTAAAAACTCAGTTTTCAAAAGCGCCGAGAAAAAACGCCGAGAAAAACGCTGGAAAACCCGGCGAAAACGAGCAAAAAACGAGGGACACTGCTGAGCACAGAAAACTCAGTTTCTGCTAAAAAAACCCCCAGGTTTTTGGACGTTCTGCAGAGATGCACAAACGTCAGATGTGCACTTACCCTAAAGGTCCGTTTACATTACTCAACATTGGCATTAGCATTAAATGACTGGCGATCAGCTACTTAGCACGCTTACATAGGCAAACCAGTCTGCAGATGTATAGTGAACGATCTGTAATAGATGTTCAGTACATATAGGCTGCTAATGTTCTCAGCAGCCCCTTACTACTTACACGGGATGATATCTTGCCTAGACAGATTAATATTTTTTCTGCAGTCCAGAGGATCATTTCACTTTGATGTTGCTATTTTAGTCTGCATGATTATCATGAAATGAGCTTTTGTAGGAATGCTTACCCAAATTAATCTTTAAGCGTAAATTAACCTGACAACTTTAAATCAGGGGTCCCCGACCCGTGGCTCACAATTTTGATGTGAAAATATTGAATGTGGGGGATTGTGGAAACTTGGACCTTGGTATACTGCCTTGATTTTTGTGGAAAAGCTTTTGCTGTCATTATACCAGTAAGTGGGTGGGGGGCTCTGGGTGTCACTACTGTGAAGGGGACCTTTGGATGAGGCCCACTCAGAGCTGAATCTGGCTCTTAGGGCCGCTTTACACACACCAACGTCTGTGTCCAACTTCTGAACAGATCTCTGGTTGCAGTGAAATCATGGACACATTGCTCCATTTTGTGGCTGTGTACAAATGTAACAATGTGTCCATGATTTCACTGCAACCAGAGATCTGTTCAGAAGTTGGTCACAGATATCTGTGTGTGTAAAGTGGCCCTTAAGGTCCAAAAGGTGGGGTATCACTGCTTAAAGGCATGATGCATCCTTTGTGTGGACGAATCGCCTATTATCCACAACATTACAAATAGATTCTGTCTTGAAATATTTTGGTAGGTAAGAACATCTTGAGAGCTGTATTAAAACTAGATGCCCATAGCAACCAATCAGATTCCAGCATTCATTGTCGAAGGTCCTTGTGAAAATGAAAAGAAGCAATCTGGTTGCTCTGGCTGACTGTTTGCTTGGCATCAAGTTGCAAGAATCCCTATCCAAACAGTTTCTGGACACTTTATTTGCAGTAAACGAGACAACACCTTATTTTCCACTTATCAACGTAGTGTTCTATCATCAACATAACATATTACCCATTTACAGCTGTTGTATGAAAGGTAAGTTGTTTTTTAATGTTTTTTCTATGGGCTATTGCTCTTAAATTTTGCATGCCCCCTCCTCCAGACCAGTGTGAAAATTAGGATCTGTGGGAAACTGTCGGTCTTCCGGTTCCATTTTAGTGCTATTTTTCATGAGCTGTATGACAGGGGATGCTTGAGAAACCTTTATCATTTTTTTTTTTTATATAAATATAATTTCCTTGCCAATTCATGAACAACTGACTGACCAAATGCTGACACACATCTGTTTTTCACATCCACAAAAAATAAAAGGCATTTGAAATTGGCCTAAATATGTGTGTGGAATGAATGCCTTTACAAAGGCTTTACTATAGGTTTTAGTGATGCAGTGACTGCTTTCTAATGTGTCATATACTACATTGTAGTATCTGTGCACATTGTTCATTTCTTATCAAGGATGTGTCTTGTTTATCCCTTGTGCAGAATAATCTTTTAGCTGCTATTGAAGTGGAAGTTCCAGGCCTCTGCTGGCAGCTATACCCGAACCATTGTGGGCAGCTCTGGAAATCCATGTGTACCAGCTCAGTCCTGCCCATAAGCTCTCTTCTGCATGGCAGCACACAGCTCAGCAGCTGAGACAACTGGGAAGTGTGCCCAACACTGTATCCAGGAGGAGCGTGACGTGTGAGAGGGAAGCGGCCATAGCTGTTGTTGTGGAACGACTCTGAGCAAGGTTTTTGTTTTACAGTCATTAGGATGAACTGATGTTATTTAAAGGGAACCAACCACCCCCAATGACCCCCCCCGGACTATTAATATCAGTCCCTACACACAGCACATACATGTGCTGCACTGATTTTTGCTAAATAAACTGGTTTTTGAAACTAAAGATAATGATTTTTAAAGTTTAAACCGAAACGACGGTTGGGCGGTACTTATCTGTGGAAACCGACGAGATCTGATGCCAATCATCTTCCCTGTCTCCCCTCGCCGCAGTTATGGACAGCCCTTTGTGCAGCGTCACAGCCCTGTGCACGGGCTCGCATGCCCGTGCACACGTCATCATCTGCAGCCGGGAAGCGAGCGCGCGCTCTGTCTTCCACAGCCGAGCGCAGGAAGTCAGAGCGCGCGCTCGCTTCCCGGCTGCAGATGATGACGTGTGCACGGGCATGCGAGCCCGTGCACAGGGCTGTGACGCTGCACAAAGGGCTGTCCATAACTGCGGCGAGGGGAGACAGGGAAGATGATTGGCATCAGATCTCGTCGTTTGCCACAGATAAGTACCGCCCAACCGTCGTTTCGGTTTAAACTTTAAAAATCATTATCTTTAGTTTCAAAAACCAGTTTATTTAGCAAAAATCAGTGCAGCACATGTATGTGCTGTGTGTAGGGACTGATATTAATAGTCCGGGGGGGTCATTGGGGGTGGTTGGTTCCCTTTAAAGAGAACCAACCACAAGGATTTAGCACTATGCAGCATGTGATTGATGAGTGCAGCATGCCCTCACTATTTTTTTTGTTGTTGTTTTTTAAACTCCCCAGTGTGCTTGTTTTTCTGCTGTAAGCTGAATGCCCCCTCCAGAAACATGATACTGCTGGTTGGTTCCCTTTTAAGAGCTTCTCTGTTTTATTTTTTCAAAGAGTAGCGAACACATTATTGTTAACCCCTATTTACAGAGAATCTGGCAGCAGGTTTTTGTTGAGAGCAGCAAGATGTAGAAAAAGGACCCTGACTCCAATGATTATTACTTAACTTATTGGGTGCAGTGGTAGTGGTAGTAAGACAACCAGAATTCTTAGCTGTAGTATAGCTCAGCTAGATAACCCCACTCACACCACAGCTCTCAGTGTACATTGTCCATAAACAGAGAGCTACTTATCACAGAATTGGAGTGTGGCTCGGACAAGGGCTCATGAGCACTGATGATGAACTCTTCACTGTGTGGAAACGGCACAAAGCATAAGTGACACATCCCTGTTTTCAGAAAATCCTGTTGACAGATTTCCCTTAATAACGTGGTGCTTGTAATGTGTAGCACATACCATAGCAAATGATACTTGGCCAGAAGGAAAGAAAAAAGGCTGTAAAGTGTTGTGTTTTTTTTCTCAGACAATTTGCTTGGTTTTCCATTTGTGTTCTCTAGAATGGGTAATTTCCTTGCGGGTAGTGGCTGTGTACAGTGACATTGTCACTGTAAAGTCTTCGGCTCTGTGTATTGGATATGAATGTTTGGTGTCTATGTTGTTGTAGTTTTGTTATCTACATTACACATGGTGGTTACAGGGTCTATTCATATTATGCCGCAGTTTAATTTTGAGATTATCACAACATTGCAGCAAATTTTAAAGTGATTTTGTAGTCATGTCCCCTCCAAGCTATGGCACATGTCTGCACTGCCGAGATTATCACCAGCCATACAGTACAACCAGGTTTGCTATAATAAGCTCATCTGATATGGCTGTGGTGGTTTATTTTTTTGCTTTTATTTCTAACACTGCTAATTGCTTTTCTGTTCCTTGCCTGGGATAATTGCGACTCACTCTGCACTTAAGTGAGGGCTGTGAAAGAAATGGATGCAATCAGAAAACTGAATAATGTGTCCTCTCCACCTTCATAACTCATGGGTTTCTATAATTACAAGCACATATTCGACTCTGATATTGTCCTAGTCCTGCAAGAATCAAACAGGGTGGTCAGAAGAGTGTAATTTATCTTGCTGCTGCAAGCAGGCAGTGTGTTGAATGAATTGTATTATACATGAGATGTAGAGGGACAGGCGTGTAAAAATACCAGGATCCTCACCCACTGCACACAATGCATGTCCTTCATTTGATGTACAATCAGGTGCTGCTGACTTTCAGTGTCACATTGTGGTTGATCATTAACCTCTTTTTATGGTTAGTTCAGAGGAAGACCAAGCATGAAGTGAGTAACCCTTGACATTGCTGAGCACTTGGTTGTTCTTTTAAGCTGCTTTCACATTTGCGTATGGGAAGGCAGCGTATTGCTGCGTTCCCATACGCAGTCAAACACATGCGCACTGCGTTCCTATGTTTAACACGTCCCGGAGCTTACCGGCGGTCGGGAGGCGGAGATCTCCGGCGCTGATCTCCGCCCCCGGACACCGCTGATTGGCTGCCGGGCTGCACAGTGATGTGTCCGCAGGCGGACATTCTCCGCTGCGGACACATCAAAATGGCCCTGCTTTACACTGCGTTTGTGTCTGCATGCGATCAGCATGCAGACACAAACGCTAATGTGAAGCCAGCCTTATAGCAGTGTAAAAGATCAACATAGGCAGTTGGAATCATGCAAATAATATCCCTGCCAGGTCCATGTTGTATCCATAGTTATTGCAGCCTTTGACTCCTCCTTGCTCAGTCTTCAACCAAGTCCAATATCCTAAACTTGCAGTTAATCATACAATTTCACAGAAAAAGAACAAGGAAACCAACTAGATTTTTATAGGCCATTGAAATTTATACAAATGAATGAAATGTAGTGTTTTGTAGTGTGTCTGAAATTGTGAAAATTATCAAAATAATGCTAACTGCATATGTGAAATGGTTGATTCCACATTAAAATTTCTAATTTAATCAAAAGTATGAAAGGTACATTATATGTTGTAATAAATAATATGCTGAGGTTCTTCTCCCCTCTTGTATCTGTACGACCAAATTGTCCACATTTATTGTACTTGTTTTTGTCTGCCTTTACCATTGGTTTCATGGTAATGTATGCTAATTTGTTCCTGCAGTTTTGATTCCCAGCAAAACCAATGTGTTTCACACAAACGCTATGCACACACATTGGTTTTGCAAGTGACAAGAACTGTCAAATCCCTGCGTTTTTGGTGCGGATAGGAAAGAATTGACATGTTCTATTTTTCCCGCGTTTTTGGTGCAGTCAATGAAAAAAACGAAGCAGAACCGCACAAAAAATGTGCAAAAAACGCAGGACCTGAAATCCGCAAATCTCCTGGCAAGGACTCTAGGATCCTTGAAACCAGTTCAGGTTTTGCTGCGTTCAGGACTGCTCAAAAAACGTCCTGTGGGCACATACCTTAATGCTAGTCTGGCCCTGGATTTGGGGTACAGCAGACCCCTTGGCGATTGTGGTCCAGGTTTGCCGGTGCTGCCAGGATCAAGCTCGGCTGGGAGGTGGCAGCGGGGTCATTGCATGCTGTAAGCTTTCTTGCAAAGAAGGGTTTTCAAGTTCCATCTTAGGCCCCGTTCACATGCTGCGTATTTGTTGCATCTTGTTATGCACGTTTTTGCCGCAAAAACGCATGTGCGTCTGCGTTTCCCAGCAAAGTGAATGGACATTCACTTTGTGCCATTCAGACGCCACATAATTTTAAGCACCATTTTTGGAGCAAGAAATGCGCTCGTAAAAAGAATGAACATGTCAATTCTTTCCGCTTTTTTATGCACGTTTTTCCCATAGGCCCCATTATAAGCACTAAAAGAAACGCACATAAAAAAAAGCGCAATTCAAGTTGTTTTTGCACATTTATTTTTACGCGACAAATACGCAGCATGTGAACGCAGCCTTAATGTTTAGACTGTGGTGGATAATTGTATGTGTTGGGGTGCAGAATTGCAGAGGACGGGGGATATTTGGGAAAAGTCTTTGAGGCTATTTGATGAGGAAGGTACAAGGACCGGAGATTATGTATGGGAAGACATCAGCAGATATGTTACCGATTTATGGAGGAGACAGAATGTGGATGGATTTGTGGGTCAATGTTGGTAGTGTGAATGTACATTGAGGAATTGGGAACCAATGAAAAGATTTGTATGGGGGGGGGGGAAGAAGGAATAGCGAGCACACTACCTGATTTGGCTATGTGTGTGTTGGGGGGAATAGTTGCCAATGGATAATACACATTATATACCCGTCTCTCCCACCATACCCCCAAATCGCTCCTCACCAGGCAACTAAGGGCTGCCAGGGTCAGGCATCCACCCGGGGTAAGTTCCAACAGCCAGCCACTGATCACGCCCATCGAGGTGTGATAAAGGATCATGGAGGCTGCAAACCAACACTCCCAGGGGGACTATTGCATGTAGCCCCCACTTCATTATCATCCTAATGAGTAAGTGTAAAAAATGTTTTTTACAACATTGAAAACAAGCATTTAGCAGAGAGAGGGATAGTTATAATGGTAATAGGAAGGTGCAGGGACATGTATTGATAGGTTAGGTGGCTTTTAGGAGGTGACAGGTTCCCTTTAAAGTACAACACTTTAAAAAAAAAAAAAAAAAAAGTTTTTATATACAATAGTTGATGCATGGGATTTCTGATTGATTGGTGTTAGTCGCCTGAGATAAAACACTACTCAGAAGTCCACAGTTATCCTCATGAGCTTCACACAGAGTGGTTTATGAGCTCAATAGTAGTAAGTCTGTGGGTTTGTATGTAGCTTGATCTCATATACCACTCTCAGCTCATGCAGAAACTGTGGACTTCAGAATGGTGCTTTATCTGATTAGTGTGTCTCTCAGACCTCAAACACCCATCAATCAGAAACTCCATGCATGAACTATAGTAAATAAAAACTTTTAGAAAGTGTTTGTTACACTTAAAGGGAACGAGGTTGATTTTACCCCCTATACTACACCACCTGTCCCTTCAACATGCTAGCACATCCTAACCATCCTTCTCTGTCCTAAAACTGCAATTTAATGCTTGAGAAAAGCGATTTTTTTACTTACATTTTCCTATGGTAATGAGGCATCCAGGCTACGTCCTTAGACTGACATGGGCGGTCTCCATTCTATCCGACCCCCCCACCCCCACACACACACACACTCGCTCGCTGCTCTTATCACACTCCGCTGGGTGTCATCATTCCATCTCCTGCACGCCTCCTATTTTGAAAAACCCACCTCCTCATAGTATGACGCGCACCTGGACCACTGTACTGTGGGGCTTATCAGGTGCATTGCCCTGCTTCAATATCTGCACTTTGCATGCGCCGGAGCATGCAGTACAGCCCATGCACACGCACACAGCTCAAGACCCGAAATGACATTACGGCTGCAAATCCTACAATGAGGAGGACGTGGAATTTTCAAAATTGGGGGGTGCACAGGAGAAGGAATGATGACGTGACGTTTTAAGCCCCCTATGAGACCTGCCCTCTAATAGAATAGTGACATCTGCAGACTGGCTGCATTAGTCATTTAACATTGTTTAGACCAACATTGGAGAAATGGTGCTGGCTTGGGTGGTCATCATTGTTTTTTTTTTTTAATATACTGCAGCCCTACGAACAAATGTAGTTTTAATACACATGCAGTGTGCAGGGAACCCTTTCATCGCCTCTCTACATATAAAATACTTGGGTAACTTTTGCTTCTTGCTGTCTTACAGAAGAAAGTCTGAATTCACGTACTTTAAACTGCCAGAACAGCGTAACACAAACTAATAACTTATTGCCAGCTTGATAAAATGGTGCCAGTAATCATAACTCATGAATTTTAAAATGTAACCCATATCTCTTTATTCAGAGTGGTTATTAACCCATTCCTGTCCTTTGACGATGTGCAACATCATGAAAGTTGGTGCCTTAAAGACCCATGACGTTGCACAACGTCATGGCGGTTACCGCGGCACCGTTGCCGCGGTAACCTCCATCGAGCCCCGTTCTCTGTGACTCCTATCACAGAGGACCGAGGCTCGAGGTCAGGGGTGGTGGATTCCCCACCCCGTCCCCAGGGTCACTGTGATTGGCTGTTGAAACAGTCGATCACAGTGATCCTGTTTCCAGCTTTAGAAGGGGCGGTCAGAGCTGAACTTAGAACCCTTATAACTGCCTACCTCAGAATCGCTAGGATCTGTTGAAGCGTTCCAGAGATATTACCTCCTAAAGGGACACTGGTCAGAATTGACAAAAATGCCAAGGTCTTTAGGGTCAAAATAGGCTGGGTCATGAAGGGGTTAAGGTTCCATTTTAATATGACAAACTGATATGCAAAAACGCATGCATACGCTGCATTTTTAATATTGTTTGCGGATGTCAATGTGGACAAAAAACGCTGCGTTTACATGCGTATCCGCATACGCAACATCCGCTGCGCTCGCAAATGCAAATGTGAACCCAGCCTAAGGGCCCTTTCACATCAGCGTTTTTTTGAAATTTGCGGCAGATGCGGTGAAAAAACCGCATCTGCCGCAATTGCCGCATAACCGATGCACTTGCGGCGCGGTTGCGGTAATCCCCATAGAAAGTATAGGGGGACTTGCGGCAGGTTTGGCAAGTGCGGTTTTGCACTTGCGGCAGGTGTGGCAGCGAAAAAAAACGCGGTCAGCCGCGGTTTTTTTCGCTGCCGCACCTGCCGCAAGTGCAAAACCGCACTTGCCGCACCTGCCGCAAGTCCCCCTATACTTTCTATGGGGATTACCGCAACCGTGCCGCAAGTGCATCGGTTATGCGGCAATTGCGGCAGATGCGTTTTTTTCACCGCATCTGCCGCAAATTTCAAAAAAACGCTGATGTGAAAGGGCCCTTAGTGAGTAAAATAAATGTTTTATTTTCTTGCACTGCCGCCACCATCCCTTCTCTCTTCTTGAACGTTGTTTGTTTACCATCAAAACTGTTATTAAGCTGCGACTCTGATTTTATCCCTCCCTGATCCATGCCGCTTATTTTTCTTCTTCCCTGTTATCATTATATTGTAAGCCTTTCACTGAGTGGGCAGTAATGCTATAATCTGTCATGTCTACAGCAGAGGTTTCATGTGATTTAATGGTTTATCTCGTTATGAACACATTAATTGTTAGCTTCTCCCTTCGCATTGACTGTTTGTTATTAGGCAGAATTAAAAAGTTATCAAAAGGGATAGTGAAAAACAAATGGCTTGCCCTGGGTTCAGCAGACTTGTGTCCGTAGTGTTATAGAAGTGTCCAGTTACACCTAGAATATTTACAGCATACATGCACAGCATGAGGGCCATTTACATGGCCTTTCACAAGAGAACCTCTTCATGCTGGAGGGACTTGACAGGTCAGTCTAATGGCGGGTTTACACGTTGCGATATCGGAGTCCGATTTCAATGAAAAGTCACATGGTTTGATCGTTGGACCCGATATCGTTCCTGCGTTGTATGGTGTGAATGTCCAATACGATGCAGGAACGATGTCAATGCGATATCGGGGATTGAATGAGCGTGCTATTCAATGCTCCGATATTGAATAGAGATTGGAGCCGGATCATGCTGTGTGACAGCCCAACTACGATGCGATGTCACCCATTCACTCCCATGTTAAATGGTCGTTCCTGGGTTGGGGGGCGTAGACATCGCACGGACGTTGTATTCCGATATCGTTGCTGCGTCGTTGAGTAGATCTGACTGTTTGACATTGCACCAGCGACTACGTAGCGACTTTCCAGTGATCCTTACCAGGCCGTATTGTTGTCAGGATCGCTGGAACGTCGCCAAGTGTAGCGGCACCCTTAGTCCACAGTACAATGGAGTAAATATGACATATTTATTAAAGGGAACCTGACCCCACAAACTGACCCCCCGCATCTTTAGACCTGTCCCTGCACCCCCTATCATTTCTAGCCATCCCTTTTGCAGAAAAAAATCGATTTTGTAAAGTAGAGAAGATGTTCTATTCACCTCCGTCCTGTGTGAGTTCTCTGTTTCTGAATTAGTCTCAAAGGCAGGCCTGTCTGCTGCTCCCTTGTAATTATGCACGCCCCTCTCAGCTTGCTAAGAGCCTGGCCGCGTCTTGAAAGGGGCGGGGCTAAATCGTGTCATGACGGTAGCCCCACCCCCTTTCATAACAAGGCCAGGCTCTTAGCAAGCTGAGAGGGGCGTGTATAATTACAAGGGAGCAGCAGACAGGCCCCGCCTATTGCGGCTTATTCAGAAACAGAGAACTCACACAGGACGAGATGAATATAACCTCTTCTCTACTTTACAAAATCGATTTTTTTTTCTGCAAAAGGGATGGCTAGAAATGATAAGAGGGGGTGCAGGGACAGGTAGAAAGATGCAGGGGGCGGGTCAGTTTGTGGGGTCAGGTTCCCTTTAAGAGGCATAGGCCTGCTAATACATTTGACAAATCTTTTTCCTGTACTTTTGGCGGAAAACCAAGTATGAGCTTTCATTTAACTTTTGCTATAGTTTTTGCCAGTTTCTGCCAGGCTGCTGGTGGCAGCTTTTAAAAAGTGGCAAGAAGAGTAAAATGAAAAAGTTGTAAATGTTTAGATCTACCGTATATACTCGTGTATAAGCCGACCCGTGTATAAGCCGACCCCCCTACTTTTGCCCCAAAAATCTGGAAAAACCTATTGACTCGTGTATAAGCCGAGGGTGGACCCCAGCACAGTTATACAGCCCCCAGCAGTGTGGTATACAGGCCCCCCAGTGGTAGTATACAGCAGCCCCAGTGGTAGTATACAGATTCCCCAGCAGCCCCAGTGGTAGTATACAGATTCCCCAGCAGCCCCAGTGGTAGTATACAGGAGCCCCAGCAGCCCCAGTGGTAGTATACAGATTCCCCAGCAGCCCCAGTGGTAGTGTACAGGAGCCCCAGCAGCCCCAGTGGTTGTATACAGCAGCCCCAGTGGTAGTATACAGGAGCCCCAGCAGCCCCAGTGGTAGTATACAGGAGCCCCAGCAGCCCCAGTGGTAGTATACAGGAGCCCCAGCAGCCCCAGTGGTAGTATACAGGAGCCCCAGTGGTAGTATACAGGAGCCCCAGCAGCCCCAGTGGTAGTATACAGCAGACCCAGTGGTAGTATACAGGAGCCCCAGCAGCCCCAGTGGTAGTATACAGGAGCCCCAGCAGCCCCAGTGGTAGTATACAGCAGCCCCAGTGGTATACAGCAGGCCCCCAGGGGTACATATAGCAGCCCCCAGGGGGTACCCAGCAGCCCCCTGGGGGTACCAACAGCCCCATGGGGGTACCAACAGCCCCCAGGGGGGACCAACAGCCCCCAGGGGGTACCCAGCAGCCCCCTGGGGGTACCAGCAGCCCCCTGGGGGTACCAACAGCCCCCAGGGGGTACCCAGCAGCCCCCTGGGGGTACCAACAGCCCCCTGGGGGTACCCAACAGCCCCCTGGGGGTACCCAACAGCCCCCTGGGGGTACCCAACAGCCCCCTGGGGTACCCAACAGCCCCCTGGGGGTACCAACAGCCCCCTGGGGGTACCAACAGCCCCCTGGGGGTACCCAGCAGCCCCCAGGGGTACCAACAGCCCCCAGGGGGTACCAACAGCCCCCAGGGGGTACCAACAGCCCCCAGGGGGTACCAACAGCCCCCTGGGGGGACCAACAGCCCCCAGGGGGGACCCAGCAGCCCCCTGGGGGTACCAACAGCCCCCAAAAGCTGGCACTGTCCCCCCTTGTAAGGCCTCCCCCTCCCGCTACTTATACATTACCCTCCCGGTGTTCTGATCGGCGCCGCTCCTCGGTGTTGCGTCGCCGTCTTCATCCTCCCGCGCTGGCTGCATCCGGGTTCTCCAGCGGTCGCGCGATGACGTCATATCGCTGCGACCGCCGGAGAACCCGGATGGATGCAGCGAGCGCGGACGGGAGGATGAAGACGGCGCCGATCAGAACACCGGAGGGTAATGTATAAGCACCGGGGGGGGGCCCTTACAAGGGGGGACAGTGCCAGCTTTTGGGGGGCCATATGCACTGCTTCCCCCTGCGCTGATTGACAGGGGGAGCAGTGCATATATAATGAGCGGCCCCACGTGACGGGGCCGCTCATACAGCAGCCCCCCCCCCCGCCTCCTCCAGCCTCCACAGCCCCCACCACACAGCCCCCACCACACGGGTCTACCGTATAGACCCGTGTATAAGCCGAGGGGGGGACTTTTCAGCCCAAATTTTGGGCTGAAAAACTCGGCTTATACACGAGTATATACGGTATTTTGCAAAAAAAATAAAAAAATGTTCACAAATCGAAGGTTTCTTCTTCCTTTCTGGCAATCATAGGCTAAAGCGGTAATCCATGGTATAGGGCAAAAAAAGTTTAAATGTATAAATCTTACTAACCTGGTAGTTGAGGGTCAGTTTTTTTTTTTTTTGTTTTGTTTTGTTTTTTGAGGAGTCTTCCACTGGAGTCCGGTCCACTCTTAAAAAAAAAAAAAAAAAATCGCAAGGAAAATGATTAAAATATTTTTTTTTGTTCATTTCTGTTGTGAAACGACCAGCTGTTCAAATATTCAGGATTTTGAGTTTTTAAACAAAAAAAAATTTGTGGAAAAATAATGCTATTAATATAGCTCTGAGGCTGCCTAGTGCTCCCACATAGGCTGGCTTCACACTGCAGTTTTTTCCCTGATCAGGGTTCATCAGGTTTGTGTGCCAAAACCAGGAGCGTCTCCAAAACCCAGAACCGGTGTCAATCTTTCAATTATACTTTTCTCTGCAAGTTCCTCTCCTGGTTTTCGCACACAAAACCTGACCTGATCTGACCTGACCTGACCGCAGTGTGAAGCCAGCCTTAGAGCTCTGCTGCTGGATGAAGCTAATTTTATTCCTCACGGCAGCCTCGGGCTTTGTCATAGGGGCAGACCAGTGTGACAATGCATAGAGGGCGGTGGTTGTAACTGCGCTCTGGCACAGACTTAACTGCCGGCTCTACTATGTATTGGTACAGAGCCGGCTGTCAGTTAGTTCTACACTGGGCGGTGACTGCAGCTACGCCCACATCACCTACTGATAGCCTGACACTGATGCTGTTTCCTCCTGGGTGATGGGCAGCTTCAGAACTCTATTTTAACCTGTGAATTACCTCCATATCTGCAGGATTATACTTTATTTTTCTACATAACCGTTTCCCTTCAAGTGCTTGGTTTACAAATATGCCAAGCGCATTTGTTCAGGTGTTTTCTGCTATGAAGCCTCTCCATATTTTACAATAAAATCAAAAGATAGCCAAAATAAAAACTGCAGGAAGAGGCCTTTGAGTGTTTTGTAAGCTTTTTTTTTTTTTGCCTCAATATTTTATATATTAGTTAATAGATTTACCAGCGCTTGAGACCAAAAATCCACCATGACAAAGACTTATCAAAACTGATTAAAAAAGCCTAAACCAAAGATGTAAAAGAAAAAAGTTCATCTGCACAGCAAAAAAAAAAAAACATCAGAGACGAAGAGTAATTCCTGAAGGGTCTTCTACTTGAAAAATAGATGTTTTTTTCACCACCGTAAAAAAAAAAAACGTGATTTGAACTTACACAAACATATTTGGGTTTGAGGGATAGATATGCTTTCACAATTGGACTAAAGGTATCATTACATGTGGCAACGTTGCTGCGATGTTGCCTGCAACTTCACGGGAGCGCCCATGTTTTTGGCACTTTTCCAAGATTGCCTTGTAGTTGCCACACGGGGAGATATTATAGGCAACTCAACTACGATGTTGAAAGCACCTTTCATTCGCTGGGTATGAGCAACTGATTGAGCAGTCCTTATCAATGTAATGAATAGGGGAAGTTGCTTTCAACATCGCTACTGCGGTGTCACACAGAGCGATACTAGCAGATTGCCTGAGCAACATCGCCAGGTTTCAGAACATGTTCATAAACGCTCAAGCAACTTTTCGCAATTAAATTGACCTGTCACACGTTGCAACTCGCTAGCTATTTCAACGGCAACAGCTATGTCACTTTTGGGCGATGTTGGCGGCAACATTGCCTCATGTCGCAACATTGCTAGCAATTTCACTTGCAATTTGCTGTGCAGTGAAATCATGGGCACATTGTTCCATTCGCACACAGAAATGTGTCCATGATTTCACTGCAACCAGCAAATTGCATGCAATGTTGCGACGTGTAACGGTACCCTTAGGGTGCAGTTGTGTCTCTGGTTTACAACCACTCAATGTTTTTAACTGCAAATGTTTTGGAAGTTTTGGGGCTTTTTTTTTTTTTTTTACATTTTAAGATCACATTTATGGTATGTTAACATGATGTTGTTTTTAGGTGGATTTTCCTTGAAAGTAGAAAGCACTGCAAAATCACAGCAAAAAATATAACTTATTGCACAGCATTTAAAAAACGACATTGCTGTGCACATGCTCACTAATGCTTTAATGTTCAGAAACTGAAACACTTAAGGCTGGGTTCACATTTGCGGACATGTCGCGTCCCTGGTGCGGACGAGACTGTGTGATTTGTGCGCAGGCGTCCGCCTGCGCACAGATCACATATGGGAGTGAATGGGTGCGCACGGTCATGCGCTGTCAGCGCAGCACCGTGCGCTCCCATTATAAAGATAGGGGTTTGCGGTGGCTGCGGACACATTGCTGATCCCCTCCGCAGAACGCTGCCAGCCTAACAGAAGGTTTAATTCTTCAGGGGCTTCTACCACTTATAGTTTAAATCGTAGGCCTAAGATGACAATAGTAATGCAAAAGGGGAAAGGTGCTAAAGCCGTGCCGAAGGGAAGGATACAAGGTCAGTGAAGTTTGCATAAAGTGATTTTTTCCTGAAGACAAATAAAAATCACTTTCTGCAAACTTCACTGACTGGGTTTCCTTCTCGACAGCACGGCTTTAGCACCTTTCTCCTTCTGGATAACTATCTTCTTGTGATGGCTGCAACAGCTGTGGTTTTAAGTGTGCATAGTAATTGTGGCTCTCACAGTCTCCTAAAGTGAGTCACACCCTCCCACTGTGTATTTACTGCCCATGGTGTCATGGATGAGACCATATTTTTTGCTTTGTGTGTTTTCTGCTTGATTTAAGACATAGATTTTGCTGCAACAAAACCTTATCGCAAGAAAGCTAAGGGTGCTTTCACATAACGTTTTTTTTTCCTGTCCGTGGGATCCTACTTTTTGTAGGACCCCACGGACAGGAAAGGACACCACAGGGGGTGACCTATTGTATGTCCGGGTCCGTGATTATCACGGATCCGGACACAGCGGGGCACTTTCACGCAGTGTATAATATACATTGCGGAAGTGAAATATAGTAAAAGAAAAAGGTAAAAATAAAAAAATCTGTATTCTCACCTATTCGCGATCCACTGCTGCCTCCAGCAAGATCCGGGTGCTTATAGGACCTGCGGTGACGTCACAAGCTGATCAGCTGATTGGGTCACATGAACGCAGTTACTACGGTCATGTGACCCGATGAAGCTGCCGGGTTGTGACTTCACCGCAGGTCCTATAAGCACCCGGACCTTGCTGGAGGCAGCGGTGGATCGCGGAAAGGTGAGAATACAGATTTTTGTATTTTTAACTCTTTTACTTAATTTCACATCTGCAATGTATATTATACATTGCAGAAGTGAAATTAGAAAGTTAGGAGCAATTTTAGTGTACTGAGCATGCTTAGTAGACTATAAAATCGGGTGCGAGGAATGATCAGCTGTTTCCTCGGACCCGCGCTCATAGGCCCCCATGTTAAACCCCAAGGATCGGATCGGATTTGGTCTAATTGCCATCCAATTTTGTGGTATCCGATCTTTTTTTTTTTTTTTTTCTGTGCTCAAAATCGGAGCAGTCTCCGATTTTGGGTACAGCAAAAAATTCGGACACAAATCTGATCCCACAAAATCGAACGGCAATTAGGCCAAATCCGATCCAATCCAACCCCCATAGGATAACATGGGGGCCAAATCGGATCCGTGGCTGTCCATTTTACAACGGACAGCCAAGGGTGCTTTCACATCATGATTTTGGAGCATCCGAACAAAACTGCTAAAGGAGAAAAGATGGCCATTTGTTCAATTGAATCTGCATTGCCTGGAAACACCTCAGCGGGTGAAAAAGACCTAATGTCATGTCACATAACCTTAGTGTTTCTTGTACCTTGCACAGTCAGTTGAGGCAATAGCCTTGGCCTACTATACACTAGGATATGTATGACCTGCCAAACATTCAAAACGAAATGCAAGAGGATTTCCAGAAGAAAATATAATTGCATTGCATAGTCTGCACCCGAAGACCCACAATAGTGGAGTTGTAGAAACTCAAGTAAATTACAAAATTGCAGCTTGTTTGTGTAGCTCACATCTTAAAGCTTTCGTCAGCTACCTCGGAATAAAATAAAACGGCAACCATGCCCCAAAAGGGTTTGTGCACAAGTTTAGTATTTAGGGCATTTTATCTACTGTGTTTTGTTGTTTTGTTTTTTTTTTTACCAAGAGATGCAGGAATTTTTGCACCAAATCCTATTTTTTTGCACATACTCTTAGTGGGAAAGGCTGGGTTTTCGGTTAATTCTTGGTGCATGATTTTTGCACAGATTTTTCTCATTCATTAGAATAGGTAAAATCTGCAGCAAAAACGCTGAAAGAATTGACATGCTGCAAATGTAAATCTGCAATAAGGTGGCTTTCACATTTGCGTTTTTGAACGCAGCGTAATTGAACGCAGCCAAATACATGCGCAATGCGTTCCTATGTTTACCATGGAAACGCATGGTACCTGCATTTGGCTGTGTTCGGTTGCTTTCGGATGCGCATAATTTGTGCAGACACAAACGTTAATGTGGAACTAGTCTAAGAAAATACTCAACATGTGCACTACACTTCAGGATTCCTATTGACTTTACTGGCATCAGGATTGCCTGCAGGTTGTGTGACAAATCTGCACTGAAAATACATAAAAAAATAATAAAAATGCAACATTTGCGCACAGTCCAATAACTTTGTATATCGGTCCTGTATGACCTGTAAGGATGGATTGCTGTAAAGACAAATATACCATGATGGCACATATAGATGAAAGGCATATTTAGTGAGCTGTAAGCGCCCTAGCGTTCTTTGCTAACAAGAAAATGTATATTATAACTTTGCTCTGGGCAGTTATATGTTCATGTCACTTATTTCTAGATGATTCCTACGTTAATAAGTCATTAATGCCTTTGGCTATACCTGTAATCTTTTCAGCTAAGTACTTGTGAATCCTGCTGAAATTTCATATTCTTCTATATTGTTTCAGCTGATACATTGGGTTATATAATAACACTATTTAGCTGCATTTAACCCATTAATGTCTTAAGAAATCCTGGAGAAAGCTATTTAGTAATATAGCGGGAGTCTCTGGAGTAAGTATAGGCATTGATGTAAGACTTGATGCTGAACGTGAAGTGCCACAAGGTCTCGAGGGCTGCCCAAGTGTTTGTGAAGCAAAAGGGAATCCTTTCTTTTTTCCAAACCTTCAAAGCAATCTGAATCAGAGAGCAAAGAAATTCTTCTTGCAAACACACTGGAACAAAAAGCAAGCTCAAAGGAAGTGGTGAACATCAAGACACCTCTAAAAGCAACAACCATGGCATGGAAAATGCAATTACTGTGAGAAAGTAGGTGCCCACACCAGTAGAAAATGGAGAACTCACAGATGACCAAACTCGTTATTAATACATTACATGTTGCATTGTAAATATACAGGATTAGAACTCTGTCTCAAATTATGGTACGTTACCACAACCATGTTTTTCACCATAGATGGCAATCAGACCAGTTTTATTTAAAGGGAACCTGACCCCTAAAAATCAGCCCCACTCTATTTATACCTGTCCCTGTAAAGTTTATAAAACTGCTTTTTTTACCTTTAGATCTGCGGCTTCACAGTTTTTGAGAAGTCACATTGCGCATGCGCGAGGTCCTCAATACACCCAAATGGGTGTACTTACGTCAGTATAGCCGGATATGACGCGAATAGCGTCATACCGGCTATACCGCCCATGGAGGCGGGCAAGGGAGATCACAATGCCTTAGCACGCCCATCTGGGCGTGAACAATTGATGTGCAGGCGGCAATGAGAAGCCACAGGGAACGCCCTGTGTGACTTCCCAAGAACTGAGAAGCCGCAGATCTGAAGGTAAAAAAAGCAGTTTTATAAACTTTACAAATACCCATTTTTGACACAAAGGGATGCCTGCAATGCTATACTGGTGGTGCAGGGACAGGTATAAATAGACTGGGGGCTGATTTTTATGGGTCAGGTTCCCTTTAATAGGACTGTTCAGATGACTGTCTTTTTTTTTTTTTTTTTTTTTTCTTTTTTCTTCACCCAGATTTAGGCTACATGCAAACAGTGCGTTTTTACCATAGTTTTATGCTAATGTAAACCTGCGTTGTTACTTTCCAGCAAAACCTATGCGATTCAGGGAAAAGCTGTCCACACATCGGTTTTACTTCTTTTCAGAAACATTTTGAAAAGAATGAGCATGCCAATTGCAGAAAAAACGCGGGAAAAAACACAGAAAACTTCCTGCCAAGAAATCTAGAGATGCTGTTTTGTCTGGCTACAGCAAAAACGCTCTTTGTGCATATACCCTAATGTGCATGTTAAATAAAACTGCACCAATGACTGGTCTATTTTGCTTGCATTACATGCACCCATTTAATACTATACTTGGGGGGGGGGGGGGGGGGGAATTTCTTGCAAATCTTTATATTTAATGCTATGGTTACGCAAACAATATATCTGATCCCATACATCCCCATTCATATAGCATATGACATTTACAGATTCTTAGTCATTATTAATTAGGTATATTTGGTCTTAACAATATGGTTGTAAAAAATGGACATACAGATTACACACAGTTCACAAAAATATTTTAAAAAGTTAGGTCAGATATGAGAAAATACAGGAAGGACATAGAAAGGAAGATCCAGGTTGGGATCTGATAAGCACAAGTAGTTTTTCAGTTCAAATGCGTTAGTATTCCGGCAATAAATCTCCCAAATGACTAAAATGATGTTTTTATTCAATCCATGATGGTTAAAATGTATGAGAAGATTAAAAACAGAACATCCTTGCAAAAAAAATCCATTGCCTACATGTTTTGAACACGTGTCTGAACGGTGATTACTTGTGGCATACTTCGTAGGCCTTTCTGTTTTTAATTGATTGAATAAAGATACATATTTTAATACTCCGTCGGGAAAATAAGTGTCGGATTACTTGCTCATTCTACCCCTTGGAAATCCTACATAGTGAGACAATACAGATCAAACATTGTTTATATACCTGTGGGAACTTAGCCTTATTATGTGACCTGTCCTCTGATTGAGAAGAAGTTGCACACTACTGGTATATAACAGATAATGAAATTTAAGGAAAAGAAATGTTTTAACAACTATTTATTTAAACAGTAGGTCCTTCTCTGATGACACATACTTTTCCAGGGTGTCCATTATTTATACAAAAACACTATTAGTCACAGATTTACAGCCTATTTTTGGCAGAGGACCTGATAATCATTAAGGGTACCGTTACACGTCGCAACATTGCATGCAAATTCTCTTGCAACTTACTGGTTGCAGTGAAATCATGGACACATTGTTCCATTTTGTTGTAGTGTACAAATGTAACAATGTGTCCATGATTTCACTGCAACCAGTAGGTTGCAAGTGAACTTGCATGCAATGTTGCGAGTGTAAGGCTGGTTTCACATTATGGATTTTGCAAATCCGATGCTGTCCGATAAAAATCGGACAGCATCGGATCCGAATTTGGCCCCACGCAGCCCTATGGGCATCGGACCGAATCGGATGTGCACTAAATGGCATCCAATTTGGTCCGATCCGATTCTGTCCGATTTGTCCGAAAATAAAATCGGACAAAATCGGACCGTCCAAATCGGATGGCATTTAGTGCACATCCGATATGGTCCGATGTTTTTAGCATGGGGCCCTATGGAGCAGGGTCCGAGGATACATCGGATGTGTCCTCGGACCCGATTTTACTGTACTGAGCATGCTCAGTACAGTAAAAATGCTCCAAACTGGAAGGCAGGGGTTAAAAAAAAAAAAAAAAAAAAATTTTTTATGCTTGCCTCTCCCCGAGCCCCCGCCGTCTTCCTGCAGGCTCCCGGTGGCTCCCGCAGGCTCCCGGTGACTGCAGAGGTCTTCTACTTCTGTACAGGACCTGCGGTGATGTCACAGTCACGTGACCGCAGGTTACGATGGTGTAACCTGCTGTCACGTGACTGTGACATCACCGCAGGTCCTGTACAGATGAAAAAGACTTCTGCAGACACCGGAAGCCTGCAGGAAGACGGCGGGAGACGGCGGTGACTCGGGGATAGGTGAGAATAAAATGTTTTTTATTTTATTCCGGAGGACAGGGGAAAGGAGGGGGAGTACTGGGAGACATGAGGGGGCCACACGGGAGAAGAGGGGGACACACACACAGGGGTGATGAGGGGAAACACAGGGGAGATGAGGGGGAGCACCAGGGGAGAACAGCTGTAACAGTGACAGCAACTGATCCTGCAGAATGTCGGATCGGATGCCTATTTGGCATCCGACTGCAGGGATCAGTTTAGATCCGATGCTGTCCGATTTATATCGGACAGCATCGGATTTTAAAAAATCGTTATGTGAAAGTAGCCTTAGGGTACCCTAACTTTAAACCATCACTGACCTGTACTATAAAAATTGCAGTGGTTTTTTTATGTCTTTATGATCCCAGAATTTTTTTTCTCCTGGTACAATCTCTGTATAATCTTAAAAAAATTTATGTACAGTATCTAACCCTTTGCCTAGTTTCCTTAAAGGCCCAGTCACACATAACGACGCACCAGCGATCCCGATAACGATGCGCAGAGATCGCTGGTGCGTCGTTTTTCACATCGCTGGTAAGATGTCAAACATGTATCTTACCAGCGATGTGAAAAATGACGCACCAGCGATCCAGAATTATACTGAGGTCGTTGGGAATTGTCACTTCTTAATGTAGCATTGATATCGTTGGTCATTGTCCCTGTCAAACACAACAATGTAGCGCTCCCAGCAGGAGCGCAACGACGTAGAAATGACCCAGAGCAGTGTGTAACGATCTCACAGCAGGGGCCAGATCGTTGGTGCATGTCACACAGAACGACATCGCTAACAGGATCGCTGTTGCGTCACGAAATGTGTGACGCAACAGCGATCTTGTTAGCGATCTCTTTGTGTGATAGGGGCTTAAATTCTTGAATTCTCTTTACTTGCTGAAAGACAGCATAAAATTACCAAAATTTGCAAACAAAGGGCAATGTTGATTCTGAACTGTTCATGTATTTTTCTTTTTCAGTATCGGTTTATTTTAATAAGATTTATCCTATTATGTATAAAAAAAGACTAGAAAGGGAAGACACCAAAATACAGTTACTCACAGAAGGCATTAAAAATGTGATCAAATTTAGCAAAAAATTCCCACATGTGCCACACTAAGGGTACCGTTACACGACGAAATATTGCATGCAATTTCACTGGCAATTTGCTGGTTGCAGTGTAATCATGGACATATTGTTCTAATGTGTCCATGATTTCACTGCAACCAGCAAATTGCCAGTGAAATTGTCTAGCAATATTGCGTCGTGTAACAGTACCCTTATGGTGGGGTTACACGTCCCGATATCGCGGCGATATCGGAGGCAACGACGCGGGAGCGCGCATTTAGTGCACGTTTCTCCCTGCATCGCATCGCCAGTTTACACGCCGCGATATCGGGATGCAACGTCTCGACGATGTGTACGCCCACCAACCCAGGAACAACGATTTAACATGGGAGTGAATGGGTGACGTCAGCGTACACATCGTAGTTGGGCTGTTAAACGCTACGATGCTGCTACAACGGCCATGCGATATCGGGGAGTTGAATAGCTCTGCTATTCAACCCCGATATCGTTTTGGCATCGTTCCAGCATCGCGTTATACGCTCAAACCGTACAACGCGCGCGCCCGATATCGGGTTCAACTCGCGACTCACGTGACTTTTGGTCGGAGTTGGGTCGGAGTTGGACTCCGATATCGCGGCGTGTAAACCCGCCATTAGACATTTGCCTAGGAGTAATTCTTGGTCTATTTCTGGTATTTGAGCATGAAACGTATGGCTTGGTAAAGTCATGCATGATGCCTGTAGGACGATTCTATGCAGACATCCTCTACAGGAAACAATACTACTGTCCTAGAAAAGAATACTGCCGTAAAAAGACATTATTTGTACAGGCCACAATTATTTTACTAAAGAGTTCATATGGAAATCAGGTGTTGTATGGACTGGAAGTCCATTGGGATCTTAAAAGGGAACTGAACATTCAGTACACTTTGCATAAATCAATAGTACAATCGAATATAAAAAAAAATAGTTATAGCTATTTAGAGAGATCTATATTTTCTTTTTTACACAACTTATGAGCTACTGCTCTCTTTTCCCCTGCCCTAAGAACTCATCATCTATTCTAACAAGAGCTCAACTTAGAGAGGTTAAGAAGCCAAGAGCAGAGTACAAATAGTTGTAGAGGGAAGGACAGTTTGTATTGAGTTTTTAACAAGTCTTTTACCTTAAGGGCCTGTCACACGTGTCAATGTCGCCCGCAATATCGCTCATGCGTCACAAATTATTAATCGCCTTGGCGATGTGGAATTATCGCAGGTAAGATGTCACACGCGTCAATATGACCCAGCGATGCGGTGATGTCGCCATCTTGCGAGCGATTTTATTTAGTCACTTGTACGATGTCAAAATAGAAAATACGTCGCTGAGTTTAGTGTCCCACGCAGCGATGCACAAGGTCTACTGAGCGATGAGCGACAGGTTTTACATCTGGCAGTGAAACCTGCGATCAGCGACATATCGCTGGTTGCATCGCTTGGTCACACGCTTCAATGTCGCTCCTGCGTCACTTTTATGTCGCTTGAGCGACTGAAAATCCGTGACGTACGAGCGACATTGACAGCGATATCGACGCGTGTGACATACCCTTAACTGAAGAGATGGTTTCTCAATGGCTCTAAGGGTACCGTCACACGAGGCCAAATCGGCGGTGATCTTATAGGTGACGCATGGGCGTGGCCTATCGCCGCCGACATGGCCTGTGCATCGCCTAATGTAAATAGGCGATGGCGATGCCTTTGAGTGGTCGCCTGGTTTCTCAGCAGTGCTCTGAAACCAGGCGAGCACTCTGGGGTGATGTGTACACATCGCCCCATGTAACAGGGGGACGGCGATCTTGCAGGCGATGGGAGCCATAGGCTCCCATATTACAGAATTGCCGCTGGGTTTTTTGGACACGCCAGTGGCGATGGCGCCTGTAAGATCACCAGTGCGTCGCCGAAGGTATCGCCGCATGTAAACATGCGATGGCGACCCTGGCGGTGTGCCAAAAACATATGCGCTCCCGTCCGTCGCCGCCAATATCTCCGGCGACGTCTCCTCGTGTGACGGTACCCTAAAGGTACCTTTACACGTCGCGATATTGCAATGCAACATTGACAAATGGAAGTGGTACGGTCGTTGCAGTTGATATCGTTCATGCGTTGTGTCATGTAAATGGGCAATGCGACGGGAAAAAAATCGTAGCTACGATATTGCAAGAAGATTCTGCAAGCCCTTCAACCGTACGATATTGTATATGCGATCTGGCATGATCGTGCTGTGTGACGGCGCAACTATGATTTTTTAATTCAACTTCCCCTATTCACTACAATGTTAATGCTCGTTTGCTGGGTTGCTCATACCCAGCGGAAAAAAGTTTCGTACAACATCGTAGTTGGGTTGCCTGCTGATATCTCCCTGTGTGACAGCTCCTATGCGATCTTGGACAAGTGCCAAAAGCATGTGCGCTCCCGTGAAATTGTATGTGATATCAGAGCGATATTGCGACGTGTAAAGGTACCCTACTGCTGTATCTGCTTCTCTCAAAGGCTAAAAAAGGAATGCAGAGCAGTACATGTTTATGGGACAGATCACAGCACTAGGCTGCTCCCACCAGTTAAGAGAGATGGAGATGGGAAAACTGGTGCAGGATACAAATCATGTAATGGCCAGGGATACTGTTATTCATGTTCACATAACTGCTTATTCTGAAAATGCACTTGAAAGTTTAGTTATCTTTTCATATTCTTGGTTAGTCAGTCATTGAGCAGTTGCCATGGATATTAGAAATTTACAGGGAACAGACCTCTAATAATAATAATAAAGCTTTATTTATATAGCGCCAACATATTCCGCAGCGCTTTACAATGTAGGGTTAGAGTACAGAAAATATATAATACAGTAAGTAGTTACAGTAGAGAACAAATACAGTACAATAATTGGATACAAAACAATAGGCATAGAATCAATGTAAAAAAGAAAATACAATAAATAAAGCAAGAAATGAAGGTGACCCTGCTCAAAAGAGCTTACAATCTACAACGAGATAGGGTTGCACAAGGTACAGGGGCTTATTGCACTGATGGTCCAGGCATCTTGAGGAAATGGGGCATAGAACTAAGCTTACATGGATGGTCATTATACAGTCTGTGTAGACCTTTTTTGGTTTGGTGGAGTTTATAGAAGAGTAATGTCCAGAGGGATAGCCCATTCACTGTCTACAGTACAAAGGACTTCTATTAGGGAGTATGATAGGCCGCCTTAAAAAGATGCGTTTTTAGGGATCGTCTGAAACTAATCACCAATTGTGAAGAGCACCTCACACACACTTTATTGGCTGCTTTATTTGTACTATGAACATAAACAGTTGTATCTTTTGTAAAGGGCTAGTGACATTAAAATGCAAGCAGTGTGACCTAAAGGAATGAGTGATAATTACAGATGCACTTGAAAGAACTTGAAATATTCCGCATAGTATTTACATTAGCTGAATGATGTTATATGGAGGAAAGCCAGATTACTCAATGGAAAGTTTTTTTCTGTTTAATAATACCACCTCACCCCCTTCACTTCCATAGCTCTGTTTTATTTCCCATCAGATAAGTTTCAGAATCCTATCTGTACATGATACAGCTGGTTACGTAATATGTCAATGTTACTTACATAATTGGATGTGTAATGATCATTTCTTTAGCTGTGCAATTTGGTTCAATGAGTTTATCTTGGAGCTTGGATTTGTCTGTTCCTTCTTATGGTATGTTTGAAGGACTCCTATGTAAAGTAATTTGTTTAGTGTTCTTTAACAATTAGGATTTAATTAGCTTGTATCTATAGACTTCACTTTTTATAGTCCTGTACTCAAGCTGAATTTTTCCCCTGTAAATAAAATAACCTTTATTTTCAGCATCTCCAGGACAGAAGGACTTTTCTAATGGTGGGTTTACACGTCCCAACGACGCGGGAGCGCGCTTTTTCTGGGCAGAATTCCAACATCGCATAGGAGCTGTCACACAGCGCGATATCGGCATACAACGTCTCTACGATGTCTACGCCCCCCGACCCAGGAACGACCATTTAACATGGGAGTGAATAGGGGACGTTGTAGTTCACATTGGAGTTGGGTGTTTACACAGCGCGATCCGGCTCCAACCTGCATCTGATATCGGGCCGTTGAATAGCACGCTAATTAGATCCCCGATATCGGTTTGACATCGTTCGTGCATCGTATTGGTCATTTACACCATACAACTCATGAACGATATCGGGTCCAACGCACGAACCACGCAAACAGGAGATGTTTATTAGCATCCTGAATAGGACCTGTGCACAATATATACCCTGTGGAAATAAACATGTTAGAAATAGGAGGAAACCACTATGGCTAAATAAGGCTGTAAGGAGCGCAATAAGTGACAAAAAGAAAGCATTTAAGGAATTAAAGCAAGTAGGTAGTGATGAGGCATTGAATAAATACAGAAAATTAAATAACATCTGTAAAAAGCAAATCAAGGCAGCAAAGATTGAGACAGAGAGACTCATTGCCAGAGAAAGTAAAAAAAAAATCACAAAATATTATTTAACTACATAAACAGTGAGAAACTAAAAAATGATTGATTGTGTTGGCCCCCTTTAAAAATAGTCTGGGTGAAATGGTGGATGAGGATGATGAAAAAGCCAATATGCTAAATTACTTTTTTGCAACAGTATTTCCACAAGAATATCCCATGACAGACAACATGATCAGTGATAACAAAAACTCTCCATTAATTGTAACCTGCTTAACCCAACAGGAAGTATGGCACAGTCTAAAAATCACTTAAGTTGACATCCCCAGGCCTGGATGGGATACACCCCAGAGTACTGCAGAAATTAAGTACCGTCATAGATAAACCATTATTTTTAGTCTTTAAAGATTCCATAATAACAGGGTCCTGTACCTCAGGACTGGCGTTATAGCAAATGTGGTGCCAATATTCAAAAAGTGGACAAAAACTGAACTTGGAAATTATAGGACAGTAAGCTTAACCTCTACTGTGGGTAAATCCTAGAGGGTTTTCTAAGAGATGCTATACTGGATCTGAAGAAATATAACCTCATGACCCAATATCAATATGGGTTTACGAGGAACCGTTCCTGTCAAACTAACCTGATAAGCTTCTATGAAGAGGTAAGTTCTGGACTGGACCAAAGAAATGCAGTAGACGTGGTGTATATGGACTTTTCAAAAGCTTTTGATACGGTGCCACACAAAAGGTTGATACATAAAATGAGAGCAATGGGGATAGGGGAAAATATGTGTAAGTGGGTTAAGAACTGGCTCAATGATGGGAAAGAAAGGGTGGTTATTAATGGAACACACTCAGAATGGGTCACAGTTAACAGTGGGGTACCACAGGGGTCAGTATTGGGCCCGTTCTTTTTAACATATTTATTAATAACCTTGTAGAGGGCATACAGAGTAGAATCTCAATATTTGCAGATGACCCTAAACTCTGCAGGGTAATCAATATAGAGGAGGACAATTTTATATTACACGAGGATTTATGTAAACTAGAAGCTTGGGTTGATAAATGGCAAATGAGCTTTAATGGGGATAAATATAAGGTCATGCACTTGGGCAGAGGAAATAAAATGTATAATTATGTGCTTAATTGTAAAACACTGGGCAAAACTACCACTGAAAAAGATCTGGGTGTATGGGTAGATGACAAACTCACATTTAGTGCCCAGTGTCAGGCAGCTGCTGCAAAGGCAAATAAAATAATGGCATGCATTAAAAGAGGCATAAATGCTCATGAGGAGAACTTAATTTTACCTCTATACAAGTCACTAGTGCGACCACACTTAGAATACTGTGTACAATTCTGGTCTCCGGTGTATAAGAAAGACATAGCTGAACTAGAGCTGGTGCAGAGAAAAGCGACCAAGGTTATTAGAGGACTGAGGTGTCTGAAATACCAAGACAGGTTATTAAACTTGGGGTTATTTAGTTTTGAAAAATGAAGGCTTAGGGGTGATCTTACTATAATGTATAAATATATGAGGGGACAGTACAGAGACCTTTTTAATGATCTCTTTACTCTTAGGCCTGAGGTGGGGAAAAGGGGGCATCCTCTATGTCTGAAGGAAAGAAGGTTTAATCATAATCACAGTTGTGGATTCTTTACTGTAAGAGCAGTGAGACTATGGAACTCTCTGCCACATGATGTTGTAATGAGTGAGTCACTACTAACATTTAAGAATAGCCTGGATGCCTTTCTTGAAAACTATAATATTACTGGTTATATATACTGATTCTTTGATAGGGCGTTGATCCAGGGAACTACCGTGTTTCCCTGAAAGTAGGACCCCCCCGAATGTAAGGCAGGCTATGGGTGAGGGGGGGGGCCATGCTAATGTAAGGCCTCCTAGCGGGGGGTTGCTGTGGAATGTAAGGTCGCCGCCTCCCGGTACCTTATGGGCCACCGCTGTCCTCCGGTGTGGCTCCTCGCTGTCCCCTGGTGTGTCCAGGCTCCTCCAGTGTTCTGTGTCCCCCAGGTGCAGCCACGCTGGAGCAGATGGGGTTAATCACAGCCTAACTTGCTGTGTGCCTCTGCTCAACTCCGCCCAGCCTGACATCACAGCAGCCCGGCTCGAGCTCTGATTGGCTCCCAGGAAGCAGCGGGTGCGGCCAGATGACGTCGTGACCTCTGATTGACTCGTCCTCTGGCCGCGCCCACTGGTTCCTGGGAGCCAATCGGCTTGAGCTGGGCTGCTGTGACGTCAGGCTGGGCGGAGTTGAGCAGGGGCACACAGCAAGTTAGGCTGTGATTAACCCCATCTGCACCTGGGGGACACAGAGAACACTGCAGGATCCTGGACACACTGAGGGACAGCGGGGAGCCACACCGAAGGCCGGGGGAGCCGGTAAGCGGTTTATGTGTCTGTGTGTGGATGGGAGGCTGCAGTGGCTGGGGCTGCCAATGTAAGACCCCCCCCCCCCCACCCCCTCCCCTCCGAAAGTAAGACAGGGTGCCACTTTTGGCCCCGAAAAAAATGTAAGACAGGGTCTGATTGCCGTATGTGGGGTCAGGAAGAATTTTTTCCCCCAATGTGGAGCTTAGTGTTGCCACATGGGTTGTTTTTTTTTTTGCCTTCCTCTGGATCAACATGTTAGGCTATGGTTTCAACTAGATGGACTTAAAAAAACTTTAAATGCTGCTGAAGAGGGAGAGAATGAGGGGGCGTGTCCTGACCTCTGATGAAGTAGGACGCTTGGATCCGGAGCTCCGACCAGGGACCTGCTTTACCGGCTAATTCCACGGTTCCCCCGTGCCCCCAAGGCTCTGAAATGCTCCGTACCGGCTCTGGAGGATCCCCTGCTGCCATGGGAAAAAGTAAGGCCAGCTCCCGTGACCCGGCCTGCCGCATCGCCGACTTCTTTGTCCCCCCCACTGCACGTGGCACAGGGAGATTCGCAGGCACAGCAGTCCCCCGGAGCTGCTCGTGCTGCACGGTGTGATCCTCCCCCCTCAGCCTCAGGCAGTTCTGAGATAGTTATCCCAGAGGCTACAGTAACCCCTTCACTACTGAAAGCCATGCTGGGGGAGCTTACATCCTCCTTACAGGAGGATATGCGGGCCATGGTGTCCTCTCTCCAGGGGGAGGTGGAGGAGCTGGGAGGTCGGACGGATCATCTTGAAAGGAAGATGGCAGAGCTCGTGGCTTCACATAATTCCCTGTGGGACGCTCATGAGGCTCTGGAGAATAAAGCACATAAAACCCACTCTAAAGCCCTGGA
The DNA here is from genome assembly GCA_033576535.1 of Allobates femoralis. Taxonomy (NCBI): domain Eukaryota; kingdom Metazoa; phylum Chordata; class Amphibia; order Anura; family Aromobatidae; genus Allobates; species Allobates femoralis. Next base: position 657,400,064 of record JARQOC010000003.1, on the reverse strand, counting down.
CCTGGAAAACAGGTCCAGAAGAAATAATATCAAGCTCTGGGGGGTCCAGGAATCGGTATCAGATGCAGGCCTGAGCCCTTTCTTACAGGAATTTATTACGGCAGCCCTTCCCCAGGCTGAGAGAAGCCTCCTGGTGATCGATCGCATACATCGCCTGCGCAAACCCCCAGGGCTGGCGCCCTCTGTGCCGAGGGACGTGCTCGCCCGGGTACATTTTTTTTAACTTAAGGAGGAATTCCTCCATGGACTCGGGTTCCCCTACGCTGCCTGACAAGTTTGCCTCTCTGAAGGTCTTTCAGGATCTCTCCCCTGGCACCTTTGCCCCCTTCACTTCAGTCCTCAGAGACAAAGGCATACAATACAAATGGGGGTATTACCCTACCAGACTCCTCATTAAAAAAGATGGCACCTTCACTACCTGCCTCACCCCCCGGCAAGCTGCAAAATCTTTCTCTGGATGGGGATTCCAGCCTGCAATTGATAAAGACTTGGATAAGTCTCCTAACTCAGGACAGAACTCTCCTAAGCAAGTGGACCGCCGCATTGACCCTGACTGGGTAACCGTTCGATGAACTTGCAACATCTGGGTCCCTGGTCGGACCTTTTTTCCCTGTGGTTTTCTTTTGTTCTCTCCTTCCCTGTGGGGTTATCCTTCCGTGCAGGACTGAGGGACTCAGACTCTGGCTGCTGTTTCCACGGACTGAACCCTGTGGACTGTTGGAGTCCTAGTTTTGGCCCCCTAGGTGACGTTGTTTGTCACCGGTGGATTCGGACCTCCGGTCTGAATGGACGATTTGTTTCTCATTTTTTTCGTGTTCTTTGTTTGTATGTCTTGTTTGTCTCTCCCATTTCCCCCTCTTCCCCCTTTTCTCCCTAGGTGGACATGGAGCTGTATCTCTGCTTTAGTAATTTTTATGCTACTCACTTATTGTACCGTATCATTATCTGTTGCTATATTTGACCCTCCATGAGTGTTACACTGGTCTCCCAAAATGTTAACGGGCTAAATTCTCCGTGCAAAAGGGCAATGGTCTGGCGCCAATTAAATAAATCCCGTCACCAGATAGTATGCCTTCAGGAGACTCATCTCCTGGCACAGGATGAACTCAGAATGTCTTCTACTTTGTATCCGCACCGATTCTTTGCAGGAGGAGGCAAGAAAAAGGCCGGAGTTGCTATTTTTATCAGTAGAGATGTGACATTCCAATTGGTCCGGGTGGTCGCTGATGTAGCGGGGAGATCCCTGATTTTTCTCTGTACCATTAATGACGCACCCTATACAATTGGTTCAGTGTATGCCCCTAACACCGGTCAAATCAAACTCTTAAAATCATTTTTGCAGACTATAGGAGATGTACACCACGGGTATAAATTGATTGCAGGGGACTTTAATGTCCCGATGGTGAGAACGTTGGACTGCTCTGTCCCGTCTGTTTCTAGAGCGGAGGCTGGTCAGGTTGTGCGTTCTCATGGACTCCATGATATATGGAGGTACTTGCATTGCAGTGAACGAGATTACACGTTCATGTCCTCCAGACATGCAACTTACAGCAGAATTGACTATATACTAGTTGATGATGTGGCTCTCCCTCACTGCTCTGTGGCTACTATTGGTAACATATCCTTGTCAGATCATGCTCCTGTAACGGTCTCACTGATTGACCCCTTGGCCTTAACCCCCCCTGCATGTTGGCGTCTTAATACCCAGCTTCTGACCGACCAATCTGCTGTCTCCCATCTAGAAATTTTGCTGGATGAGTATTTCCGCCTTAATGATGCACCTGAGGTGCAGCCTGATACTCTTTGGTACGCAAATAAGGCTGTTATGAGGGGCCACTTACTCAAACTGGCGGCATCTAACAAGCGTAAATATACCCAGGCTTTGAGGGATGCTCTGGCAGAGGTGGCATCTTTGGAGACCAGGCATAAACATACCCCCACCCCACTCTTGCTCTTGGAGCTCGGCAGGGCCCGCCTTCGGGTCCGGGAATTACTGCTGCGCTCCACCGCTAACGCCCTGCGCAAATCTAAGGCCGCCTTTTACTCTATGGGTGATCGAGCGGGTGCCCTGTTGGCCAGGCGTCTCAAGAAAAGGGAGGCGCAGTCTAGGATCCCTTTTCTTGTGAAGTCAAACTCCACAAAAGTTTATAATCCCATCCACATAGCAGACGAGTTTGCCTCGTATTACTCTGAGCTTTATAATCTCAGGGATGACCCAGCGTTGCCACAACCCTCTCCTGATATTATAGCCGCCTTCTTAGAGAGGGCTTCTTTACCCAAAGCTACACAATCCCAACTTGCTTCTCTGAATGCTCCCCATTCAAACCTCAGAGATCCTTAGGGTTATTAATGAAGCTAAGAAACACTCTGCCCCCGGACCAGATGGGTTCTCTTTTCCTTACTATGCTCAGTTCCTTTCTACCTTGGCACCTCGTCTCCTCTGTCTCTTTAACTTCTGGGTGCAGTCTGGTAGTATCGGATCAGAGGGGTTGCAGGCCTCAATTGCCACGCTCCCCAAACCTGGCAAACTACCCACCACTCCTTCTAATTTTCGCCCCATCGCCTTGCTCAATGTAGATGTGAAGATCTATGCCAAACTGCGGGCAAACCGCCTCCTTCTGGTGCTGCCCTCCCTGGTCCACCCTGACCAGGTGGGATTTGTCCTGGGCAAACAGACGAGGGATGGTACGAGGCGCCTGATTGACTTGCTGGATGTGGTTGAGAGGGGGCACCTCCCCAGTGCATTCCTCTCACTTGATGCCGAGAAGGCGTTCGATCGGGTGCACTGGGGATACTTGGAGAGGACACTAATTAAATTTGGACTTAATGGTCTCATAGTTCGGGCAATCATGGCCTTGTACTCCTCTCCGAGTGCCTCAGTCCGTGCGTCGGGCTTTCAGTCCCAGTCCTTTTCAATCTCTAACGGGACGAGGCAGGGCTGCCCCTCTCTCCCCTTATTTTTGCGTTGGTCATGGAGCCTCTTGCGGCCATTGCTCGTCAGTCCCCTGACATCAGGGGAATTCCTGTTGGTTCAGCTGACTATAAGATCAGTCTCTATGCTAATGACGTGGTCTTTACTTGCTCTGATCCTCAGTGCTCCCTCCCTGCAATTTTTGCACTTCTACATGACTTCTCCTTAGCTTCTTATTATAAACTTAACTTGTCTAAATCTACTCTCTTCCCTCTTTTTCTCCCCTTGCCTCTGCAGTCTCATATTCAAGCCACCTACCCTTTGTGCTGGGCCCCTCTGGGCTTTACTTATTTGGGGATAAAGGTGACGCGCCTGGCCGACATGGTAAGACTAAATTGCGAGGCTCTCGTCGCAGAGCTCAGAGTGGATGTGGGTAAATTCTCGGGGTCCTTCCTCTCTTGGATGGCTCGCATCCAGGTGGTGAAGATGATGTTACTTCCTAAATTACTCTACCTCTTTAGATGCCTGCCTCTCCACATCCCTGCCAGACGCCTCTCCCTCTTTCAGTCTATCTTTGACTCGTTTATTTGGGGCGGTAAACCGCACAGGATTAGGAGACAGTGGATGGTCCTGCCTAGTGCCAGGGGTGGTTTGGGGGCACCTATGATAGTGGCCTATTATAGGGCGGCCATTTTGGAGCCTCTTAAACTATGGTGGGAAGGGTCCACTCAGATCCCTTGGTTGATGATAGAGACTCACTTCGCTCCTAAAGGTTCTCTCAAGCTCCTGTTGGAGGCCTCTCTCTTAAGATCAGATCCACCAACGGCCCTTCTTTCTACTATGGTTGCTGCGACAAAACTATGGGCGTCGGTTTGCCCTATGGTGTTTCCGTATATGGCCAGGCATGTGTCCCTTCATGCCCTAAAAGTGTTTATCGATGGTTTCCCTTCCTCTATTTGGGGAAAGGCAGGGATCACTTTTATCACCAGCCTTTTTGGTCCGTCGGGCCTTCTCCATTTCATCGCTCTTCAATCTAAGTATCCCCTCCCAAATGCTGCTTTTTTTTCATATTTACAGCTGCACAGTTTTTTACGTGCGTCGACGTTTTTCAGGGAGCCCCCGCTCGTTGGAGACACCCCGGGCCATAGATTTTTTTTAAACCTCAGACCTTTATACCCAGGGGTGTATCAGTTATTTATAACACCTTATTACTCCACGGCCTATCACTCAAACTTTCGTGCATGGAGTCTTGGGAGTCCCTTTTCTCATTTACTGCTTCAGCGGAGGAATGGTCCGCGGCCTTATTGCACCCTGCCAGGTTCTCCTCTTGTGTGGGTCATGTGGAACAGGCTAGAAAAACCCTTTTACAATGGTATACGACTCCGGCACGTCTGGCCAAGCTCCACCTGGCCTCCTCCTCCTCCTGCTGGAAGGGCTGTGGCTCATCTGGATCGTTATCACATGTCTGGTGGGAGTGCCCCCCCTATTAGGAACTTTTGGTGTCAGATAGAGTCGCTCATTGCTGAGGTGACGCAGATCCAGATGTCCTTAACACCCCAACTGGCGCTATTGGGTATTTCTCTGGTAGATTTCCCCTCGCCCTTGAGACCTATCATATCTAATATTCTAGTCGCCGCAAGGCAGAGCATAGCAGCTCATTGGAGGGCCCCATCTACCCCCTCCAGGGCAGAACTGATCAACAAACTCAATCTTCACTTCTGCTATGAATCCCTGAGCGCTTCATCACTATCTAAAAATAATAAAGTCCTTACTTGGTGGGATCCCTGGGTCACCTCTATCCATGCAGCGGATATTCCGCCTTATTTGTTAAAATGACTGAGTGTCGATTCTTTTTTAGTACAATATATGTTGACATTGATAACAAGCGTTATGTAGCTTTATGTGTTATATGTCCACCCTCCTTTCTCCTTTCCTCCCCATTACCTTCTCCCACCTCGCCCTTGAACGTTTCCCCTTTATATTGGCCATTGCATGGCGTTTATGCTGTTTTTCAGTATATTGTTATATGATAATAAAAATCTTAACCCCTTCCAGACCCTTGGCCCACCCCCTGGGCCATGGAATGATCGGGCTCCTGCAGGTCGAGTGAGGGTGTCACTGACCTGTCACTCGGCCTGCAGGTACATGGGGAGTTGTACAACACCCCAGGGGGGGTCGATTTGCCCCCACCCCCACCCCCCCGGCTACAGGCGCGGTGATTGGCACTCAAAAGTGAAAGTGAAAATCACCGCGCCTGTAATGCTTCCCTGTCTGCCGCTGCTATCCCTACCCTCCAATCTTCTCCCCTGTCATCCTCTAACTGTCCCCTGCCCCCCACCTTTCTTTCCTGCCCTCTCTTCATCTTTCTTACCCCCCGCTTCCTCTTCCTGCCGCCCGCCTCCTCCTGCCTGCTCCCGCTTCCTCCTGCCTGCCCCCACTTTCTCCTAAGTGCCCCCCTACTTCTCCTGTCACCCCCCCTCTTCCCCCTTCCTGCCCCCCCGATCACCGGAGCGGCGATCGCCTCTCCCACTCACCCCTCCGGCGGCCACTCTGTCTCCACTGCGTCCCGCTCCTCCTCTTCACCGCCTCCGGATCTGACAGCTCTGTGCTGGAGCTGCCAGATCACTTTCTACAGCTAGATCCTGAGGATCTAGCTGCAGGAAGTGATCTGACAGCTCCAGCACAGTGATCCACAGTGACCATTATGTGATCACTGTGGATCACTGTGCTGGATCTGTCAGATAACTTTCTACAGCTGGATCCTGAGGATCTAGCTGCAGGAAGTGATCTGACAGCTCCAGCACAGTGATCCACAGTGACCATTATGTGATCACTGTGGATCACTGTGCTGGATCTGTCAGATCACTTTCTACAGCTGGATCCTGAGGATCTAGCTGCAGGAAATGATCTGACAGCTCCAGCACAGTGATCCACAGTGACCATTATGTGATCACTGTGCTGGAGCTGTCAGATCACTTTCTGCAGCTGGATCCTGGGGATCGAGCTGCAGAAAGCAATCTGACAGCCCAGGCGCAGTGATGCACATAGTGGGTCACTGCGTCCGGGGTGTCATATCACTTTCTGCAGCTCGATCACCATGCTGGCGGATTGGGCTCCAGAGTAGCGATCTGAAAGCAAAGGCGATCGAGCGGCGTGGGACCTTCGTTGTGGACTACGTCGGAGACAATCGAACGTCGTGGGACCTTCATTATGGACTACGTCGGAGCGATCGGGCGTCGTGGGACCTTCGTTGTGGACTACGTTGGATCTTTTTATAATAAAAATGGAGTCCGAATTGTGTCTTTGTTTTTTTTTTTTCAAATAAAAAGATTTTTCTCTGTGTGTATTTATTGACTATTTACCGTACTAGAGATTCCTAATGGCGGGTCTAACATTGGCCCTATATTATGAATCTCGGGCTTAGTGCCAGCTGCCAATAAAAAGCTGGCATTAACCCCTTTATTACCCAGTTAGCCACTGGCACCAGGGCAACTGGAAGAGCGTGGGTACAGCGCCAGAAAATGGTGCTTCAATGAATGCGCCATTTTCTGGGGTGGCTGCGGGCTGCAATTCGCACCAGGGGGGCCCAGAACGCTTGGGCCTCTCTAGCTGAGGATTCCATCCCCCAGCTGCCTAGTTGTACCTGGCTGGACCAAAAATATGGCGGAGCCCCACGTAGTTTTTTTTCTAGAATTAGTTCTAGAAATTAAAAAAAAAAAAAGGGCTTCGCTGTATTTTTGGTTCCAGCCAGGTATGACGAGGCAGCTGGGGGTTGGTGGCAGTCCGTAGCTGCCAAGTTGTACCTGGCTGGACCAAAAATATGGCGGAGCCCTATGTAATTATTTTTCTAGAAATAATTCTAGAAATAAAAAAAAAATAGGCTTCGCTGTATTTTTTGGTTCCAGCCAGGTACAATGAGGCAGCTGGGGGCTGGTGGCAGTCCGTAGCTGCCAAGTTGTACCTGGCTGGACCAAAAATATGGCAGAGCCCCATGTCATTTTTTTTTTTTTAAATTCTACAAATAAAATGACATGGAGCTTTGCCGTATTTTTGGTTGCCAGCCAGGTACAACTTGGCAGCTAGGGGGCTGGAATCCTCAGCATGGAGAGACCCAAATGTATTGGGTCCCCTATGCTGCGAATTGTAACTACTAGACTAATATATTTTTCACAAAAAGTTTCTTTATTCATTTATACGTCTCAATTTGTGAAGCACATGGGGGTTCAAAGTGCTCACTGTGCATCTAGATATGTTCCCTGGGGGTCTAGTTTCCAAAATGGGGTCACTTGTGGGGGATCTCAAATGTTTAGGCACACAGGGGCTCTCCATACGCGACCTGGTGTCCGCTAACAATTCCAATTGTTGGCAAACACCAGGTTGCGTATGGAGAGCCCCTGTGTGCCTAAACATTAGAGCTCCCCCACAAGTGACCCCATTTTGGAAACTAGACCCCCCAAGGAACCTATCTAAATGCATAGTGAGCACATTGAATCCCAAGGTGCTTCACAAACTGAGCCATAATAAGGTAAAAATACTTTTTTTTCACACAAATTTTCTTTTTTAATTTGTACGGATCAATTTGTGAAGCACCTGGGGGTTCAAAGTGCTAACTATGCATCTAGATATGTTCCCTGGGGGGTCTAGTTTCCAAAATGGGGTCACTTGTGGGGGAGCTCAAATGTTTAGGCACACAGGGGCTCTCCATACGCGACCTGGTGCCCGCTAACAATTCCAATTGTTGGCAAACACCAGGTTGTGTATGGAGAGCCCCTGTGTGCCTAAACATTGGAGCTCCCCTACAAGTGACCCCATTTTGGAAACTAGACCCCCCAAGGAACCTATCTAGATGCATAGTGAGCACTTTGAATCCCCAGGTGCTTCACAAACTGATCCGTAATAAGGTAAAAATACTTTTTTTCACACAAATTTTCTTTTTTAATTTGTACGGATCAATTTGTGAAGCACCTGGGGGTTTAAAGGGCTCACTATGCATCTAGATATGTTCCCTGGGGGGTCTAGTTTCCAAAATGGGGTCACTTGTGGGGGAGCCCCAATGTTTAGGCACACAGGAGCTCTCCAAATGCGACATGGTGTCTGCTAACAATTTGAGCTGATTTTCCATTCAAATTGTTAGCGGACACCATGTCGCGTTTGGTGAGCCCCTGTGTGCCTAAACTTTGGAGCTCCCCCACAAGTGACCCCATTTTGGAAACTAGACCCCCCAAGGAACCTATCTAGATGCATAGTGAGCACTTTGAATCCCCAGGTGCTTCACAAACTGATCCGTAATAAGGTAAAAATACTTTTTTTCACACAAATTTTCTTTTTTAATTTGTACGGATCAATTTGTGAAGCACCTGGGGGTTCAAAGGGCTCACTATGCATCTAGATATGTTCCCTGGGGGGTCTAGTTTCCAAAATGGGGTCACTTGTGGTGAAGCCCCAATGTTTAGGCACACAGGGGCTCTCCAAATGCGATATGGTGTCCGCTAACAATTTGAGGTGATTTTCCATTCAAATTGTTAGCGGACACCATGTCGCGTTTGGAGAGCCCCTGTGTGCCTAAACTTTGGAGCTCCCCCACAAGTGACCCCATTTTGGAAACTAGACCCCCCAGGGAACTTATCTAGATGGGTGGTGAGCATATTGAACCCCCACATGCTTTACAAATTGACCTGTGAATATGGAAAAAGTACTTTTTTTTTCACAAAAATGTTCTTTTAGCCTCAATTCTTTCATTTTCACATTGGTAACAGGATAAAATTCATCCTAAAATTTGTTGGGCAATTTCTCCTGAGTACACCGATACCTGATATGTGGTCATAAACCACTGTTTTGACGCGCGGCAGGGCTCAGAAGTGAAGGAGCGCCATTTCACTTTTTGAATGGAAAATTAGCTCCAAAAGTCAAATTGCTCTCTTTCCCTTCAGAGCCCTGCCGTGCGCCCAAACGGTGGTTTATGATCACATATGTGGTATCGATATACTCAGGAGAAATTGCCCAACAAATTTTAGGATCCATTTTATCTTGTTGCCCATGTGAAAATGAAAAAATTGAGGATACAAGAACATTTTTGTTAGAAAAATTAAAATATCCATTTTTTTGTTTCCAATTTGCTTAGTTCCTGTGAAGCACCTGAAGGGTTAATAATCTTCTTGAATGTAGTTTTGAGTAGCTTGAGGGGTGCAGTTTTTGGAATGGTGTCACTTTTGGGTGTTTTCTGTCATGTAAACCCCTCAAAGGGACTTCAAATGGGATGTGGTCACTAAAAAAAATGGTTTTGTAAATTTTGGTGGAAAAATGAAAAATTGCTCATGAACTTTGAACCATTATAACTTCCTAACAAAATTTTTTTTTTTTTCCAAAATTGTGCTGATGTAAAGTAGACATGTGGGAAATATTATTTCATAACTATTTTGTGTCGCATAACTCTCTGGTTTACCAGAAGAAAAATTCAAAATTTGAAAATTGCAAAATTTTCAAAATTTTTGCCATATTTTTGATTTTTTCACAAATAAACGCAAAAATTATCAACCTAAATTTAATACTAACATGAAGCCCAATATGTCACGAAAAAACAATCTCAGAATCGCTAGGATCCGTTGAAGCGTTCACGAGTTATAACCTCATAAAGGGACACTGGTCAGAATTGCAAAAAATGGCAAGGTCATGAAGGGGTTAATGGTTAAAAAAAAAAAAAAAAAAAAAAAAAAAGAGGGAAAGAATGATTGGCAACGGTGGGCAGATTACACATGCAGGGGGTGTGAATCTGCCCTTGGCTGCAGCCCCTAGCTACCTCCTTAATGGCTGGAGCATGTAAGTTTTCTAAGTGTATTATCTCGGGGTACATGGGGGCTCAAGTACTGGGGGACCCCTTGCCTGGATTCAGCAGACATGCTGCATCCAGTGCTGTAATTAGATCACCATGCCTGGTTTGGTGACAGGTCCTCTTTAAATGCTAAGTTACTATGTAAATCCCTAAATACATTTGCTTAAACAATCAGAGGGTAGAAGAGAAAGAGGCGAAAATAGGGTCTAAAGGTACCGTCACACACGGCAGTATTGCTAGGCAATTTCACTGGCAATTTGCTGGTTGCAGTGAAATCATGGACACATTGTTACATTTGTACACAGCAACAAAATAGAACAATGTGTCCATGATTTCACTGCAACCAGCAAATTGCCAGTGAAATTGCCTAGCAATGTTTCTGCGTGTGACGGTACCTTTATTGTTTAAAAGGTAAGGGGAATTTTAGTAGTTTGAGGCTTACCTGAGGTGATTTTGTGAGAGCCACAACCACTTTGATAGCGTGTACCCACTACCGTTTCAATCACGGTAGTTCCACTAGAACCGGTAGTAGAATAGGGGTGCATGCGCTGCGCTGTCAGGGATCAGTCTCAAATAATAGTTTAAATTGCGAAAGTGATTCTTTTATTACACACTTCAGAGCAGTAACCTGCTCCTTCTTCAGATAACACCACAATCTCCAGCCTTTGGGCAAACAGTTTGCCTTCTATTACAGCCAAATATATGGACTCACTAGTCCAGGGCACCTGGAAGGAAAGAAGGATTTGCACAAGACAACAACCAGAGCAAACCTATTGATTCTCCTAGATATTTGGAACAATCTTGACAAATTCCTTCAAATACATAAAGTGCAGTTTGTTCGTTAATTTTGCATTTTATTAATTGATATGTTTATTTTAAACACTTGTATTTTGGGAAAACACTCACTTTACAGCATTTTTTCCACACCTGACTAAAACTTTTGCACAGTACAAAATATATGTAAATTACTTGGGAGACAAAGTGTGTGCATCAATATATCTGTATAGACTGTAGACTGTAAGCCCCATTGGGGACAGTGATGATGATTATGTATGTAAAGAGCTGTGGAATTAATAGCGCTATATAATTGATTCTTCTCATCATTATCATTAATAATAATAATAATAATAATAATAATAATAATATCATCATCTGACCTGAGCCGGAGGGGGGAAGGAAAAGGAGTGTTTATTTTTTTTTTTCCCTCAGCTCTTGAGTGGTTCTTTAAACCCAAGTCACCTGCCTCATATCTTATACTTACCCACTGGCTTTTCCACCTTTTTTCTATGTTGCTCCAGTCCTGTGGCGCAATCTTGTGACTGTATTTGCCATAAATCTGAATTTATGTCACAAGCACTCAATACAACTCAGAATCAGAACGAGACTCTCAAGGTACCGTCACACGCGACAATATTGCTAGCAATTTCACTGGCAATTTGCTGGTTGCAGTGAAATCATGAACACATTGTTTTATTTTGTTGCTGTGTACAAATGGAACAATGTGTCCATGATTTCACAGCAACCAGCAAATTGCCAGCAAATTTGCTAGCAATATTGTCGCGTGTGACGGTACCTTTAGAGTTACATTGAGTTGTGCCCTCCAGCAAACACTGTAGCAGCTGGCAGGTCACAAATCACAGGACACAGACTGAAGTGAGTGTCTGACTGTGCCAGGGAAACTTAGATTTAAAGCATCAATCCAGCACTGAAATGGTAAAAAAATAAAATGCCAGAGTGGTGCTTTAGTTTATTTCCCATAAGTAAAAGTGATCACTTTTAAGAGATGAAACTTGGAATCTCCCGGTTAGATTGGCTGTAGAAGGGCAGAGACACACTATGGGAGATGCATGCGAGATATTTGCATGAGTCTCGCATGACTCGTCTGAAGTCTGCCTCTCTGTATGGGAGCGTGTCAGCTCCATAGAAACACAAGCAGCTCCTAGCACCCGTCCAGAGAAGCAGGGGCTGGGTCGGGCGAGTCATGTGAGATTCATGAGAGTATCTCTTGTGAGTATCTCACATGCATCTTGCATAGTATGTCTCTGCCCTAACTGACAGTGTAGCTCTGTCTTCACCCTCCTATCCTGAGTGACACATGCTCAGTGTCCTCTGCTGTTGAAATGTTTCGCTGTTAAGTACAAGCTGCAACTGTCAGTCAGGTTTGCTTCACAGTGATTGAATTAGCTTGACATCAAGTTCTCTTCAACTAGGAACATAAAATTATCATTTTATTATGAAGATCGCGCTACCATTCTGACATGGAATTTTGAAATTAATTCGCCAGCCTCATCAGATCTTCAGATCTAACGGTACAATTATGTTCTATACTACCTGAATTGTGTATAGTGAAAAAAACAAGGATGTACTCGTACTAGCTAGCATCAAATAATGTAGTAATGTAATAGGATAAAATTTATTTGCTTTTTAAATGAACATCCCAAAGAAGGGTTTAACAGACGATTCTGTTAATTAATTTTATTCGATCTACCTACCTAAGAGTTAGTTAGCACCTATCCTTAACCACTTATCTAGGTCTTCAGATCTATTTAATAACATATACAGTGTAGTATTATTATTATTATACTAATTATTATTAGTTTATAGTATTGTGAAATCTTATAGACCCTTTTTAACAGAATTTGAGAACAGGGAACATGACCTCAGTGATGCTATTTTTCAGTGTTTTTTTTTTGTTTTTTTTTAACCAAATATTAGTGTCTAGGATCATGCAGTGCATTAATATATAGTTGGCTGTGCTGTTTCAATTAAAAGGATTTAAATAACATTAGGAAAATGGGACTGCTTGCATGTGAATAGGACCGTACCAGATCCACCTCATAGGAATCAATTGGGTTATTGTAATCTTCTAAGCTCAGGTTTACGCTTCTGACATTGTTTGCTCCCTTTTTTTTTTTTGTTTTTTTTTGTTCCGATGTTTTTTATTAAACTCAGCATAATATTGCAACACACATCAGAAAGACAATATCACATTATTTTACCTTATATATAATATAAATCCAACAATGGATCCCACCCCCCCACACTCCATACTCATGAACAGATTCCCTGTATGCATTTCTATACAAACAATAGCACTTATATCTAGAATCCTCATATATACATCCTCTATCTTCTTCTTTAGCCACAGATCCAGCAGTATAAAAGAAAACATTGTCACGGTCGTCGCTCTTACACCTCCTGACACATTATCCTCCACCCGCAACCATGGATCCCACAATTTTTCAAACATTGTAAAGGCATTCCTTTTCTTATATATATTCTCCTCTGTTCGTATGATATACGCCACTTGTCGTAAGTATTCCATCCTGGAGGGAGGCTCAGCCCTGATCCACGCCCTCGCCATGAATAACAATCTTGCCACCGCAATCTTCTGCACACTCGTCACATTTATTTCTTCCACATAACCTAACACACACACAATTTGTATTCTCGGAATCACGCATCCATACCTTCCCTCAATCAAATTTATCACCACCATCCAGAAAGCTTGCAGTCTCGGACATTCCCACATCATATGTAGCACTCCCGCATCCTCATGCATGCATCACGGACATTCTGATGTACTCCTAACCCCAATCCTGTGTAAAAACTTAGGCGATCTATAAACTAACCAAATAGAGCTGCGACATCCTACCCGGCTCACTCAAAGACAACTTCGGACCATATTCCAGTATAGTGTCCCATACCTCATCATTTATTTCCCCTATTTCTTCTTCCCACTTATCCCGAGCCCGTATAGGATGCCGGAGCAAGAATGTATGCAACAGATCGCCATATATAGTCGAAATCACTTCTTTAGTGTCACCATCCATACAAATATAGTCCAACACTATGTCCTTGTGAATCTTGAGTTTACTCAGTCTCCTTTGTCTGTCATAGGCATGTGCCACCCTGTGATATCAGAACCCATCTGTGTCTGGATCCCAAAGTCTTGCTTTAATGACTCAAAGGACTTCAACCTCCCCTTCTCTTCTAGCTGCCATAGATACTCAAGACCACCACGTGTCCATGCTTTCTGACCTCCCAACTTAGAGTTCACCTACATTTCTATTCATCCACACAGGAGTATATTTTGTGAAGCCACTTATGCCCCTCAGTTTCTTTACTCGAGACCACATCCTCTATACCAAGCACTATCCCTCCAAACTGTCCCAGATCTCCCGCCTCCAAACTCTGTACCGGTGGGGAGCTGCCAGTCATAAGTTCCAAAACCTTTTTTTTACTGAGTCTCCCTGCCCTCTCGATACTCACTTTCTAAGATGCTGGCTCTGGGACGCTAAAAAATAAATCCAAGGATATGGTAAAGCAATTCCCCCTTCCGACTTTGGCCGTTGCAAGATTTCAAGTTTAATTCTGGGTTGCCCCCTGCCCCATACCAAATCCCTAAATAGAGAGTTTAACCTCTGGAACAACCCCTTTGCTCCCTAAACTCTTGACTTGATCACTGATGCACGTGTTGCTGATGGTTTGTTGTATGCAGTTGCTGCAATTAATGGCTAATTTCCATACTGTATAGTATAGTAATAATATTTATTCATATATATAGCGCTATTAATTCCATAGCACTTTACATACATCAGTAATGCTGTCCCCATTGAGGCTCACAATCTAAAATCAGTATGTCTTTACAATGTGGGAGGAAACCGGAGTACCCGGAGGAAACCCATGCAAACACAAGGAGAACATACAAACTCCTTGCAGATAATGTCCTTGGCAGGATTTGAACCCAGGACCTCAGCGCTGCAAGGCCACTGTGTTAACCATTGAGCCACCATGCTGCCCATACTTCTATTACTATTGTTCTAAAAATTAGTGAGTGAACAATTGCCATATTGGGATATATTTTTATTTATGCAGCTATTTTATAGATTTAGCCCTTCTAGAATTAGTGTGGCTAAGCTCTATAATTCTCTTAGTCCCTGAGGAATTCACATTCTTTCCCCATACCAAGAGCAACCTATCAGACTCTGAAAATATTCACAATCTTTCAATTAAACTTCTGTTTCTAATTTTATGTTGAGCTATGTGCAGCGCAGCTCCTGAATTTGTTCCAAAGCTAATTTCCTATTTCCAATCAGGAAATTGCTATGCCTTATTTTTCCTTGGCTACGTAAGAAATCCTGAAAGAAAGGCACAGATCTCTGCATATTTGAGGAGGTGATATGGGTTCTGAGTAACCTGCTGGGCACACATTGTAGAAGTGTAGTCGTTTTGTTTTTGTAGTTTATCATGATAGCATTTTGTCAGTACACTGAGGCCACTTTCACGCAGAAACAGTAAAGGTCCTGTCACACGCGTCAATGTCGTCAGCGATCTGATCGCTGACGACATTGACGGCTGATCGCTGGTGAGCTGTCACACAGGCAGACTCACCAGCGATCAATTGACCAGTGACATCATGGAAACGATTTAAATATCGTTTCCACGATGTCCTGCTCCCGCTGCCAAGCCTGCTGGAAGCGGGAGCAGCCTGGTCTCCAAGGTACACTGCGGGTAACTAGGCAGCGCGCGCTGCCTAGATACCCGACGTGTACCTTAGTTACCAGCCTCCTCCGCTCACCGGGTGAGCGGAGGAGGCTGGTAACTAAGGTACACGTCGGGTATCTAGGCAGCGCGCGCTGCCTAGTTACCCGCAGTGTACCTTGGATACCAGCTCCCAGCGCTTGTGACAGGCGCTGGGAGCTGGAATATCGCTCGCTCCCGGTGTCACACGCAGCGATGCTGCGTGTCCACCGGGCGACAATCGCCAGGTTTTAGGACTGATTCTAAAACCTGGCGATCATCAACCAGCGATTTATCGCTGGTTGATGCAGTATGTCACACGCGTCAATATCGCTGCAACGTCACGTGCAGCCGATATCGTGCAGGCGATATTGACGCGTGTGACAGGCCCTTAAGTATTTACCATCACTTTTTGTAAGTCACAACTAGGAATTAAACACGCAGAGAAAGTATATTTTGTCTCAAAAATACTGATTGAAAAATTCTGCAATGTGTAATAGTATAGGTTTTAGCTGTTATAGTGTAGTATCTGGTTTACACTGTTTACATGTTTAGTTTTTGGTCAGTTTCTCACATCTGTATTTTGTATTCACTCCTGGTTTTGGATTACAAAAACTGAAGTGGTGACCTCTTTCTATTAGGCCAAGGTCACATGTGGAGTGTTTGTTCAGTATTTTACATCAGTATTTAAAAGCAGAATTGAATCCAGGAGTGGAACAATCAGAGGAAAAGTATAATACAAACATGTCACCACTTCTATATTTTATTATTATTATATCCATGTGTAGATAGAAAAGGAAGCGGCACTCACCATTTGCTGATAATGTCCTTTGTTTCATCTTAGTTCGTCTTTTTGCATCAATAAGGATGAATACAGCGGGAAGAGGGAGTGGGGGTCGGCGGACGACTGCTCCGCCGACCCCCACTCCCTCTCCCCGCTTGTATTCATCCTTATTGATGCAAAAAGATGAATTAAGATGAAATAAAGGACATTATCAGCAAATGGTGAGTGCCGCATCCTTTTCTATCTACACTTGGATATTATTGAATGCTTTTGAAGCGTGCAACACCTGCTGAGTTGGAGGTGATTATAGGCGGCACTACACAGCAATCACATTAACCTGTTGGTGCCCAGTTTTCTACTTTTCTTTGGATTTATTATGATTATTATTTATTTATATAGCGCCATTGGTTCCATGGCGCTTTACATAAGAAGTGGGGGTAACAAGAACAGGTACAGTACATATGAACAGTCAAGACTTACTGATACACGACGGGAGAAGACCCTGTCCACGAGGGCTCACCCACTCCTGGTTTTGGCTTAGGCTGCTTTCACATTGGGATTTTAGAGGATCTGTGGCTGTCCGTTTCCGATTTGGCCCCCATGTTATCCTATGGGGATCGGATCGGATTTGGGCTAGTTACCATCTGATTTTGTTGGATCTGATTTGTGTCCGATTTTTTGCTGTACCTAAATCTGAGACTGCTCCGATTTTGGGCACAGAAAAAAATCAGACACAAATCGGATCTGACAAAATCGGATGGTAATTAGGCCAAAATCGATCCGATCCGCGGCCTTTAACATGGGGGCCTATGGAGCAGTAGTTTTTAGAGAATCTCAGACGATCCTCGATCAGCCAACCTGCTGCATCGTTGTGTGTGACACCGCGATAACTATGTTGTTAACGACTTTGCCTATTCAGAACAGTGAATAAGTATCGTTCGCTGGGTTGTGCAAACGATAGCTGCTTGCCACATCATTGGTGCGTCGTTCACGATATCTAGACGTGTGACATCTCACCAACGATGTCAAAAAGATGTCTTAATGACCGTGCTCCCGTGAGATCGTTGGTGATATCTTAACGACATTGCAGCGTGTGACGGTACCTTTAGCCATCCTTGGGTGTTTTTAGTTTTGTGTTTTGGGTTATTATCCTGTTGTAAGACCCATGACCTGGACTTGAGACTAAGCTTTCTGACACTGGGCAGCACATTTTCCTCTAGAAACCTTTGATAGTCTTTGATATGCTTCATTTTTCCATCTGTGAACATAGAGCCGATGTGCCTTGCCAAAAAGCTCATTTTTTTTTTTGTCTCATCTGTCCATAGTACATTCTCCCAGAAACTGTGGCTTGTCAACATGTAGTTTGTCAAATTCCAGTCTGGCTTTTTTATGATTTTTTTTTTTTCAACAATGGTGTCCTCCTTGGTCGTCTCCCATGAAGTCCACTTTGGCTCAAACAATGACAGATAGTGCGATCTGACACTGATGTTTTTTGATCTTGAAGTTTCCCTGTAATCTCTTAAGAAGTTTTCCTGGGCTCTTTTGTTACCATTCATATTATCTGTCTCTTTGATTTATCATCGATTTTCCTCCTGCGCCCATGTTCAGGGAGGTTGGCTACAGTCCCATGGATCTTAAATTTCTGAATAATATGTGCACTGTAGTCACAGGAACATCAAGCTGCTTGGAGATGGTCTTATAACTTGTATCTTTTGCATGCTTATCTATAATTTTCTTTCTAATCTCCTGAGACAACTTTCTTTCGCTTCCTCTGGTGCATGTTGAGTGCGGTACACACCATGTCACCAAACAGCACAGTGAGTATCTGTAGTCCTTTTATATAGTCCCACTGACTGTAGACACCTGTTAAGCTGATTAGTGAACACACCTTGATTTCACATGTCCCTTTTGTCATATTATTTTCAGGGGTACCATAATTTCTGTCGATTCTGTCTAGGCCTGTCTGACTTTCATTTGTTCATACACTTTTTTTATTTATTATCAAGTTTGTCAGATTCAAGTTATTTCTGTGACCATTGTGGGATTTTCTTTCATTAAACGAGGGGTACCAACAATTTTGACCATTTGTGTAATTTAAATATTCCAAATTGTTTCCCCTCGAGCTTATAGATCAGTTGCTTCTTCTATTTAT
The DNA here is from genome assembly GCA_033576535.1 of Allobates femoralis. Classification (NCBI taxonomy): domain Eukaryota; kingdom Metazoa; phylum Chordata; class Amphibia; order Anura; family Aromobatidae; genus Allobates; species Allobates femoralis. The sequence continues at coordinate 657,381,865 of JARQOC010000003.1, read as the reverse complement.
ATAAAGTTATTAGCCTGCGCCTTGCCCATTAGTTTTGTGGTTCGTGTGATATATTTTTTTTTTTTTTTGCTCATTTAAAAGGTGCATAATCGAGAAACCTGTAAAATATCTGTTTTTTTGTAAATACTTCCATTCCAACTAATATAACAGGTCTAGATAATACATTTTTAGCCTAACCGAGGTGTAGTCCAGCTATGTTCAGACTTTTTGCTACCTTTTTTTTTTTCTTTTTTTCTGCGGGGTAAAACCTCTCTTGGCATTTCTGTCTACTGAGCACTGCACAATTTTTCTTTCTTTCTTTAAAGCAGTTGCTGGAGATCCCGAACTCTGGTCATCGCCAATCTTCTACACGTTGGAAAAGGGCTAGGTTAATTAAAATTAAATAAAATATGTAACCTTATAAACAAAAAAGGGGTCCCTCACTCATCTGAAGAGCCAACTGGAATCTGTGAACGCCTGCTTGAGAAGCTACAAGAGATGATGCTCATGAAATGGATTTCTATTTTTGTTAGCTGAAGATGTGATAATGGATTGTTTCCTTTTGGCTTCAGCTTTTTATCTCGGAGGTACATTGGATGACATGTTGCTTTACGTATCTCTTGGGAGAAGGATTTCAGCTGCAAAGACCTAACACAGCTTATACATAAACACAATAGCCGCACAGACCAACACACACATCTCATGATGAAGGGGTTTACTCTGTCACCCTTCCCTCCTATAAAACCTGTCTTTTATTGCTACTGTTGAGCATGCCTGTAGGTGTTTACACATTGATGTAAGTAACAGGATTAAACAGCTTTTGTACTAATCCCCTCCAAATAGCAGAAATTTCTAACCATATTGTTGGTGTTTATGTAGAATGAAAACAGTTTCCATCCGCAGGGGAGTTGAATGTTCAGACGGCTCAAGAGAGGCAGACAATCGAATAGTAGCAGTCAAAATATGCCTCTCAAAGCCGTTTTAAATCATAATAATATTCTGTGTAAATGTATTACTTGTCTGGCCTCCTTGGGGGATGAGGAACAAGGCAACATGTATTTAATGATGAAACAATAAATGTGTCATGTAGAGCCAATATTGAGTGCTGTGCGGACTGTGACATCTCGATGTGTGCTTGATGCATTACACCAGAGGTGGAGTCTCCTTGGTTGTAAACATATACCATGTAATCACATACTTTCATCTTCATTCATAGCCTTGTTGCTTCGACACTGAGTACAGTCACAAGTGCAGTTTGGTCTGAAATATTTACATGGAAAATAAATTGGCCTGAAATATCCTTCAAAATGCTTAATATATTTGTTAGGATATTTTACCTTGTAGTTTTAGGTCTCCATTTATCCATCAGATTGCACCAGAATTCTGATGTTAGACTTTGAAATGTTAATCATTTTTGCAAAACTCAGTAGTGCAAAAGTCTTGAGACTTTTGTCTCCACCCTCTTTTTTGAAAGGATGGGCAATACTCTGGTGAAGGGGGCACAGTGGTGCTCTGTTATCCCAGCCTTGAGTACTTTTCTTACATTGGTGCATAACGGCAAGTTGTTCAGAAGTTGGACAGATAAGTTGGTGTGTGTAAAGTGGCCATAAAAGTCTGCAGCTATTATATGTTAATCCTCACATCGCGAGCAAGTGAGGATTCTCCAGTGTCAGAACCAAGAACGGCATTCACATGATTACAAGTACTCCCTCCAGAATACGACTAAAGGCCCAGTCACACACAACAACACACCAACGATCCCGATAACGATATGCAGAGATCGCTGGTGCGTCGTTTTTCACATCACTGGTAAGATATCAAACAGGTATCTCACCAGCGATGTGAAAAACAACGCACCAACGATCCAGAATTATACCAAGGTCGTTGGGAATTGTCACAACATAGCGTAGCATTGAGATCATTGGTCATTGTCCCTGTCAAACACAACGATGTAGCGCTCCCAGCGGGAGTGCAACGATGTAGAAATGATCCAGAGCAGTGTGTAACGATCAACGATCTCACAGCAGGGGCCAGATCGTTGGTGTGTGTCACACATAACGAGATCGCTAACGGGATCGCTGTTGCGTCACAAAATCTGTGACACAACAGCGATCTCGTTAGCATTCTCATTATGTGTGACAGGGCCTTAAGGCACGTTTCACACCGCAGTTTTTTTCCTGATCAGGTTCGATCAGGTTTGTGTGCCAAAACCAGGAGTGTCTCCAAAACCCAGAACTTTCAGATCTTTCAATTATACTTTTTCTCTGCGAGTTCCTCTCCAGGTTTTGGTACACAAACCGGGTGGACACTGATCAGTGAAAAAACTGCAGTGTGGAACCAGCCTAAGGGTCCTTTCACATCAGCGTTTTTTGAAATTCGCGGCAGATGCGGTGAAAAAAAAACGCATCTGCCGCGATTACCGCATACCGGCTGCACTTGCGACATGGTTGCGGCGCGGTTGCGGTAAACGCCATACACGGTATAGGCGGACTTGCGGCAGGCCAAAACCGCACTTGCCGCACCTGCCGCAAGTCCGCCTATACCTTGTATGGCATTTACCGCAACCGTGCCGCAAGTGCAGCCGGTATGCAGTAATCGCGGCAGATGCGTTTTTTTTCACCGCATCTGCCGCGATTTGAAAAAAAACGCTGATGTGAAAGGGCCCTTAGGCTGGTTTCATACTGCAGTTTTTTTCCCTGATCAGGTTCCATTCGGTTTGTGTGCCAGAACCAGGAGTGTCTCTAAAACTCAGAACAGGTGTCAATCTTTCAATTATAGTTTTTCTCTGGTTTTGGCACACAAACCGGATGGAACCTGATCAGGGAAAAAACTGCAGTGTGAAACCAGCCTAAACTGTTTCCAGTGTGCTCAATGCAAGTTTGTTGTGCATGGTTGGAAACTGTCCAGTTGGCTTTCAGCCTGGAGTACTTATATCGCAAATGTGTGGTCATGTGAACAATGTTAATGGCTCTGACGCTGGAGAATCCTCACAGTGCATAAGATGTAAAGATTTATAAGTCTACATTCACAGAGTAACTATAAACCGGTCTAAAATGAAAGGACAACCTCTTTAAATCTACCATATTCCTGCTGTTATGCACCAGTGAGTGGAAAAGACTGACTGAGAATCTGTGTCCATTGTTCAAAGAGTGTGCAGTGCGCTTTTTCATGCCCTTCACTGGTTGGAAGCATATTCTTTGATACATTACATACTTGGTAAGAAAATAGCCACCGCCATCTAATGGTTTTGTCACTCAAAATAAGTTCTTGTCATCGTGTTCTTATGTAATTAGCTTAGCTAGAGAATTAGGCAAAGACTATACAGAGTGACAGGGATTTGCATGTACGCAGGAAAGGACAAGGTTACAGACAAAGCCCTCATTGTTACTATTTTGATTGATTAAACCAACAAATTGGCACAGCATTCACTTTCCAGTCGGCCATATGTTTCTCTTTAATCATCCATAAAAGGCTTTGTGCTTCTCTAAGTAACCTAACAGGTGTGGAATCAAAAACTTAACCCTGGCATCTCTGGGTGACCCTACTGAGTGTTCATTGACTCAAACGTCTCCTGGTTTCTAATTATGACTTGTACAGTATAATATGTCTTTATGTGTATTAATGTGGCTGGATTTTTATGTTTGTTAATCTATGCATAAGAAAACAGAGCTAAGGTTACCCCTTTACATACACTGTATGGCTTAAAGTAAGTGAACATGCCTTAAGTTTATTGAGATTCAGGAGTTACATGCATATTGCAATGAAGGGTTTAAAACCCATCAGGGTACCGTTACACGTCGCAATATCGTTCCGATATTGCATACAATTTCACGTGAGCTCACACGTTTTTGGCACTTGTCCAAGATCGCATAGTAGATGTCACACAGGGAGATATCGGCAGGCAACATAACTAGGCTGTTGTCCTCAACTTTTGTGCGCTGGGTATGAGCAACCCAGGGACTGAGCATTAACATTGTAGTGAATAGGGGAAGTTGCAAAGAAGATAGCATTTGCGCCGTCACACGGCACAATCATGTCACATCACATATGCAATATCGTACGGTTGAAGGGCTTGCACAATCTTCTTGCAATATCGTAACTACGATTTTTTTTTCCCGTCGCATTGCCCTGTTACACGACGCACGAACGATATCAACTACAACGGCCGTACCACTTGACTTTTTGTCGATGTTGCGTTGCGATATCGCAACGTGTAAAGGTACCCTCACACAGTAGTTTAAATAGATCTTCAAGGACGTACGTATTGAAAGGCTCAGTGACTTTAAGAGGTAAAATATGTTTGTACTGTCTTGACTTGTGCCAAAGGTGGAATTCTATGGAAGTGTCCTACTAAAGTCATGTTGGGAAATTTCTTATCTGCTAGATTTGCCTCAGTCAGTTAGGATTTTTTTTGTTCTGAAATTGAAATTGGTGCTAGAGCTTAGAAAATATCCATGGCAATTACAGACAGATCCTAAAATCATAATTGTCAATGCCAAGCGTCATCTGAAATGGTGCAAATCGTTTCTTCACTAGACTCAAAGGAAGTGAAAGTTGTCATCTGTATGGATTGGTGGATTCTCAACTACATTACCTGCCAGAATGCATAGTGCTTACTGTAAGATTGTATTGAATGCTATTGGGCTGTTTTTGATACAAAGATATTGTGTACAATTGTAAATGTGCAGCTTTGAACAATACAAGGTATTTTCTTGTTTAAAGAGGACCTGTCACCCCCTCCTGGATTTCAATCTAAATGCAGCATGTATGCTGCATTCAGGCAAGAGGTCCCCCATGTGTTCTGTGTACCCCGAGATACAGCTTTTGTAAACCTCACTGTTAGAAGTCAGGAGGGCATTCCCTGTGTCTGGAGTCAGCTCGATTCACGGAGGCCATTCCCTCCCCCTGCCTCTCTGTGCCGCTTCCTTCATTCTCCTTGCCGCCTCCCTCATGTTTCTTTATGCATCCTCGCCTGCGCCTCCTTGACGCAGGCGCAGAGCGTGGTCTTGTTTGCTTTCGGCCTGCCCCATCTCCTGCCACCGACATCAGGGCCTATGCCTGCCCTGCTCCGTGTTATGCTGTATACATAGAGCAGGGCGGGAATCTGGTGCTTGCACAGTAGCCCTCTTCAAGCAGGGCTTCTGATAATCAGCCCCCATGCTGTTCCTTTTTTGTAGTGACGTCCCCCATCCTGGCCCCCATAGTGTAGTAATGTCCCCCATGCTGGTTCCCTTTTGCAGTGATGTCCCCCATCCTGGCCCCCATAATGTAGTAATGTCCTCATCCTGGTCCCCTTTTGTAGTGATGTCACCATCCTCACCCCCATAGTGCAGTAATGTCCCCCATGCTGGATCCCTTTTGTAGTGATGTCCCCAACCTGGTCTACCTTCTTTTTATACACACTCACTCACAATCACACCCACTCTCACATTAACTCACACACATTAACAGACACGCACTCTTTTGTAACCCTAACCATGCCGGCGGCGGTCCAGTGCATGGGGCCGCCACGGTCCCCGCTGTATTATTACTTCTGGCCGATTCACTGACACACTCTGCCGCTCTGCAAATTCAATGCAAGCCGTCAGCCAATGAGAGGCTCGCAGGTGACGTCATATGCCGACGTCACCTGCGGGCCTCTCATTGGCTTACGGCTTGCATTAAACTTGCAGAGCGGCAGAGCGAGTGACAGTTTGTCAGTGAAGCGGCCAGAAGTAGTAATACAGCGGGGACCGCGGCGGCCCCATGCACTGGACCGCCGCCGGCAAGGTTAATTGTCCACGGTGCCGCAGGCCGCTCAGAGAAGCCCCAGGGCCGTGTGTTTGAGACCCCTGCTCTAAATGATGAATTCTAGACAGCTGGGCATACCCATGTTCCTCCCAATTTGGTGAAATTACTTCGGACTGATGTAAAAATGTGTACATTTTGCAGCATTTAAAGGTGTCTTATGCAAGAAACTAGTACAACACCTCCATTAATCGCATTCATATCCTTTAATAAAGTCTTTGTTTGCTTGTGCCCCTTCAGAGCAGCAAAAACGTGGTGGAAATAGAAGTCAGTAGTGATGTTTTGCATCATTACGGGAGGACATTTGTAGGTCTCTGTTCTGCCAATAAAAACCCCCAGACACTTCAATTATATCTACCAACACAAGGGAAAGGCGGTGATGATAACCGGATCGGGCATAGTTCACTTGAGGCCATTCACATGGCTCCTCTCCAAACTGTAATCCTACCACACAGATCAGTGGCTTAGCACCTTAAACTAGAGAAGTCAAACAAAAGCTCATTTTGTGAATAAAAATAATAGAGGAAAGCAGCAGTTTTCCTCTTCATTGTCATCATTATAGCCTGTTACATCTAGATGTAAGTGTGCAATATGGTATAAAGTGATGGTTACAGCGTTATTAATCAAAGCAAAGGGTACAGCACACATGACAAGCCATGGTAAATAAAGCCTTTATTCACTGTCATATCCTCATCACATACTGTGTATTGCCTATAAGAAGCTCTTATAATGCGAGAAGGAGTACAACTGATTTAAAAGTAATACATTTAATAGCAGCTAACCAAATTGCACACATTGTAAGCTTTCAAGTCTCGTTGAACACACAATCGTTCTTCTTTTATGAATTGTCTGGAGATTGTTCTGTAGCTGCTAATTAAATTAAAAGCCTCATGTCCCTTTACTTATAATTGGAGACTGAAAAGATATAGCATAACGTAAGACCTATTATTTTACCATACACCACCTACATGTGCAGTCACTGCCAGAAAGGCTGTTGAATTAAATGGAAAAATAGAACTAGTCACACCCAGAAATGCTAATTCTTCTGCAGCTATAGGGTTAATCTTACATGTAAAAAATGTCTAAATAATGTCTCCCAGGCTTGTTTGAAGCGGGAAGAAAATGCCTGCTCTCCTCTAGACCTCAGGATGGCGCAGGGAACTGTTGCTTACCGCTCTAAATATAGAGGGGGCACTGCGATTGCTCCCCAGCACGTGTGTGTGTGTGTGTGTGCAGAGAAGGCTGTCAATCAAGTGCTGTGTGGGCAGCCGTGCTCACTGTAAAATGAACATTGACTGTAATCGCTATTGTCACCACCCTAATGACTGGAAGAGAGCGTCTGCAGGGGTAATAAAACTACATTTTCTCCCTGTAAGGGCAGGTTCACACTAGCGAATTATAAAAAAAATAGTTTAAGTTAAAAAAAATTTTTTTGTCGTGTAATTCATATTCAGCGTCTGTTATTGTTTTATTTCTTTACAGTAGCAACTATTTATAATGTACAAGGCCATTAACAGTTTACTATGTTACACAATTCCAATGTATCCTTACAAAAACAAATTCTATAATGTGGCTCTACAGAATCTGATTTTTTTTTTGTGTGCACCCGTAGACTTGAATTGGTCTCCTCCAAAAGTCGGAAGAATTTAGTGTATGCTCTGATTTTTTTTTTTCATATGTACGGTAGTTTGTCAGTGTAATAAATCCATCTGCACTGCCACATCGAATAACATGGGTCTGACTGTTGTCTGTTTTTCATGGATAGGAGTCAGATCGAAATTATGGTTGCAGGAATCTACTTCCTCAAGGTGATTGACTCCCTTTAAGTAGCTGTAAGGGGGCCGTCACACGGAACGATATCTTGCCCGATATCGTTTAAGCGATCTCCATTTTGATCGCTTAAGCGATATCGGGCAAGATATCGTTGCATGTAATCAAGCGATTTACGATGGTAAATCGCTTGATCGTGACATCGCTGATCTGAGGTTCGGTTCTCAGATCTAGCGATGAACGATGCAACGATCTGCATCATCGTGGTGTGTGACACCACGATGATCCATCTCCCAGCGACCGCGCCTATGCTGGGAGATGGTAACTATGGTACACGTCGGGTAACTAAGCGACGCGCGGCCCTAGTTACCCGATGTGTACCATAGTAACGAGCGAGATCGCGGCTCCGCATCGCTGGTGAGTCTGTCTGTGTGACATCTCACCAGCGATGTGAGCGATATTGTAAGCGATCGCGCGTGCACGTGATCGCTTACAATATCGCTACAGATATCTCACCGTGTGACGGCCGCCTAACAAATATATAATCTCAAGTACTCATGTCCTACCTATGCATAAGCAATTGCATTTATTTTTTTGTTACAGAGTATAATACAAAATAATATTGTTGTACCGTGTTAGCCAGAAAGTATTTACATCGATTTTTTTGTTACATAACGATAGAAATTTGAGTGTAATCACTTAAAGGGAACCAACCACCCCCAATGACCCCCCCGGACTATTAATATCAGTCCCTACACACAGCACATACATGTGCTGCACTGATTTTTGCTAAATAAACTGGTTTTTGAAACTAAAGATAATGATTTTTAAAGTTTAAACCGAAACGACGGTTGGGCGGTACTTATCTGTGGCAAACGACGAGATCTGATGCCAATCATCTTCCCTGTCTCCCCTCGCCGCAGTTATGGACAGCCCTTTGTGCAGCGTCACAGCCCTGTGCACGGGCTCGCATGCCCGTGCACACGTCATCATCTACAGCCGGGAAGCGAGCGCGCGCTCTGTCTTCCTGCGCTCGGCTGTGGAAGACAGAGCGCGCGCTCGCTTCCCGGCTGCAGATGATGACGTGTGCACGGGCATGCGAGCCCGTGCACAGGGCTGTGACGCTGCACAAAGGGCTGGCCGTTACTGCTGCGAGGGGAGACAGGGAAGATGATTGGCATCAGATCTCGTCGGTTTCCACAGATAAGTACCGCCCAACCGTCGTTTCGGTTTAAACTTTAAAAATCATTATCTTTAGTTTCAAAAACCAGTTTATTTAGCAAAAATCAGTGCAGCACATGTATGTGCTGTGTGTAGGGACTGATATTAATAGTCCGGGGGGGTCATTGGGGGTGGTTGGTTCCCTTTAATGCTCTTGTAGCTCTTTTAATAGTCTTTTAATTTAAAGATTGTAGTTGTAATTGGAAAAATGTATCCACAATAATTCAAGGGGAATTGTAACATTTGCCTATTTAAAAAAGTTATCTAGCGGCAGGAAAGGCTATTACTTCTAGATTAGTTTGAGTCTGAGGCTGTGTACTGACAATCCAGAGGCACTGCATTTTGGATGTAGTGTCCCCAGGCTTGCAGAAACGCACGGGTGAAAGCAGGGAGAACGCAGCCACCCAATGCCTACAATCCCCGGTAAGTGTAGGGCGGCTTCTCCATGCATTCACCCACAGGAGATCGCTCCCGACTCTGCAGCATGAAATTAACGTGCTGCTGAAGTCTAGAAACCTACTTAGCAGCTAAAATCATGCTGAGGTGGGGAGAAGCACAGTGAGCATGGGATTACTATGCTTAGCATCATATTTTGTACCAATATGTATAGACACACTTAAAGGTCCCGTGTACAAAATTATATAGCAAAACTACGGACAAACTATAATAACAATAAACAAGAAAAAAACAACGGTCAGATGTCCATCATGAAAATATAGATTTTATTTTCAGGTGAAAAGGAGGGGGATGGGAGGGAGAGCGCAGTACAACAAAAAAAAAAGGCACACATACAGGATCTCATGGTCATTCACAAAAATGAACCATGTATGGGTTGTATACATAGCATATAAAACATTTATAAAATAATTCTCACACAGATCCCTCAAATTCCTCATATCTGTGATACCGTTGCTAGAGTGATTTAAGTAAAACTGCTGTAATACTACTGATTAAATAGTAGTGTTAATATACAAGCCATAGTAACATCTCTTCTCAGTGACAAACTCAGTATCATAAAGGTAATTGGGGAAATACAAACAAGTGGTGAAAAGGCTAACCTAAATAATCAAGAGGGGAAACCGCCTGCACAAAAAATATCCTGCAGTGACACCCGCCCCTAAATCATTTCGGGCAGCCCTATTATTGAAGCGATTTTGATGGATGACAGTTGCGCAAGTGCAATGAGATTATTGCACCCATAGACTTTACAATGGCAGGTCTCCTGCGACATACGCGTGCAATCACAGAACGTCTGAGGAACAAGTAACCAATATGACCTGGCTGATTATTTACGGTAACATTGGTCCAAGTGCAATGTAAGATTCTCGCGCGGGTTTGATGCCAGTGTGCCTTTACCCTTACTCACACCGCCAAAACTATTGTAGTTCTCTCCACGTTTTCATTGATGAGAGGCAAACACTCAAACATGTGTCTGCAAATGGAGCTCCTGGTTTGGCTTCTTTTCCTATGTCATGTGGTAAGGCCCCTTAAAGTTTAAAAATTTACTTTTAGGCCATGTTCACACACTGCTTTTTTGAGTTCCATTTTTACCTTGGCTTTATGATAATCTAAACCTACGTTTTTGATTCTCAACAAAACCTATGTGATTCAGAGAAAAGCTGTCCACATACATTGGTATAATTTCCTGCACAAGCTTTGCTGCGTTTTGAAAAGAATGATCAATGATCATGTCAATTTTTTTCAGCATTTTTGCACCATTCTGTGACAAAAGTGCAGCACACAAAAACGTGGTAAAAAAACGCAGCAAACCTGCAGCATAAAATGTGGGTTATATTCTGCCAAGAACTCAGGAGTTACAAAAATACCTTCAAGTTTTGCTGCAGTATGTGTGTGAACATAGCGTTAGCTGGCTACTTCCAATAAGTGGCACTAGAATTCTAGTTCTCTTTCTCAATAGGTTACTTCTATACCTGAGACCAAAAAACTTGAGATACATTTAGATATTGCTTAGCCCTTAAGATAGACCTGGATTAAAGATCACATGCATTTCTATTTTACATGTAATGACTGTAAAAACCACAACAGAAATCACTGAAAATTGTGGTAAAGCAGTATGTAATTTAAACCATGCCAGCATTGTTTCCTTAAAGAGGACCTGTCACCCCCCCCCCTGGTGCATGGCAATCTAAATGCACCACTGAATGCAGCATGTCTGCCGCATTCAGGGAGGGGATCCCCCATAGCATTTTGATTGCCATGCACCAGGGGGGTGACAGGTCCTTTTTAAGGCAGGGGTGGGAACCTTAGGCCCCAGGCCTCGATTACCTTTTCTGCGGCCCTCAGGCAGATTCCTGGGGACCATGGTACTTGGACTGGCATATGCGTTTTGCCGACTGTCTGTCTTTTAAAGGGACACTGTCACCAGGCTTTTGACATCCCATCTGACAGCAGCATAATGTAGCGGTAGAGATCCTGATTCCAGCGATGTGTCAATTACTGAGCTGCTTGCTGTCACGTTAATAAAATTACTGTTTTCTCTGCTTCAGATTTAGCAGTAAATGAATATGCTGGACTATTTGATTAGTCCTACAATATTAATCTCCAACTGATTGAACAGTAATATTGTGAAAACTACACTGAGCAGCCCATTAAGTGACATATGGCTGGAATTAAGATCTCTGTCTCTACATTATGCTGCTGTCCGATGAGATGGTAAAATGCTGGTGACAGTGTCCCTTTAAACCCAGTTCCCCAATTATCTTTATGCCTCAATATCGGCCTCCCCAGTGACGTATGTGCACCCAGCCTCTCCTGTGATGTCTATAACCCTAGTACACCTGGAAAAACAGTTGCAAAGCGACATGATCAATACCACCTAACATCACAGCCACGCCAAGGAGAATCCGCTCCTTCCACCACAGTAGGGGGAAGTTGATAGTTTAACCAAATATAGCAGGTTAATTTTCAAGTTGATAATTTTGTGTGGCCCCCAAAGTTTGGTAGAAATTTCCAAATGGCCCCAGGCAGAAAAAGTTTCCCCACTCCTGCCTTAGGCTGCTTTCACATTGCGATTTTCAGGGATCCGTAGCTGTCCGATGTAAAACACACAGCCACGGATCCAATTTGACCCCCATGTATCCCTTTGGGCAACGGATTTGATCGGATTTGGCCTTATTGTCATCCGATTTGTGTCATATCTGATTTGTGTCCGATTTTTTTTTTACTGTACCCAAAATTGGAGACTGCTCCGATTTTGGGCACAGCTGACCAAATCGGACCTAATCGGATCCGACCCGATCCGTGGCCATTAACCTGGGGGGCCTATGGAGCGTGCATCCGAGAAAACAGCTAATCGTTTCTCCGACCCGATTGAAGTGTAATGAGCATGCTCAGTACACTAAAACTGCTCTTAACCGTCTAATTTCACTTCCGCAATGTATATACCCTGTTTCCCCGAAAATAAGTCACCTCCGAATATAAGTCAGGGCAGGGCTGGCGCAGAATTTTCCAATATAAGTCATACCCCGAATATAAGACAGGGTACCGCTAAAGGGCCATTTTTGCCCATTGCATGTTTTACTTGTGTCCCCGCTGTCCCGCTGGCCCCGCTGTCCTCCGTGGGCTCCCCTCTGCCCTCAGGTGCAGCCGCAGGTCCGCTGTCTCCCGTGGGCTCCCCTCTGGCCTCAGGTGCCGCAGGTAACCCCGAGGGCATAGGGTTAATCTTGTGCGCCTGTCGCCCCGGCCTGATGTCACCGCTGCCGGCAGGAGCTTCTGATTGGCCAGCGGCTCCCCAGCATCTCGAGCGCTGGTTGGCTCAGCGGCTCGAGTGCTGATTGGCCAGAAGCTCCTGCATGAAGAAGCATCTGGACAACGCCCTGCACCGCGGAGGAATCCATAGCCCGAGGCCGCCATTACCCTAAAAAGTAAGGATGTTTCCTTGCCGACTTGCCCATTAAAACCGCAATTCCGCCGCACAGCCGACTTGCGGCACACTTGCGGCAGGTCCCCATACAATGTACGGTACTGTATGGGACACTTGCGGCAAAGTGCGGTTACCGCACCTTTGCCGCACCTTGCCGCAAGTGGTGCCATACTGTTCAGCTTGTTAATAAATGTTAATTTTATGGTAATATAAGTCATACCCCGAATATAAGACAGGGTGGGACTTTTGGGGGTAAAATTAATATAAGACACTGTCTTATATTCGGGGAAACACGGTATATACATTGCGGAGGTGAAATTAAGTAAAAACACGTGTTAAAAATATAAAATATATATGCTCACCTCTCCGGCGTGTCCCTCGATGCCGGCATCCATCTTCCATGACTTGAGGACCTACCTGGGCGGGGCTAACCGATCAGCTGATCAGTCACCTGACCGGTTACTGCGGTAACTGCGGTCATTTGACCAATCACATGGGGCTTTCACACAAGCGTTTGTTACAATTTTCGGCATATCCGGCAAATTTACCGCATCTGCCGCCTAACGGCCGCACTTGCGTCAAGCCCCGTGCAATGTCTAAGCGGCGTGCGGTTTTGCTGGTTCCGGCACTTGCGGCCACAAAAAAAACTGCGTTTTTTTTCACCGCAACCGGCAGAAGTGGACTTGCTGCACCCAACCGCAAGCCCTATAGACAATGCATTGGGCTCATCACAAGTGTGGCCGTTAGGCGGCAGATGTGGTAAATCCAGAGTGAAAGGGGCCTTAAAGTGTTTGTTCTGCAGTATTTTTCCTGCCATAAGATGCAGATTTGGTGCAGAAATAATCTGCTGGGTGTGCACATAGCGTAAATATTAAAACGTTTGAAGATTGTGCTGTGCTGAATTGTGCGTTTATATTGTACCATATACTCTATGGTAAACCTAAAAAAAAAAAAAAAAGAGAAAGACAATTGAATTTAAAATGCAGAATTTCACTATTTCTGTAACTAAAATAGGCATTTAACCCCTTCATGACCCCAGCCTATTTTGGCCTTACTGACATTTTTTTGCAATTCTGACCAGTGTCCCTTTGGCTACTTTCAGATTACGAAAATCAGACAGCATCGGATGCTCAAAATCGGATGCCATCTGACCCGATTTTTTTTATTTGATCCGAGGGAGTGCTGTGGGAGGTTTTGGGAGTGGTCTATGGTATTGAGCATGCTCAATACAGAAAATCGGATCCGATTTTCTATCCAATCCGATCCCCCATAGACTCCCATATTACTTTAATTGGATCGCATCAGACCTGATGCGATCCAATTTTTGAATCTGATGCCAAAATCGGAGCAGTCTCCGATTTTGGCTTCTGAAAAAAATTGGACAGACTCGGTTCAGATGCAAATCGGATGCCATTAAGTGCACATCCGATCCGATCCCCATTGGAGAACATGGGGGCTAAATCGTATCCGATGCTGTCCAATTTTTATTGGACAGCGTCGGATTTCACAAAATCATAATGTGAAAGCAGCCATTATGAGATATTAATCTGGAATGCTTCAATGGATCCTAGTGATTCTGAGATTGTATTTTCTTGGCATATTGGGCTTCATGTTAGTGGTAAATTTAGGTCGATAATTTTTGTGTTTATTTGTGGAAAAAATTGAAAATTTTGCAATGTTCAAATTTTGAGAGTTATGCGACACAAAATAGTTAATAAATAACATTTCCCACATGTCTACTTTACATCAGCACAATTTTGGAAAAACTATTTTTTTTCGTTAGGAGGAAGTTATAAGGGTTCAAAGTTCATCAGCAATATCTCATTTTTCCAGCAATACTTACAAAACCATTTTTTTAGTGACCAGTCCACATCCCATTTGAAGTCCCTTTTGAGGGGTATAAATGACAGAAAACACCCAAAAGTGACACCATTCCAAAAACTGCACCCCTCAAGCTACTCAAAATTACATTCAAGAAGATTATTAACCCCTCAGGTGCTTCACAGGAACTAAATCAACGTGGAAGGAAAAAATGGACATTTTAATCTTTCCAACAAAAATGTTCTTTTAGCCTCAATTTTTTCATTTTCACATGGGCAACAGGATAAAATGGATCCTAAAATTTGTTGGGCAGTTTCTCCCGAGTACACAGATACCTCATATGTGGTTGTAAACCACTGTTTTGGTGCACGGCAGGGCTCGGAAGGGAAGGAGCGCCATTTGACTTTTTGAATGGAAAATTAGCGTCACTTCGTGGGTGACAGAGCCCCTGCAGCATGGCGGTGGTGCATGGTACCACTGCCTGCAGCACCCGCTGCTTCTCTGCAGCTGATGTCCCATGATGCATGAATATGGGCCTGCAGAGAAGCGATCTGACATCTCGGGGCACAGCGATCTGCTGTTCCCAGCTGTCAGATCGCTTCTCTTTAGCCGATCGGTATGCATGGACATCGCCTGCAGAGAAGGATCTGACAGCGGGGCATAGCGATCACAGCGGATCGCTGTCCCCACTGTCAGATCCTTCTCTGCAGCCCGATTTCCTTGCAGAGAGATCGGCTGCAGGGAAGAAGCAGGCGGCGGGCGGGCACAATGCCCTGCACCACCGCCATGATGCTTCAGATGATTGGGAGTGATCATCAGATCCCCGCCCCCTCCAGCGCTTCAGCCTATAGAAGGGACTGTGACAGCCCCTTCCTTAGGTGGAGAGAGAATCGCGGTGATTGACTGTTTACACAGCCAATCACTGCGATCTTGGGGGCGGGGTGGGGAATCCACTCCCCCTGACCTCAAGCCCCGGTGCTATCAGAGAGCATCGGGGCTCGATGGGGATTACCGCGGTAACCGCCATGACGTTCTACAACGTCATGGGTCGGGAAGGCACCGACTTTCATGACGTTGTACAACGTGAAAGGTTGGGAAGGGGTTAAAAATGCTTCATCAAATCTGCATAAAAATCTTTTAATAAAAAGAAATATAAATGCCTTTTTTAGTTACATAAATACTAACATTCTGCACTTTAAATGCAATTATCTTTTTCTTACAAGCTTTATTTTTTAGGTTCTCCATAAGGCCCTGTACACCTTTCAACATCGTTTCCAACATCGTTCAAAAGTGACGTCAGGAACGATGTCGAAACGACATCGTTGTTGCGTGTAAACGTACGAATCAATAACGATAGTGCAGGAAAACCTGTCAACATCAACGTAAGCAACCTGTGGCATCGTTTGATGTGACACCGCAATAGCGATGTCATGGCCGATCCAGCCTTTTCACTGCATTGCAGCGGATTCCATTGACTTTAGCAAAAACGCAGGAAAAAAATTAACATGTCAATTCTTTCCCATCTGCACCAAAAACACAGGTATTTGACAGTTCTTGACACTTGCAAATGTGTGGGCACAGCGTTTCTGTGAAACACGTTGGTTTTGCTGGGAATCAAAACCGCAGGAACAAATTAACATAAATTACCATAAAACCAATGGTTTTCTGCATGCAGAAAATGCAGCAAAAACGTCCTGTGGGCACTCACCCTAACAGCTTTCATTTGATAAGTCACAAGACTGTTTTTTTTTTTACATTTTGTTTGGGAAAAATCAAATTCAAAATTTTGTGCAATTGTGAAATGTTGGTTTGAAAATTGTGAAAAAATGCCTGTGTGTTGTGTTCTTGGTTATATTTGTGCAGAGATTCAACTTGGGACCTGTCAAATGTATATATTTTTTATTTTATGGTTGTATGAGTTATTACAACTTATTGAATAAAACATTTATATGCAACAAAAAACAAATCCCGTAAGTGCCAGGATAAATACATTTTAATCATCAGAACACAACACTCAGCATTATCAACCTGAATGCATTGAACAAACCAAAAGAAAAAGGTGATCATATCCTCAAGTTTGATTAAACAAGATTAAAAGAACCAAAAATGTTAACCCCTATTTATACATGTAAATTTGTTTTCTATTATATCACTAAACATGTCATTTATGAAGTGTTTAATAAAAATAGTACAGTAGTTGAATCATCGTTCTAAAATATGAACTAATCAAACAATTAATAAAAAGCCACTTTAAAAACATCCTATTATCAATTTGTTCCTTCTAGTGGGTGAAATGTAATCTTGTCCATAAGCGGCTTACTAGCAATCGCCATTTCCTTATGTGTCAAAGAGTATGTACGGCCTGTCACTGTTCGACTCCACCTGAGTTATTATCTGACTTTTCTGCACTTTAAAATTGTCTGGCTTTCTTGGATACACAAAAAATGGCTCTGGACCAGAAGGATGCAAAAAAGTCAATTCTACTTCTTCATTTTCACAATCTTTGGGAGTACAGTAGCCAGCCACCAGCGCCAATCATATTCACAGGTCACAAAGCCAGTTATGTCATCCATTGCCAATTTTGTGCCGCCTTCTACCACTCCATGGACTTCACTATCTTTGCTGAATGAAAAAGTCCTTGTTTTTATTTCTGTTTCACTGCTTGGAATTAAAGTGTGGTATTGCCGAGTCCCTTTGATGGGTTCTGCTTCCTGTAACCGATGTTTTAACAAACTCCTCTTCGTAGTCCTGGTTTGTACAATACATGAACTGGATGTTAAGAATATTTTTCTTACTCCATTTCAAAAATTGCATGGGTGTTGAGATTTGGTCTGAATATGGCCTCTGGAGGCTAGCACGAGCTGCAAGGCGTTTCACGGAGTCTTCTAAACCATCACATACACCTTTGCCATGAGCAGTGGCAAAAAAGTGCCATTCAGCTTCCTTTCCAAAATCTCTCGTGATGACATTTATAAAATTTTTCCTGTTTTATACTATGCAGAAGAGCCATCTGAGAAGTAGTAGACCTTGCTCAAACTTGGTAAGATATCAATTGTTTGGGAACATATGAACAGCTATTGAATCATGAAGTAACACTCAGATATCATAACTACACTTTTGTACTTTATTTCTCCATTCTCATTGTAATAGATTGCAAAAGGGTGCACAGTTGCTTGTTCATTGTTCCAGTGAAATGACTGTGCTTCATCCTGAACAACAAAGGAATAGTTCTCTGAAAAGTCTAAGCTTATTACTGCCTCATTCTGTTTGATGCTTTCTTTGAGGTGATTGTAGTAGTCAGACTTGTAGGCAAGCTATAAATTAATGTTTCTTAAGGACTATCAGCTGTTCACAAAAACATTCTAGAAAATCTTCTGCACTTTTAAAAACAGTGTCAAAAGTACATCTTTCAACAGATATCCACTGTTTGTAAGTTATATTATTTACCATAGTCTCTTCAAAATAATGTAGTATTTTTTCTTTGAGAGCCAATACTGAAGGACATTTTTTGCACATATTGAGGTAACAACTACAACTCTTTTCTGGACACAATATTTGAGACAGACATACTTTGTAATCGCCAAGGTTGGACACGCCAATCTGAATATGTTTCAGCTTACCCCCTTCAATCATGAGCTTAGTGTTCTGATGTATTGTACATACGCATACTGAGTGTGTACCACTACCACCAGCGAGGACACAATTCTTTGGTCGCAGTTCAGCAAATTTTGAAAATCCTATTTTGGGAGAAGTGGAATTTTTTTCTCTAAAAAAGTTCATAGGTTTCTTTCAAATTGGTAAGAACCAGCCTCTTCTGAACATGAGTTTTCTTACCGTTCACTTTCATAGACACACAACCTTTCTTGCCAGGCATAATTCGGCTCACTTCATCACTATTGTAAAAATCTTTCACTTTACCCACTATAGCTTCATCCAATGTTTTGCCTGGTTTAGGATCAGGAGAAGACATGAAACCTTTTTGTTCAACTAGAGATTTGGCTTTTCTAGCCATTTTATTGCTAACATTAAATTCATTTTCTATTCTTTTGCATGTCCAACTCTTTGGTAATGTAGTTAGTATCATGAACTGTTCACTTCTGCTATGGGTGGATTTAAATTTATCTTTAAGCTTCTGAATGATCTCTGAATCAGTGTCATTTTTTTCTTTACCTTCTACTATTTCACCTACCAGCACAAGGGTCATTTTTTTTTGTAAATTTTTTTTTTTTTGCAATAACCTGGATGATGGATTGTTTTTCTTGCAATGGGCGATTGTTCGATGTTAGAAAGTGATTTAATCAAATCCTCTATTGTTAAATCAGGATTTATAAAATCCTCTGTTGGAAGTTACAGGTTCTTCAGAATTTTCTGCCTGCAGAGTACTTTTCTCTTTTGCAAGTTGCTTTCTACAACTGTCACAAATGTTCATGCCTGCATTGATTGATGGATTTATATGAAACATCCAATCTTGTACCGGCCTAAGATTTAAATATTTTTATTGTTGTGTGTCCAGTTTTTTCAAAAGGATTGCAACAGCGTCTATGATAAAATATTGTTCCTTGAGAAGTAGCAGCCATTGCTGTGTGAGAAAAATATAGTTAATATTAAGTAAGGAAGATGGGTAATAAAAGTAAAGGTTTACAGTACACTTGAGATAGATAGAACTGTATTACTATAAAGTGAGTTTTAGGGCTAGCGCAAACGCAGCTTTTTCTGTCTGTGGATAAACGCTGCAGTTTTGGCAGCTATTTTCTACCAAGTTTTTCCCACATCTGCATTAGTGTTTTTAATCGCTAGTGAAAACAATGGCAGCTTTTTTATATAAATAGTGATAAATGCTGCGTTTATTGCAGCGATTAAAAAGTAGTTCAAGCAGGGATTTATTTTACTCTTGAGTGTTTCAAAAAAACACTGCATGTGTTTAACCCCATAGAAATCAATGGGGGCTGTTTTGATCACTAAGAATAGCACTGTCTGTTTATTAGCCCTTAATTAGAAAATCATTTAAACTATTAATATAGATTTACTCGATCTTTAACCACACTCACCCATATTGTAGTATACAGAGTCCCTAGATACCTTGTTTGTTCAGAAGTGAAGATGTCCAGACATGTGAGGACATGAAAGCTCTAATGGTGGGGTTACACGTCCCGATATCGCGGCGATATCGGAGGCAACGGTGCGGGAGCGCACATTTTTTCAGCCCTTTTCCCGATATCGCATCGGCGGTTTACACGCTGCGATATCGGGAAACAACGTCCCTCCGATGTGTACGCCCACCAACCCAGTAACGACCATTTAACATGGGAGTTAATGGGTAGCGTCGGCGTACAGATCGGAGTTGGGCTGTCACACGCTGCGATGCTGCTACAACGGCCATGCGATATCGGGGAGTTGAAAGCTCTGCTATTCAACTCCAATATCGTTTTGGCATCGTTCCAACATCGCGTTGTACGCTTAAACCGTACAACGCGCAAACGATATCGGCTCCAACTCGCGACCCACGTGACTTTTTGTCGGAGTTGGGTCGGAGTTGGACGCCGATATCGCGGCGTGTAAACCCACCATGAAGCTCTGTCTTACTACCTGACTGCAGTGGGCAGATATTTAACATGATTGACAGAGCAGCTGGCCTGTCATCTGCTCTGCATTCACGGTCTACCCCTGTTCATTCTCAGGTTGAGCTCTAACAAACCTTTCTCTTATATGTCCTCTCCTGGTTCTAAGCTGTAACATATCAAAATAATACAGTAATGTCTAAAAATCATGGATTATTTGTTGAATATAGACCCCACACTTTTAGACCACAGGGTGAACAGATCTGAATTCAAGATTTTCGAATTGACACTATAATAGTTAAATATTTTAAAATATGATCCCATCGCGATCCCAACTTGAAATGTGGTACAGATGTGGCTAAGAGTATAGCAGACACACGTGCAGTTAAATTATGCCGATTTTTCGGAAATGAGTTTTAAAATTTTGCATTTGCATGGGTAAGGTTGGCTGACCACGGTTTTTTCGCGTCCGCATCTGCCGCAAGTGCCGAAACCGCACTTGCCGCACCTGCTGCACACTTACCGCAAGCCCCATAGACATTACATGGGGCTTGCCGCAATTGAACCGCAAGTGCGGCCGTTATGCGGTAATCACGGTAGTTGCGGCTTTTTCACCGCAACTGCCGCGATCAGCGATTACCACTGATGTGAAAGGGGCCTAAAACATTAACAAAGATCCTCTTGTGACCTATCTAGTAAAAGCCTGTACAGTTCTGAGTAGAATGGTGTTCATTTTATCTATCTTGTTTCTAGCCTGAGTTAGGAGGAGAAATGTAAAGGCAGGCAACACCGAAATTCGCACTTTTTTTTTCGAACTAAATACATTTTTTTTTTTACATTTTCTCTTCACATTTTGCATTGTCTGACATGCTATTATCAAATAACAAAATCTCAAAAGAATTAAAAATATAGAGGTAATAATCATTGGTTCACTTGACATGGAATGGCCCTTTATTATTGTATTGTATTGTATCGTATACCCTCTGAATTGTAAAGTGCTGTGGAATATGTTGGCGCTATATAAATAAAAATTATTATTATTATCATCAAGGCTGAAAAAACAATAAACGTTTTTAAGAGCCTTAGGCTGCGTTCACACTGTGCGAATTATTTGCGCTTTTTTTGCGCGCGTATTTCCCCCCAAAGCGGACCTGCGTCTGCGTGTCACAGCAAAGTGAATGCACTTTCATTTTTGCTGTTCACACGCAGCGCAATTTTCGGCCGCGCTTTTATGGGAGAAAGCGCGCGCGTAAAAAGAATGAACATGTTCATTCTTTCCGTCTTTTTACGTGCGCGTTCTCCCATAGGCCCCATTTTAACCCCTGGAATTACGCATCGTCGTTCAGACGATGCGCATTCCAGAGCGGGGCAAGGGGTATGTGCGCAGGAAATGATGTCACACGGGAACAGCCCCAGGGAAAACAGGAAATCCCATCATTTTGGGATTCCTGCTTTCCCGTGGCTGTCCCTGTGTGACCAAGTGTCTGGATACTCACCGCTCCGATGCATGGGAGAGGCGTCCGGTCCTCCTCGCGGCTTCCAGCATCTGCCGGTGAAGCGATCAGCTGACTGTCAGCTGAGCCGGTCAGCTGACAGATCGCTTCACCGGCACACCGACAGACATGGGGGCATTGCAGAGGACATGGGCCAGCTGAGAGGGAGGTAAGTATGTATGTATGCATGTATGTGTGTGTGGATGTATGTATGTGTATGTGTGTGTGTGTGTGTGGATGTGTGTGTTTGTGTGTGGATGTATGTGTGTGTGTGTGTGTGGATGTATGTGTGTGTGTGTGGATGTATGTGTGTGTGTGTGGATGTATGTGTGGATGTATGTGTGTGTGTGTGGATGTATGTATGTGTGTGTGTGGATGTATGTATGTGTGTGTGTGGATGTATGTATGTGTGTGTGTGGATGTATGTATGTGTGTGTGTGGATGTATGTATGTGTGTGTGTGTGGATGTGTGTGTGTGTGGATGTGTGTGTGTGTGGATGGATGTATGTGTGTGTGTGTATGTGTGTGTGTGTGTGTGTGTGTGTGTGTGTGTGTGTATGTGGATGTATGTGTGTGTGTGGATGTGTGTGTGTGTGTATATGTGTGTGTGGATGTATGTGTATATATGTGTGTGTGTTGTGTATATGTATGTGGATGCGTGTGTGGACGAGTGTGTGCATGGATGTGTGCATGCGTGGACGTGAGCATGCGTGTGTAGACGTGTGCGTGCGTAGACGTGTGCATGGATGGATGTGGACGTGTGTGTGTGTGGATGTGCGTGCGTGGATGTACGTGCGTGGATGCGTATGTGGATATGCGCGTGCGTGGATGTGTGTGTGTGGATGTCAGCGTGCGTGAATGTGTGCGTGTGTGGATGCATGTGTGGAAGTGCGTATGTGGATATGTGGATGTGTGTGCGTGGATGTGCGTACGTGAATGTCACCATGCGCGGATGTATGTGGATGTGCGTGTGTGGATGTGCGTGCGTGGATGTGCGTGTGTGGATGTGCGTGCGTGGATGCGTATGTGGATGTAGATGTGCGTGCGTGGATGCGTATGTGGATGTGCATGCGTGGATGTCAGCGTGCGTGGATGCGTATGTGGATGTGCATGCGTGGATGTCAGCGTGCGTGGATGCAAATGTGAATGTGCATGCGTGGATGTGTGCGTGGATGCAAATGGAAGTGCGTGCGTGGATGTCAGCATGCGCGGATGTATGTGGATGTGCGTGGATGTGGATGTGCGTGGATGTGGATGTGCGTGTGTGGATGTGCGTGTGTGGATGTGCGTGTGTGGATGTGCGTGTGTGGATGTGCGTGTGTGGATGTGCGTGTGTGGATGTGCGTGTGTGGATGTGCGTGTGTGGATGTGCGTGTGTGGATGTGCGTGTGTGGATGTGTATGTGGATGTGCGTGCGTGGATGTCAGCGTGTGTGGATGTCAGTGGATGTGCATGCGTGGATGTCAGCGTGCGTGGATTTGTGTGCGTGGATGTGCATACGTGGATGTCAGATTGCATGGATGGATGTCAGCGTGCGTGGATGTGGATGTGCATGCGTGGATGATGGGTGCATGGGTGGATGGATGGGTGCAACAAGGGATCAAGTGTCCTCTTGTTGTAGTCTCTGGGATCATAGTCATGGTTCACTGTATGACAGATCATTGTCATACAGTGCACCATATCTGTGATCCCAGAGACTGTAGGAAGAGGACACTTGATCCCTTGCTGTAGTCTCTGGATTGAGCAGAGGCGATCAAGCGTCGTGGGACCTTCGTTGTGGACTACGTCGGAGGTGATCGAGCGTCGTGGGACCTTCGTTATGGACTACGTCGGATCTTTATAATAAAGATGGAGTCTGAATTTTGTTTGTTTTTTTTTCAAAATAAAAATATTTTTCTCTGTGTGTATTTTCTGACTATTTACCAGAGATTCCTAATGGCGGGTCTAACATTGGCCCTATATTATGAATCTCAGGCTTAGTGCCAGCTGCCAATAAAAAGCTGGCATTAACCCCTTTATTACCCAGTTTGCAACCGGCACCAGTGCAACTGGAAGAGCATGGGTACAGCGCCAGAAAATGGCGCTTAAATGAATGCGCCATTTTCTGGGGTGGCTGCGGGCTGCAATTCGCAGCATGGGGGGCCCAGAACGATTGGGCCTTTCCATGCTGAGGATTCCAGCCCCCAGCTGCCAAGTTGTACCTGGCTGGACCAAAAATATGGCGGAGCCCTACGTCATTTTTTTTCTAGAATTTGTTCTAGAAATAAAAAAATTAAAAAATGGGCTTCGCTGTATTTTTGGTTGCAGCCAGGTACAACGAGGCAGCTGGGGGTTGCTGGCAGTCTGTAGCTGCCAAGTTGTACCTGGCTGGACCAAAAATATGGCGGAGCCCTACGTCATTTTTTTTTCTAGCATTAGTTATAGAAATAAAAAAAAAAGCTGAGCCACCAATACAGTGCTAACCACTGAGCCACCGTATACAGTGCTAACCACTGAGCCACCGTATCCAGTGCTAACCACTGAGCCACCATATACAGCGCTAACCACTGAGCCACCGTACAGTGCTAACCACTGAGCCACCATATACAGTGCTAACCACTGAGCCATCATACAGTGCTAACCACTGAGCCACCGTATACAGTGCTAACCACTGAGCCACCGTATACAGTGCTAACCACTGAGCCACCGTATACAGTGCTAACCACTGAGCCACCGTATACAGTGCTAACCACTGAGCCACCATATACAGTGCTAACCACTGAGCCACCATATACAGTGCTAACCACTGAGCCACCATACAATGCTATTCACTGAGCCACCATATACAGTGCTAACCACTGAGCCACCATATACAGTGCTAACCACTGAGCCACTGTACAGTGATTACCACTGAGCCACCATATACTCCACATAAATCTTGCAACAACAGTGTAGTTTCTGGAGAGAGGACTGTGCTATTCAGCGGCTATTTCTACGGCACCTGTTCATTTCACCGCACTCCCGATGAAATAGCATCGCGCCTATTTCTAGCTTTTTTTAATAATAAAGATTATTTTTACAAAGTGTTTATTTTTTTGGTTTCCAATCTCAATTTCTCTATTGCTAATAGCTGGCTGTCACACTGACGGCTGACATTACCAATAGGGGCTTGGTGGCAGCTGTCAAAAAAGGTGTCGCCAACCCCGTTATTCCCCAGACTGCCACCGCCCAGGACAGCTGGAAGAGCGAGGTACCTGCCAGGTTTGGCATCTCTCATTGAGGCGCCACTCCTGGGGCGGCTGTTGGCTGCGGTCCTTAGCGTGGGGGGCCCAGAACGGTTGGGCCTCACCACGCTGAGGATTCCAGCCCCCAGCTGCTTGGGTTACCCTTGCTGGACATAGAAAATGCAGCATGTAGATTGTCCATTCTCTAGTACACTTTTTAATGGAGAATGTAATAATGGAAAAGAAAGGAAATGACATCACAAGGCTTTTTTTTTCTTTTTTTTTTTTTTTAACAAACTTCATTTCTATGTGTTTGCAGTACACATGCAGAAAAAAAATGCGTCCGTAAAAAAACGCATCAAAAAACGCATGTGTGTGAACACACATGCATTTTTTTACGCGCGTATTTCTTTAGAAAACTGCATGCGTAAAAATACGCGACAAAATACGCACTGTGTGAACGCAGCCTAAAGCTTGAGACAAACAGTGCGAGAAGCACGAGCCTCGCATGTCTCTCCCGACACAGCCGACTGCTCTCTGGACAGGAGTGTGTTATCCCCATAGAAAGACATGCAGCTGACACACTCCTGTCCAGAGAGCCAGCAGCTGTGTCGGGAGAGGCATACGAGACTCGTGCATCTGATACTCTGTGTCTCTGGCCATTGAAAGATAAACTTGCAGAAGTATACTGGGAAAATGATAGTTAGGACAAAAGAAAGATGTACACATTAGGGTGCTTTCACTTCGCGATTTTTGCAATCCGTGGCTGTCCGTTGTAAAACAGACAGCCACGGATTAGATTTGGCCCCCATGTATGCCTATGGGCAACAGATCTGCACGGATTTGTCCTTCATGGCATCTGATTTGTGACAGATCTGATTCTGTCCAATTTTTTGCTGCACCCAAAATCGGAGACTGCTCTGATTTTGGGCACAGCAGACCAAATCACACACAATTGAATCCGACACGATCCGCAGCAATTAACATGGGGGCCCATGGAGCACAGATCTGAGAAAACACAGGATCGTTTCTCGGACCCGATTTAAGTGTACTTAGCATGCTCAGCAGGGGCGGACCTACCGTGGTGCAGCTGCACCAGGGCCCCGGCCGGTTAGGGGGCCCCCAAGGCTCCAGCCGCGGGTCCGGTGCCGCGGTTCCACCCCCACCCCCGCGCCTTGCACGGGCCCCTGCCTCCACTGCTGTGGGTGCAACAATCACAGTCGCAGCGGTCTGGACTGGGCCTGGGAGTGCAGGGGGCGCACCAATATCAGCTGTTGGAGCTGCCTGGGGAGCTCACTGTGCATTAGAATGTAACTATTCTCCCGCCAGGCTGCTCGCAGATCACATCAGCAGCTGCAGACAGGCCCCCTGCACACTGTGTGTACGTACGGGGTCAGCAGAGGGACACTTCACCTGCTCCTTCAGCCTCCCGGAGAGCAGCTTGTGGATGGACTAGACCTCAGAAGATGCTGGTAAGCAGGAGGTCATTAATCATGGTGTGGGGCAGCAGGACGCTCCTCAGTCCGGTCAGGGTCTGCTCTGCTGGGGATCAGAGTGATTGCAGGAGTCTGTGGCAGATCAGGTCGGGCTGTCAGTGCTGGATTATCGGCTCCAGCATCACCCGACCTACAGGAAAGAGCAGAGCCCTGCAATAAATCACTCTGACCCCAGCAGACACCACAGACCCCAGTATACAGAGCCCTGCACTGACTGATCACATCTAAACCTACAGGACATCACATATTATTTTATATGGCTCCATATATATGTGATGTCCTGTAGGCAGCACCAGGTGTGATCAAGACAGTGCATTATATATCCAGTGTGCAGATGGGGACATATACCAGTATGGGCCCATATATACCAGGTTGGAGGACATATTTACCATACTGGGAGATATACTGTATATACCAGAATGGGGAACCTATACACCAGGATAGGAGACCCAGGGGCATAACTACTGAAGTCGGGGGGGCCTGCAGTGCTTGGGGGCCCCGTTGTGCAAAGAAGCAGCCGGCCGGCTCCTGAGTGTCAGTGAAACAGGAGCTTTGGATGCACATTCATGTAACTTACCCTCTCTGTCCTCTCTCTGCTCCGTCCCTCTCTGTCCTCTCTCTCCTCCGTCCCTCTCTGTCCTCTCTCTCCTCCGTCCCTCTCTGTCCTCTCTCTCCTCCGTCCCTCTCTGTCCTCTCTCTCCTCCGTCCCTCTCTGTCCTCTCTCTCCTCCGTCCCTCTCTGTCCTCCCTCTCCTCCGTCCCTCTCTGTCCTCCCTCTCCTCCGTCCCTCTCTGTCCTCTCTCTGCTCCGTCCCTCTCTGTCCTCCCTCTGCTCCGTCCCTCTCTGTCCTCTCTCTGCTCCGTCCCTCTCTGTCCTCTCTCTGTTCCGTCCCTCTCTGTCCTCTCTCTCCTCCGTCCCTCTCTGTCTTCTCTCTCCTCCGTCCCTCTCTGTCCTCTCTCTCCTCCGTCCCTCTCTGTCCTCTCTCTCCTCCGTCCCTCTCTGTCCTCTCTCTCCTCCGTCCCTCTCTGTCCTCTCTCTCCTCCGTCCCTCTCTGTCCTCTCTCTGCTAGGTCCCTCTCTGTCCTCTCTCTGCTCCGTCCCTCTCTGTCCTCTCTCTGCTCCGTCCCTCTCTGTCCTCTCTCTGCTCCGTCCCTCTCTGTCCTCTCTCTGCTCCGTCCCTCTCTGTCCTCTCTCTGCTCCGTCCCTCTCTGTCCTCTCTCTGCTCCGTCCCTCTCTGTCCTCTCTCTGCTCCGTCCCTCTCTGTCCTCTCTCTGCTCCGTCCCTCTCTGTCCTCTCTCTGCTCCGTCCCTCTCTGTCCTCTCTCTGCTCCGTCCCTCTCTGTCCTCTCTCTCCTCCGTCCCTCTCTGTCCTCTCTCTGCTCCGTCCCTCTCTGTCCTCTCTCTGCTCCGTCCCTCTCTGTCCTCTCTCTGCTCCGTCCCTCTCTGTCCTCTCTCTGCTCCGTCCCTCTCTGTCCTCTCTCTGCTCCGTCCCTCTTTGTCCTCTCTCTGCTCCGTCCCTCTCTGTCCTCTCTCTCCTCCGTCCCCCTTCTGTGCGTGTAGGTGTGTGTGTGTGTCCACTTAGCCGCCCCCTGCATCCCGCCGCCGCACCAATCCTCGCCCTCCAATGTGATCGCATCGGGCACACATCTAGTATGTATATATCCTCCTTGAGGCTGTCTTGGGCAATACATGTTATACGAGGCTATGCTGGGCTGTATATATTACCTGGAGGCTGTGCTAGTCTATATATATTACCTGGAGCCTGTGCTTGGCTGTATATATTACCTGGCGGCTGTGCTGAACTGTATATATTAGGCTGTAATGGACTGTATATATTAGGCTGTGGGGGGGCCCCGAAAAATTTCTTGCACCAGGGCCCACTACAGTCTGGGTCCGCCCCTGATGCTCAGTACACTAAAACCGCTCTGCTCCTGTTTAATTTCACTTCCGCAATGTATACATCGCAGAAGTGAAGCAAGGGTTAAAAATAATAAAAAGATCCTCACCTCTCTGGTGTGTGTCCCCGCGATGTGTGGCATCTACTGTTGCTCAAGAACGTGGGAATCAGCTGACCGGGAAGGGGCAGAGCAACCTTCGCTATGAAACTTCGCTATGTGAAACCAGCCTTAGTAGTGGAGAACCTCTTTAACTCCAATAAGGGGCCTTTCACACTTGCGTTTTTTTCCTGATCTGGAAGATCAGAAAAAAAACCTGATTATTAGGGCTCGGACACACTCATCAGAGTTTCACTATGGAGACTCTGAAAGGGCTGGAGCAGTGACCCTGAGCGGCTTCTCCCTCTCTGGACGGGGCTGTCAGCTGTTTGTGTTTTTGTGCATCTGCAGACTCCCTGTCCAGAGAGGGAGAGGCAGTTTAGGGTCACTGCTCCAGCCTTTTCAGAGCCTCCTCAGTTAAACTCGGATGTAACTAGGAAAGTGTGTCTAAGCCCTTACAGGATTCATTTTTTTGCTCATTCACTTTAATGATTTCAGGAAAAAACCTGAAGCAACAAGATTCTACCTGAAATCATTAAAGTGAATGGGCAAAAAAATGAATCCTGTAAGAATCAGGTTTTATTCCTGATCTTCCAGATCAGGAAAAAAACGCAAATGTGAAAGGCCCCTAACTTTTCAAAATTTACTTTTTGTTAGCCTTTTTAGTTAGCCCACGCAGGCATTAAGGCCTTTCTAAAGAATATCGTCTCAGCAGGTTTTATATATGTAATCTGAGGACAGCATGATGTAGGGGTTAAAACAAAGACAAAGAAAAAATATAACATCAGCTCAAAAACGCATTGAAAACGTGTTTTTCCTGCCAGAAGATGCAGAAGTTTCTATTCCAAATCCTAAATGTTTGCACATGCGCTTTATAGCACTGAGGAATGCAGGGGCTAACTGACTTCTGAAGTGTTTTACTTACATAGCCAGGATCATTTTCACAGCCCTGTGATCAGTGTGGTTTTTTACTGTTATCATGGATGGAATCAGAGGCAAGCTCCTCCTCACCTGGATTCCATTACTCTTCTCTCTGTCTCATTACACTCGGAATGTTCTTGCCTTTCTGCCTCCTGGAAAACAATAATGTTTTCCATTGCACTTGCGTACAGGACATGCTCTGTTTGTGATTAAAATTACATTGCAATGGCTTTCATTTGGCACATGTGAAGGAACATCTGCAAGCAAAACTGGAGCAGAGAAAACCCGCTGATATGCTGTAAGATTCTCTCTCACCTGACATCACATCAGCCCTGCACATGCGACCTCTACAAGCTGGTGTGTGGAAGTCTGTCTGCGGTATGTAACATCTGCTCATTGCACTGTTTGTTTGTTTTTTTTGTGTGAAAATGCAGATCGTCACATTGACATCTAGTGTGACCTCCGCCTTGGGAAAGTAACTCATCCAGGAAGTCACTGCATACAATATAGAGGTGTGGAAGTATCACCTGCATAATTATATCCTACCCAGTCTGCAGAAACCTGGCCTGTCAGCTTGATTCTCCTCTTGTGGTGTAATAGGTGTCAACAATTTAATTGACTTTGATTCATGCTGGCATTTTCAGAAGACTGATGCTGAAATATGTAGGAGCACACACTTTTTAAATTCCTGATGTTTTAGGTTAGATATTTTTTTTTGCCTCTTGTACTGTGAGCATAAGAAAAAACAAAAACTTACAAAAAAAGCTAACCAAAAAATCTGTAATTGTGTCTTAAAGGGAACCAACCACCCCAAATGACCCCCCCGGATTGTTAATGTGTCCCTACACCCAGCACACACATTTGGGGCAATCGTTTTTGCTAAAAAAACTGTTTAGTAGAAGCTAAGATATATGTTTATAAAGTTTAATAAATTGAGCCTAATGGGGGTTACCTAGCTTTGTCCTCCGTGCCTGTCAGCCTCCTCTCCCCTCCTCCCTTCAGTGAAGCTGTTCTGTGCAAGTCGAAAATGCCCCGCCTGTCTACTGCTGCCTGATAAATTATGCACGCCCATCTCTGCACCTAAGAGCCTGGCCGTGTCATGAAAGGGGCGGGGCTAAATAGCGGCATGCCGGAGCCCCGCCCCCTTTCATGACGAGGCCAGGCTCTAAGGTGCAGAGATGGGCGTGCATAATTTATCAGGCAGCAGTAGACAGGCGGGGCATTTTCGGTTTGCACAGAAGGGCTTCACTGAAGGGAGGAGGGGAGAGAAGGCTGACAGGCACGGAGGACAAAGCTAGGTAACACCCATTCGGCTCAATTTATTAAACTTTATAAACATATATCTTAGCTTCTACTAAACAGTTTTTTTAGCAAAAACGATTGCCCCAAATGTGTGTGCTGGGTGTAGGAACACATTAACAGTCCGGGGGGGTCATTTGGGGTGGTTGGTTCCCTTTAAAGAGACCACATTTGACCTATCTAAACTATTAATCTGGGGATACAGATTAGACTGCTGAAAAGAGTCCTCCCTGTATGTCTCAGAACACTTACCTTGTGGATAAATCATCTTTTATCACTTCATAAAATTGAGCTGTTCCAGGCTATGGGGTGGATGCTGCCTGGAAGATAACTCCGCCTCCAGTGCGTAAGTTATACATAAGTGGGAGTTACCAGTATGATGGCTGCTTTCTGCTTTTCTTAGCTCACTATAACGTTTTGTCTGTGTGATTATAGCTGACACATCTACAGGTTGCTTCAGCCTCCATCTCACAGGCAAATATATAATAAACCTGGCACACTTATTCACTATACAATGATGAGCAGGAGACGTCTACTCAAACTATCATAATTTTATTATGATTAAAGAAACGTAGCTCTGTCCTTGCCGGTTCGACCAATCAGGTCTTCACAGAGGATACAGGAGCTGTGACAGTATGTACAAACTTAAACAAAAAAGACAGTCAGATCCTGACACATAATAAATCTGTAACAATCCAGAGCATCCTAACGAAAAGTGATTAAGGAAAAAGACATACAAGATGAGTTGACGCTCAGTTTCAAGCAAATACCTGTATAATGTACAATCGGGTTTATGTGCCCATAGTGCATAACCCGTCACTCTTCTATATACATAAGAACCAAAGTAAAATAAGAAAACATAACGAGGTAAAGTATTGTGCCCATATGATATAAGAGATCCTGAAAAGTGAGCACCCATATGCTAGACCCTGATTCCATTTAGTTAAACAATTGGTGAGAAGATGGAGGGCAACTACCTGTGAAAAATAGGAAAACTAGTATGGGTGCAATCTCCTGAATCTATAGGAGACTACTGCACCTAGGGATGTCAGACATAAGGTTATTAACTATAGGAGCCAGTAACTGTTTCAAGTTGTATTGATTTCAAATCATAGTACCTATGCCTATAGTGTGGATAAGTGTATCCACTTGTGGCCATTCATATAAGGCCCTTAATGGCCCGGGATTTGAACTGAAAAAAGGAAAGAAACCACTTTTAAAGGGATCCTGTCACCTCCAAAACGCCTCCTAAGCTATCATATGTCCCTGCAGCATCCTATCACTAATCTCACACTCCTTTTGTCTCCTAAAAGCATCCTGTGAAAGTGGAGAAAAACGTTTTAATACTCGCTCATTAGGGATTATAATTAGCAGGGGCTATATTCTTTAGTCACCAGGGCATGTTGTTTTGCAGCTCCAAGATCCAGCCCTCTCTCTGTCTGTGCTGCTGTGATGTGGAGCTGAAGGCAGGACTAATGATTTGCATTCTGTGAGTGATAGAGAAGGGGGGAGGGCAATGCCTGCACAAGCAGAGCACAGAGACAGAGAGAGGGTGGATCCTGGAGCCTGAAAAACAGCCCGCCCTGGTGACTAAAGAATATAGCCCCTGCTAATTATAATCACTAATGAGTAAGTATTAAAACCTTTTTATGCACTTTCACTGGTTGCTTTTAGGAGACAAAAAGAGTGGGAGACTAGTGATAGGATGGTGCAGGGACATGTTTTGGTAGCTTAGGAGGCGTTCTGGAGGTGACAGGATCCCTTTAATAACGCCAGTCTCGTCCGCACCACGAACGCGACATGTTGCATTTCTGGTGCGGACGAGACTGGGTGATTTGTGCGCAGGCATCCGCCTTCGCACAGATCATATGTAGCAGTGAATGGGTGCGCACGGTCATGCGCAACACCGTGCGCTCCCATTATAAAGATAGGGGCTTGCGGTGCTGCGGTCACATTGCGGATCCCCTCTGCAGAGCGCTGCAGAAGGGAACGCAAATGTGAAGCCAGCCTTAATGAGCTCTGTATAAGGCTTCCCCCACCACTGATTGGTAGCTCTCTTACAATATGTAGTGTGCACAGGAAGCTGCCAATCAGTGGTGTGGGTATATAGAGCTCAGCATTCAGAGATCAGGCAGGTCTGCAGCGGATAAAACAGGTATTGTATCAAAATAACAGCAAATAGCCCAGCAAGTGATATCTCTGGATACAGAGATTCTATCCGTATAATATGCGTCACTCAGATTGGGTAGCAAAAATCTATTTTAATATGAAGTTAACTTAAATAAGAGGGACTCATTTTTTATGAGCTAGAAGCATTGTTTGCTAAAATTGACACCTGTTTGTAGCTTTAATTATAGTTAATTTATCATGATTTGGAAGGACTCTCACCATTTCACCAAGCGTCCACTTGCGCTTTTCCTGCCAAGATATGCAGAAATGGTACAGAGATTTCTGCAATGAATACTTTGTGTGCACATATCCTAAATGGCCTTTTTTTGTCAGAAAACTAAGTAGTCATTACTAAAATTTCCTCTCAATGATTCAATAAATAAAAGCACAGAAGTAATATGTCCTGTAGCACATCACAGTAAGGGGTGTACTTAAGTATATAAACTACTTATAAAAGAAATTAATATTAGTAACAATAACAAAAAAAGAACATGTGACCTATGGAGCTTACAATCTATAAATGAAGAGAGAGACACAAAAGATACAAAGGGCTCATTTCTGCACTCTAGCCATATCTGTATGGTGTGGGGAACACTCGTCTCCCCAATGATCAGCCTAATTAAACAGGCCAAAAAGCAAACATTTGTGAGGTGAAATTATATGTTAAAGCTTGATAAAAAAAATATCTCCTGGGGTGAATACCTTATATACTGTATAGTACATTGGCACACAGAATGTATTAAGGCTGATAAGTATTGATTTCAAGAGTAGCATTTCCAGAAGAGTAAATGAATTGTACTTATTGTCTGACTCAGCCTTCAGTTTCAGGTCTTTGTTGATCACTAAATAGTTAAACAGCATTTCCTCCACTCCAAGTTTGTATTCCTCATTATGATGTAAATCATATTCCTTCTCCATCCCCTCCTCTGTGTTTCTCTCCAGGCTTCCTTTCCCCTGCTCATTTTCATATCATTTATCGCCGGTTGCTGCAAATCACTTGCAGTGACAAAGCATTACATGGATCACACTTTCTCTAGGTAGAGATTCTCCCCTCAGCTCAGTCCTTTCTCAACAAAGAAGACAAGAAACACATGGGGCTCTGATGAATTTCGGGCCCCTGGTGGATTTTGTCTGCTCTGCTGTTTAAATGAGCACAGTCACTTTTATGTATGAATATCCTGTTACTGTCAGATTCTTAATGGTAAAAAAAAATTGTGAGAATGAATGTGGTTTCATTTAGCTCTGTTACATACCACAAGTCAGCACATAATGGGAGTAGAAATTACTGTCAAGCATATTGGGGCCCAGTGAGGCATGGAGTATGGCCAATTGGGGCTTGTTTAAGGCTACGTTCACATTCTGCATATTTGCAGTTTCCCTGCGTATTCCTGCTTTTGAATGCATTTACGCGGTGCTTTTTTGCATGCGCTTAAATGCAGCAAAAAGCAATTATGGAAACGCAGTACAGCAAAACCCAACGGTTTTGCTGAATTGAGTTCACATAATTGCACTTTTGTGCGCTTTAGTACGCACGCACTTTCACTGCAAAAGCGTGTGTGTAAAAAGAATAGACATGTTAATTCTTTATGCACTTGTCTCTGCGATTTTCCCATAGCCCACATGATAAAATGGACTTGGGAAAAGCGCAGAGAAAAAAAGCGCACATAAGCACAGTATGTGAATGCAGTTGCGCTTTTTGCTGCATAAACCGTGAGTAAAAGCGCAACTGCAGAAAAAAGTGGAAAAAAATGTGCAGAGTGTGAACGTAGCCTAATGGCTATCCACATGTCCATGCGCATAAAACTTTCCTCCTTGCTCAAAGGAGGAAGGTTGTGGTCTTGCTGTTGGGTTGTTGCCCTCCTATGCCCCCCTCCATGTGTTCTGGTGTACTGGCCTATCTCCTGGTACTTGCTCCATGCTCTGAACACTCCTGATAATACGCAGCTAAGGATGGTTTCACACTTCCGTATTTTTCAATCCGTTTTGTTGCATGAAATTCATGCAACTACCAGGATACGCATAGCCAAACACCGATCCGCAAATGGATGTCCACTGATGTCAACGCTGCATTTTTTTAATGGATCCATTTTCAGTCACCTGGTATGGGAGGAGGAGTTTCATCTTGCAGAGGAGCATGCTCAGTCAAATGGATCTGTGATAACAGAAGCACACGGATATGTGTTGAAATGGATCCATTTTCCATAGCTCTCCATTATAAATCTTGACGTGTTTAGTCACGGATCCGTGTGCTTCTGTTTCCTTGCAGATTTTTAATGCATGCCAAAAAATGTAAGACTTTCAGTTTTGGGGTGCATGAAAAAATATGCACGCAAACAGATCTGAGACAACTGGATGCAGTTGCAGGACAAAAAGGATCAGTATTCATCCATTTCAAAACATATAGACATGGATTGGAAAATACTCAAGCGTGAAACCAGCCTTACCTTCTTGCCACAGCTCATATTGAAGTGCTATCCTGGATGAGAAGCATTACCTTAAAGTGATCCAAAACCCACAAACTGACCCCCCCCCACATCTTTCTACCTGTCCCTGCACCCCCTCTTATCATTTCTAGCCATCCCTTTTGCAGAAAAAAACTGATTTTGTAAAGTAGAGAAAAGTTTATATTCACCTCGTCCTGTGTGAGTTCTCTGTTTCTGAGGAAGCCGCAATAGGCGTGCCTGTCTGCTGCTGCCTTGTAATTATGCACGCCCCTCTCTGCTTCTAAGAGCCTGGCCGCGTCATGAAAGGGGGTGGGGCTTCGTGATTACTCGATTTAGCCCCGCCCCTTTCATGACGCGGCCAGGCTCTTACCAAGGCAGCAAGCAGAGAGGGGCGTGCATAATTACAAGGGAGCAGCAGACAGGCCCCGCCTATTTGCGGCTTCCTCAGAAAGAGAGAACTCACACAGGAGAAAGTAAATATAACTTTTTCTCTACTTTACAAAATCTAATTTTCTGCAAAAGGGATGGCTAGAAATGATGGAGGGGGAGCAGGGACAGGTTTAAAGATGCGGGGGGGGGGGGGGGTTTGGGGGGAGGTCAGTTTGTGGGTTTAGGATCACTTTAACAACTTCTGTGGGTTGTAGACATTGTATCTTGCTACCCCTAAGGTGAGAACAATGACAAAATGCAAAAGTGACCAAAACAGCCAAAAAAGATTTCCTATCATGTCTACCTCTTTCTTTTGCACAACAGAAATTGATTCTCAATCAGTGTTGCTTCATAACTGGACACGTTGATTTCACAGAAATGTAATGGTACTGTCACATGGGGCGATCTCTGCGGCGATGTTGGCGGCAACATCGCTCATGAGTTGCCGTGTGTGACAGGCAACTTATCACCTTATTATTGCCCTAAGTCTGCCTGCATCGCCCTGTGTGACGCCGCAACTGCGATGTTGCTGGCAACTTCTTCCATAGACTCCCATGTTATGGATCGCTGCCAGGATAGACTTTAACCCTGGCTGCGTTAGTTGCTGGCAAGATCACAGATTCGTTGCCTGCGATATCGCTGCGTGTGACATCACAACAGCAACTATGGCAGTGCGCCAAAAAAAGTGCGCACTCCCGTGAGTTGCCGGCAACATCACCACAGAGATCGCCCCGTGTGACGGTACCATAATGGACTTGGCGTTATGTTGTGTTTGAGTGTTTGCTTTATGTTTTTGAGCAGTGTAGTTTTCTCTGCATGTTTTATATACCCGGATGTAAGAGATTTTTCCTAAAAATTGTTTTGTTGCATGTATGTTCACGTCTCATTCCCAGGTATTGTCCCAACTCTCAGTCACGTTAGTAACAATGCTAAGGGCCAGATTAGCCTGCATGGATTGGCTTTTGGTCAAAACTGTATGACTTCCATGTGGTAAAAAATGGCAAGAAATATGACGAATAAATGTGCATACTCTGGAGTGTGTCAATGGGAATTTGACACGTCCAATTCACTAACATATAGCATCTGTATAATACATCAAAATAGAGGACTGTCAAATGTTGACAAAGAATAAGATACAAGGACATTGCTCGGATGATTTTAGAACAGATTTAACTTGTACGGTAGCTATAATTCATCCTTCCGGCGAGTGCTTTGCCTTGATATCAGGCTTGTCTCTTTAGCTGAAAGTCAACATCTTGGAGATGTGTAATTCAGCGGTGGCCAGCTCTCTAATGCCCTCATTGATCTTTATCGATCTGATTCCTGTTAATCTCTATGGGGAGTTTTGTAGAGTTTAATCAAGTATATAGAGAACCATCAATGGTCTCCAAGTATAAAGCTTTTTCGTCTTCACCCTCACAGACATGTGTAAGACACTCGTCTGTATTGGAAATAGGGGACCTTTCAAGACTTGAATCTCGGCATTTGATTCTGATCTGTGTTATTATTCGGAATATGAAGTGCAGATATCCACTTTTATACTCTTGTATCATACTTCTCATTTATCACTTACCTTGTGACAAAACAGCAAGAAGCTATAGAGACAATAGCGCAGATAGGGTCTTCGCTTAATAGGAAGAGTATTGTATCTTCAAGTGCAGAGCTCACCTGGCGTGTTTGAGTCACAACCACCTACATCAGCTTGTAACCACAGCTGCTGCAGCCACCACAAGAAAATGAACTTCTCTGAACTTGTAGTGGAAAAGGTGTTTGTGTCTTGCTGTCAGGAATTGGTGATAAATATTGCATAGTTAAAGCCCCTTTCACATCAGCGGTTTTTTTAATTCGCGGCAGATGTGGTGAACAAAACCGCATCTGCCGCGATTACCGCATAACCGCGACACTTGCGGCACAGTTGCGGCAAGCCCCATGCAATGTCTATGGGGCTTGCGGTAAGTGTGCGGCAGGTGCGGCAAGTGCGGTTTCGGCACTTGCGGCAGGTGCAGCCGCGAAAAAAAACACGGTCATCCGCGTTTTTTTTGCGGCCGCACCTGCGGCAAGTGCCGATACCGCACTTGCCGCACCTGCCGCAAGCCCGCATAGACATTCTATGGGGCTTTGCGCAAGTGTCGCGATTGTGCGGTAATCGCGGCAGATGCGTTTTTTTTCACCGCATCTGCCGCGATTTCAAAAAAACGCTGATGTGAAAGGGGCCTTAGATGGTGATTTCTTGATTTACAAGTTTCGAAGTTAATACTCTTTCCATCTTCAGAATAAAATCACATAACAAGTAAAAGAGCAAAAAAATATATATACACGTTATCAGGATTTTCTTGTGATGTAACAGTCAGTAAGTACTCTTTAGTATATTATTGCAAAAAATACAAATATTTCTAAGTAGAACTATATAGAGCTGTGTGACATGCAGTTTTCTTTAGTCTGGCCTCTTATTAACCAAAAATGATAGTAAAGCAGAAAGGTTATCCCTTTCTCATAGGACGACTCAAAAGACTGTTCAGACATAACCATCCATGCGACACGTGAAATTTAATAAAAACACAATATTTTACTTCTAGATTTTTGGACTTTTTTGGAGTTCCCAAGTTCTCCCATAAGAAATACTTTTTAGATACATTTCTATAAGCTGCTGATCAATCAAAACATTCATCCCAGAAACATCAAATCACAATATCTCATTAGAGGAGTTTTAATGTACAATGCATTAACCAAATCTCTCAAAGAACTTGCATTGGAAGCCCATTGGAATTCAGTTGGCCATACACTTTAGCTTGCAGTTACCTGAATGCTTGTGTAAAGCCCCCGTTACACATAGCGAGATTGCTGTTACGTCACAGGTTTTGTAACGCAACAGCAACCTCGCCATGTTTGACACGTAGCAGGAATCGGGCTCCCGCTGTGACATTGCCGATCATGTCGAAATGGCCTGGACCATTTTTTGATCGTTGTTTTCACGCTGGGCAGTATGCATCGGTGTGTTTGACACCTTAACAACGACCTTGTTGGCGACTCAGAACTCAGCCACGTAGGTCTGAGTCGTCAGACTAGCTGCTGTGTGACAGGGTCCCCACGACTGCCGAGGTCGTTATACAGGTCGCTGTATCATTTCTGCGTCGTTCAGTAGATCTGACTGTTTGACATCTTATCAGCGACCACGTAGCGACGTTCCAGCGATCCTTACCAGGTCGTATCGTTGTCAGGATCGCTGGACCATCGCAAGTGTAACGGGACCCTGACAGAAAAGTACCTTCTTGGCCTAGACACCTGTGCTTGTGCTTTGACTGGGAAGAGGAGCCTCAGCCAGACATCTGAAATCAACTGATATCTGCACACAATGTCTTTGTCAATCTGATTACACCTGGACTTGCTTGAAAAAGCACTAAGGCTGTTTTCAGGCGTGCGCTCCTCGCCGCAGCGTATTGCGGCAAGGAAGCGCAAGCTGAGCGCAGGCACCGCGCGTCCCTATGTTTAACATGGGGACGCAAGTGCCTGTGCTTGGATGCAGATGGCCGTGTGCACCCGTTCACTGCAATATATGATTTTGTGCGCATGTGGATGCTTGCGCACAAATCACACAGTCTCGTCCGCACCAGGAACGCGACATGTCGCGTTCAGGGTGCGGACGAGAGAGTGTGATTTCTGCGCAGGCATGCGCCTGCGTACAAATCATACATATTGCAGTGAATGGGTGCGCACGCCAATCTGCATCGGAGCGCAGGCACCTGCGTCCCCATGTTAAACATAGGGACGCGCGGTGCCTGCGCTCAGATTGCGCTTCCCTGCCGCAATACGCTACAGCAGGGAGTGCAAGTCTGAAACTAGCCTAAGGCTACGTTCACAGTCTGTATATTTGCAGAGTTCTCCTGCGCATACCTGCTTTTTACTGCATTTACGCGACACTTTTTTGCGCGCGCTTAAATGCAGTGAAACGCAATTATGGAAATGCAGTCCAGCAAAACCTATGGGTTTTGCTGAATTGCGTTCACATATTGCGTTTTTTTTTACGCACATGCTTTCACTGCAAAAGTGCATGCGTAAAAGAATAGACCTGTCAATTCTTTACGCAGTTGATTTTGCACTTTTCCCATAGCCCACATGATAAAATGGGCTTGAGAAAAGCGCAGAGGTAAAAGCGCAGAAAAGTGCAATATGTGTATGCAGTTGCGCTTTTTCCCGCGTACATGCGTAAAAAAGCACAACGGCTGAAAAAAGCGCAACAAATGCGCAGAGTGTGAATGTAGCCTAAAAAGGGCTAAAAGATTTAACATATGCACACGAATATCAGAATGACCAAGACTGGTTTCACATCATGTTTTTGGGCTGGCCGTAAGGATCCTTGTTTTTGCATGATCCCCCGAACAGCAACGGATCCACAGGGATCCCTGCATTCGGATGGCAAATAGCCATTCATTTCCGATTCTATGGAGGATCCGAGTGGATCCTGTGGTCCCTCTGTCCCTGTTCTTCCTGCTCCGACATCCTCCCTCTCCCCCCTGACCTCTATCCTGTTCTGTCCCCTCTGGTATTTTAAATTAAAAAAAACAAAAAAACAAACTCCTCCTGAAGTTTGTAGCCTCGTGTTTCTCATAAGGCCCCCTTCACACTGCATGATTTCACTGATCCAGGAATCACAGGTCCAGGAGTCTCTCCAAAACACAGAGCAGGTATCAATCTTTCAATTCTAGTTTTTCTCTACAAGCTTCACTCCTGGTTTTGGCACACAAACACTGATGGACACTGATCAGTGAAATCCTGCAGTGTTAAGGGGGTCTACGTTTTTGTAGTCAAAACCAGGAGTGGAAGAATCAGAGAAAAAGTATAATTAAAACACGTCTCCACTCCTGTAGTTGTCACCCACTTCTGGTTTTGGCTGCGAAAACTGAACATGTGAATGTAGCTTATTAGTGATAAGTGAGTAGCGAAATTATCGCACTCGCTATACTCGTAACAATTAGTATTTAATACTCACATATTCGTCCGAATAGCGAGTCTAATGTTAGTAAATTATTGATAAGCTCCGTCCACACATATCCGGCCATAAAACAGTTATTTCCAAGACTGGGCGGGAGGTTGGGCATTTTTGCGTTTCTACTGTATAAAACACCTTGCTGTGCCTCCCAGAGACCCTACCATTCAATCTGCTCTCACTGAGGTGTCGGCTCACTTTGTGTACTGAAGGGAGATGTCAATTTGTGTCAGATCAATAACGATCAACACATCTCATGAGCACCAGTGACACTCGCTGAGTAATTAATATCGAATACTGTATTATCCGTGCGGGTAGTAAATAGTAACGATTACACATGCTCATCAGTAGTGCTTATGATTGTCTTTTGTCACTTCTTTTAACTATTTCAGGCTTCTAAAACCGGGTCATTCCATGTCAAATGATCCAAAAATGAATATTTTTTTTCCCTGACGTCCTCAGATTTTTTTATTTTTTTTTCTATATGAAGAACAACTTTAGTTAATTACAAAAAAAAAGTTTAGAATTTTTTTCTTCATCAGTTAATTTTTTACAGATTTTTAAAGTTTTACAAAAGTGCGAATTTTGGCCTGGTATGGCTTTACATTTTCTATCATATCTCGGGCTAGAAATAAGATAGAGAAACAAAATAAACACCAATCTACTCAGAACTGTCCAGGCTTTCACCAGATATGTCACAAGAGGATCTTTGTTAATATTTTACCCATGTGATCGCAAGCACAAAACTTTAAAATGCATTTCCGAAAAATAGGCGCGCTTTAAATATTTCAAAAACTGCCCATGTGTCTGCTATGCTCTTAGCCACATCTGTACCAAATTTCAAGTTGGGGTCTTGATGGGATCATATTTTAAAATATTTTACTATTAATAGCATCAATGGGTCATTCCATATCAAGTGATCTAAATATAAATATTTTTTTTTACCTGACGTCTTTAGAATTTTTTTTTGTTATTTCCTTTATGAAGTACTACTTTAGTTAATTACAAATTAAAAGTTTAGAATTTTTTTCTTCATCAGTTAATTTTTTACAGATTTTTAAAGTTTAAAAAAAAGGGTGAATTTTGGCCTGGTATGACTTTACATTTTTTTTTATCTCAGGCTAGAAATAAGATAATGAAGTGGGAGAGGCATCATTTTACTCAGAACGGTAACAGCTTTCATTTGAGATGTTACAAGACTATGTTTCTTTATATCAAATTCAAACTATTGACGGGCAATTGTGAAAAAATTACTGATTTTGTTCTTGGTGATTTTTGAATTGACACTATAATAGTTAAATATTTTAAAATATGATCCCATCACGATCCCAACTTGAAATTTGGTACAGATGTGGCTAAGAGCATAAAAGACACATGGGCAGTTTTGGAAAATTTTTATTAAAACGTTTTTTCCGGACATGCGTTTCAAAATGTTGCGTTTGCGTTCGCATAGGTAAAAAATTAAAATTAACAAATATACTCTTGTGACATATCTGGTGAAAGCCTGGACAGTTCTGAGTAGAATGGTGTTTATTTTGTTTCTCTATCTTATTTCTAGCCCGAGATAAAAAAAATGTAAAGTCATACCAGGCCAAAATTCACCCTTTTTTTAAACTTTAAAAATCTGTAAAAAATTAACTGATGAAGAAAAAAATTCTAAACTTTTAATTTGTAATTAACTAAAGTACCGTATATACTCGTGTATAAGCCGAGTTTTTCAGCCCAAAAATTGGGCTGAAAAGTCCCCACCTCGGCTTATACACGGGTCAATGCGGTAATCCTATGTTGGGAGGGGGGTGGGGGGGGCGCGCTGCGCAGTATTTCTTACCTTGTCCCCCGTTCTGCAGTGCCTTCCGGTGTCCTCCGTGCTCCGTTCCCGGTCTGCTGTGCCTTGTGGTTCCTCCTGCTTCGGTTCCATCATCAGTGCTGGGGGCTGCCATCTTCCTTCTTCCCTCCGCCCCCGGCCAGTGATGTCAGAGCAGGCCGCACTGTGATTGGCTAGCACCCGTGATCACATGTCACGGAGGACACCGGAAGGCACTGCAGAACGGGAGGACAAGGTAGGAAGCTGTGTGTATGTGTGTGTGTATGTGTTTATATGTGTATATATGTGTGTATATGTGTGTATGTATGGGTATGTGTATGTAAGTAGGCTGGCTGCCAATATAAGCCATACCACTGGGGCTGCTGTATATACCTCTGGGGCTGCTGTATACTACCACTGGGGCTGTATATACTTCTGGGGCTGCTGGATACTACCACTGGGGCTGTATATACCTCTGGGGCTACTGTATACTACCACTGGGGCTGTATATACTTCTGGGGCTGCTGGATACTACCATCTGGGCTGTATATACCTCTGGGGCTACTGTATACTACCACTGGGGCTGTATATACCTCTGGGGCTGCTGGATACAACCACTGGGGCTGTATATACCACTGGGGCTGCTGTATACTACCACTGGGGCTGTATATACCACTGGGGCTGCTGTATACTACCACTAGGGCTGTAAATACTTCTGGGGCTGCTGTATACTACCACTGGGGCTGTATATACTTCTGGGGCTGCTGGATACTACCACTGGGGCTGTATATACATCTGGGGCTGCTGGATACTACCACTGGGGCTGCTGGATACTACCACTGGGGCTGTATATACCTCTGGGGCTGCTGTATACTACCACTGGGGCTGTATATACTTCTGGGGCTGCTGTATACTACCACTGGGGCTGTATATACTTCTCGGGCTGCTGTATACTACCACTGGGGCTGTATATACTTCTGGGGCTGCTGGATACTACCACTGGGGCTGTATATACCTCTGGGGCTACTGTATACTACCACTGGGGCTGTGTATACCTCTGGGGCTGCTGGATACTACCACTGGGGCTGTATATACCACTGGGGAGGCTGCTGTATACCACACTGCTGGGGGCTGTATACCTGTGCTGGGGTCCACCCTCGGCTTATACACGAGTCAATAGGTTTTCCCAGATTTTGGGGGCAAAAGTAGGGGGGTCGGCTTATACACGGGTCGGCTTATACACAAGTATACGGTAGTACTTCATAAAGGAAAAAAAATAAAAATGTAAAGACGTCAGGTAAAAAAAAATATTCATATTTAGATCACTTGATATGGAATGACCCATTGACTCTATTAATAGTAAAATATTTTAAAATATGATCCCATCAAGACCCCCAACTTGAAATTTGGTACAGATGTGGCTAAGAGCAAAGCAGACACATGGGCAGTTTTTGAAATATTTAAAGCGCGCCGATTTTTCGAAAATACGTTTTAAAGTTTTGCGCTTGCGATCACATGGGTAAAATATTAACAAAGATCCTCTTGTGACATATCTGGTGAAAGCCTCTATAGTTCTGAGTAGAATGGTGTTTATTTTGTCTCTCTATCTTATTCCTAGCCTGAGTTATGAGGGGAAACGTAAAGGCAGGCAATAGCGAAATTCACACTTTTTCCGAACTTTGAAAATCATTTAAAAAAAAAAAATAATAATTTTTTTTTTTAAATTTTTCTCTTCATATTTTGCATTGTCTGACATGCTATTATCAAATAACAAAATCTCAAAAGATTTAAAAATATAGAGGTAATAATCATTGGTTCACTTGACATGGAATGACCCAACCATGAAGTGTCTGATCCATTCTTCTGGCGTGATGTTGTATCTTTGCAGCATTGCCATAAAAATCTTACAAATAGTTGCCAGAAAAAATGGTTCAAGTAAAGCCTTATGGTGGGTTTACACGCTAGGATATCCTGAACGATATCCTTGAAACGTCACAGATTTGTGATTGTTGAAAAGATATTGTTCGGGCGTCGTTGCGTGTAAACAAACGATATAGAATGAAAAGATCATTGGATCGTTCATCCTAGATTTGAGATCCTGACCTCAAACCTATCGTTCGTCGTCCAATTAATGCTGCTTCAGGAAGCAGCATCGTTCAGTGTGACACCTTTATGAACGATATCGTTCATAAAGCTCCTATTCCTGCCGCTATATTACATCGCTCACTCCTTCCTCTCCTATTTAAAAGTTAAACGATGTCCTTGTGTGTGACAGCGCACTAACTATGTCGGAACGATCACGGTCACGTGATCGTTCCAAGGATATTGTTTACGATATCCTAGCGTGTAAATCCACCATTAGTTTTCTACAAAAAGTGATGCAGGTAAAAAGATGCCCTGTGCACATTCCCTTATCCTTGTATTCACGTGTCTTCAGGCAAGGAAGATTCAGAAACCCCCCCATGGTTAGCATTAGGGCTTCTTCCATGTAGATTTCTGTTAGTCAATGATAATTCCTCCCATTGTAAATCTCCAACGCAAGTTCTTAAATGGAAGACATCATCTGAAAATATCTTTTTATCTCATACTTACTACAATCTGTATTAAAAAGAAAACCAAAAAAGGAGTCTTGCACATTTCTCAGTGACATGTGAAAGTTTA
Organism: Allobates femoralis; assembly: GCA_033576535.1. Taxonomy (NCBI): domain Eukaryota; kingdom Metazoa; phylum Chordata; class Amphibia; order Anura; family Aromobatidae; genus Allobates; species Allobates femoralis. The sequence continues at coordinate 657,336,952 of JARQOC010000003.1, read as the reverse complement.
TTAGTCTCAATCTTCCTGTTTCAGGAAAAAATGTGTACATTAGCCACGATGAACATACTCTGGCCCTATCTTTTACATTAAAATTTCCACAGAGCAGGGTCTGCTGTTAAAATGCCTGATTTGAATGGTGGATCCTCTGTAATCATCTGTGCACAGAGGTGTTACATGTGACTGTAATCCTGCCTCTGATGATATAGAGCCTGCTGAAAACTGTTCCTGAAAGAACAGGAAGTATGACTAAAATATGTCACCAATGGCCACTCTGAAAATTGCAAGATTGCTTTGTTTTAAATGAAGATAGACATGTGAAGAAAAATACAGTGGCTGTTTTTTTTTTTTTTGTTTTTTTAAATACTCAAAATTTTTTAAACAATTCATTTTCTGATGAGAACGTGACTTTAAAGTCTTAAAGTAGACCTGTCATATGTTTCCTGCTGCCTGAACTATTTGCAAGACTCTTCTCCCTGTGCCTTTTTTTTTTTTTTTTTGTGTGGTTTGGGCAGCATGAAATGGCTGGCTATTCTTTACCATGATGTCAACAGAGCCTTCCTAAATATTCAGTAGATTGCTAAACAAAGGCCCAATATCAACTTAGCCTGATGTAAGTGGCAGTGTGTTTATTGATGGCCCCATGGTTACAATGAGGATTGGGAATTCAGACCACCCTATGAAGCTGGAGTGATAGCTATATTGGCTGCCACATAACATTTTTAGCATTTACATTCAGATTTTATGCCAAAGAAGCCCTTGACTTATATGATAACCATGTCCATGGGCTCCAATGTCCGATGAAGGTCATAGAGTGTTCTCTAGTGAATCATTATACTGCAATATACAAGGTATGGTATAGAATAGTGGACTGCAGGGTACAGTAAAGGACCTTTAGGTCAAACCTTTGTAGAGTTTGGCATCCATAACCGGTGTGTGCCATGAGAACTTGTCTTGGTTTAGAAGTTAAAAAGTGTCTGAATAAAATCTGTGATATTAAAGGGCAATCATAGGTATTTTAAAGTACATTTCTGCAAAAATTTTTCAGCCTGTGTGCTCTCTATGTGGAATATGGATGACATATGGGCCCCGTTTTAGCCTACATGCTAGTGTAGGACTATGTGAAAAAAATTTAAAGGCAACACTAATCTGGTCTGATGTACCAGATCAGTGCAATTAATATGCTGCTCCTAGTCAGTGAAGCCTGCAATTTACATACATGACTGGACCAAGTTTTTCCACAATGATCGGTCACGTCTATTTTTTGTGACCTGTAGTTGGACTGCAATGCGTGGTCTAGCCAGTAGTTTTCTGACCCAACAGCCTCATAACCATAAGTGATGGTGTCTATTTCTGGTCAATAGACCCACGGCCGATAGCTTCACGCTCAGTCCACACAATATCCTCTGAATTCAGACCACGAAACACGGATGTGTAAAAGCAGCCTTAATAGTATGTGGAAATAATGCTTTTAAATATCAGTTTGGTTTGATGCATTATCTGTCAGAAAATAACCCAGCTTCGCTCTGCCTCTCCACAATCCAGTGTGTCACAGACATTTGTTCAAGACGTTTCTCTTTATGTGTGTGTAAGCTGGGTTGAGCTTATCAAGAAGCTACTTGGCATAAGTATCAGTGAATGAGTCAAAGCTGATTTCCTTCTTATGCATAGTGAGCGGCCCAGAAATTGCAGCTCTGCCCACAGCTTCACCCATCAGCAGCTCAGCGAACAGCTGTCAAAATGTTATTCTTTTCGACAGACTCCTTTGTTTTGTTAAGAAATGATTTCCGAGCTCTCAGCTGCCGACCTGAGACGTCTTGGTGGTTGAGGACAGACTTGTCCACACTAAGAGAAAGTATCAAGATAATGGCTGTTTCTAAATAGATGATGGATTGGAGTGGCTTAGGACCCCTTCACACTGCGTTTTTGGGGATCCGTGTCTATCCATTTTGAAACTGATAGCCAGGGATCCGTTTTGGCCTCCCTTGTATCCCTATGGGCATGGATTGGTCCAAAGTGGCCATCCATTTGTGTCATCTTTGTCAGCAATCCATTTGTGTCAGTTTTTTTTCATGTACCCAGTATCCGAGACGGCACCGAATTTGGTCTGCCTTCAAAAAAGCAGGCACGAACGGACAGAATTGGATCCGCCACGGTCCATGTCAAATACCGTATATACTCGTGTATAAGCCGACCCGTGTATAAGCCGACCCCCCTACTTTTGCCCCAAAAATCTGGAAAAACCTATTGACTCGTGTATAAGCCGAGGGTGGACCCCAGCACAGGTATACAGACCCCAGCAGTGTGGTATACAGGCCTCCCCAGTGGTAGTATACAGCAGCCCCAGTGGTAGTATACAGATTCCCCAGCAGCCCCAGTGGTAGTATACAGATTCCCCAGCAGCCCCAGTGGTAGTATACAGGAGCCCCAGCAGCCCCAGTGGTAGTATACAGGAGCCCCAGCAGCCCCAGTGGTAGTATACAGGAGCCCCAGCAGCCCCAGTGGTAGTATACAGGAGCCCCAGCAGCCCCAGAGGTAGTATACAGATTCCCCAGCAGCCCCAGTGGTAGTATACAGATTCCCCAGCAGCCCCAGTGGTAGTATACAGGAGCCCCAGCAGCCCCAGTGGTAGTATACAGCAGCCCCAGTGGTATACAGCAGGCCCCCAGGGGTACATATAGCAGCCCCCTGGGGGTACCCAGCAGCCCCCTGGGGGTACCAACAGCCCCCTGGGGGTACCAACAGCCCCCTGGGGGTACCCAGCAGCCCCCTGGGGGTACCAGCAGCCCCCTGGGGGTACCCAGCGGCCCCCAGGGGGTACCCCAGCAGCCCCCTGGGGGTCCCCAGCAGCCCCCAAATGCTGTCACTCGCCCCCCCTTGCAAGGGCCCCCCCCGCTTCTCTTACCATTCCGGACTTCTGATCCGCGCCGCTCCTCGCTGCTCCTCGCTGCTCCGTCCGTCCGTCTTCTACATCCGGGATCCCCGGCCGTCGCGCAATGACGTCACATGCCTGCGACGGCCGGAGATCCGGGATGTAGAAGACGGACGGACGGAGCAGCGAGGAGCAGCGAGGAGCGGCGCGGATCAGAAGTCCGGAATGGTAATACAACCATCGGGGGGGGGGGGTGTCCCTTACAAGGGGGGGCGAGTGCCAGCATTTGGGGGCTATATGCACTGCTTCCCCCTGCCGCTGATTGACAGGGGGAAGCAGTGCATATTTAATGAGCGGCCCCACGTGACGGGGCCGCCCATACAGCAGCCCCCCCCCCTGAAGCCTCCACAGCCCCGGACACAGCCCCCCCGTATTGACTCGTGTAGAAGCCGAGGGGGAGACTTTTCAACCCAAATTTTGGGCTGAAAAACTCGGCTTATACACGACTATATACGGTAAGTTGGAGCTCTATGGAGACTAATCCGTGAAAAAAATGGATCTATAAAACTGTTCTGTTTTGCTGTACTGAGCATGCTAGAAGCAAGGTACAGCTCCTCCCACCCCCATCTCTGCTGTTAACGGATCTGTTAAAAAAAAAAAAAAAGTTTGAGGCTTCCGATGGCACAGATTATTCAAGGATCCACACTCCTGTACAAAGAACGCAGTGTGAACCTGCAACTAACTAATACAAAGCGGACTTCTTACCACAGAGTAAGGGATCACACATCTCATTCACTGTATAGCTGCAACCTGATGAGCCCTTCTAAAGAAATCATAAGGTCTGGGTACAATATCCGGGTCCATTTATATGCTACAAATTTACTGCGTTAATTTCTGGGACTGAAAATCTGTTTCATTCATCTGTTCATGGTTGTCTTGATGGCAATAACATGGATTTCTGCAGCCACGAAAACATTTTTTTAATTTGTAAGCCAGAAGTATACAAATGCATATGAAGTCATAATAGGTTTTGTCTGCATAAATAATAATAAAAATCTCTTACTCGTATAGTGTTAAATAAATTGATGGGATTCCTAACTTTTAGTGTGTATTCTGGAATGCTATACATATCGTGATGTGAAGGGATATCAGATGTCATTCCCGGGCAGCCGTCTACAATAAGGGTACCGTCGCGATATCGCAATGCAACATCGCCAAAAAGTCACGTGGTGTAGTAGTTGCAGTTGATATTGTTGGTGTGTTGTCGTGTAACAGGGCAATGCAATCGGAATAAATCGCAGGTACGATATTGCAAGAAGATTGTGCAAGCACTTGAACCATACAATATTGCATATGCGATCTGGCATGATCGTTCTGTGTGACTGTGCAACTACGATCTTGTTTGCAACTTCCCCTATTCACTACAATGTTAATGCTCGGTCCCTGGCTTGCTCATACCCAGCACACAAAAGTTGCATACAACATCCTAGTTGCGTTGCCTGCCGATATCTCCCTGTGTGACAGCTCCTATGTGATCTTTGACAAGTGTCAAAAACGTGTGCGCTCCCGTGAAATTGTATGCGATATCGGAACGATATTGTGACGTGTAACGGTACCCTAACAGTTAAAGATCAATGGATGCAGAATATATTGGAAATACATGTGACAAATTACTCAAAATGCTTTGTTCACATGACGCTCCCAAAACATCCTCTGAATGGACACTCTTGGCATCTGAATTGTAAAGCACTGTGGAATATGTTATTACTGTAGAAATAAAATTATTATAAGGCTAGCTGAAGTCTATAGGAATGTATCTCTTGATTTTCTCATACACCCTGTGTCACAAGCTAGTGGCCAGATTTTGGTTCTGCAGATATGGCTACATAATGGGAATAGGCACTGAGCATCATTAACCATCTGGTCGTTGGGAGGAAAGGCAACTCTTCCACCGTGGAGATCAATGGACGCGTTGAACACGTATATGGAATGGATTAATGTCTCCCAACATGCAGTGTAGCAGATAAGATGATTACCATGTACAGATGCTTAGAATGCAGCCTGACATTCAAGAACTGTTTCTGATGAAGTGAATGCCAGCATTACCCTCAAAGAAAACCTTTATGAATAGCTGACTGCAGATCATGGCTTCTGTTCTGAGCCACGATGGCTTATACTAATCTGTTTACAAACATACCAAAAACCAACAAGAATATTAAAGGGAACCAACCACCCCAAATGACCCCCCCGGACTAATAATATCGTTCCCTACTTGCAGCACATACATGTGCTGCAATGTTTTTTGCTAAAAAAACTGCTTTTTAAAACTTAAGATAATGCTTTAGAAACTTTATACCGAAGGGACGGGTGGGCGTTACTTACATGGGGCTAAAGCCGGGTTGCAGCTGCCACTCATCATCCTGTGTCCCCTCGCAGCAGTAACGGCCAGCCCTTTTTGCAGCGTCCCAGGCTGGTGCACGGGATGTCATGCCCGTGCACACGTCATCAGCTACAGCCGGGTAGTGAGCGCGCGCTCTGACTTCCACAGCTGAGCGCAGGAAGTCAGAGCGCGCGCTCGCTACCCGGCTGTAGCTGATGACGTGTGCACGGGCATGACATCCCGTGCACCAGCCTGGGACGCTGCAAAAAGGGCTGGCCGTTACTGCTGCGAGGGGACACCGGATGATGAGTGGCAGCTGCAACCCGGCTTTAGCCCCATGTAAGTAACGCCCACCCGTCCCTTCGGTATAAAGTTTCTAAAGCATTATCTTAAGTTTTAAAAAGCAGTTTTTTTAGCAAAAAACATTGCAGCACATGTATGTGCTGCAAGTAGGGAACGATATTATTAGTCCGGGGGGGTCATTTGGGGTGGTTGGTTCCCTTTAAGTCTTGTATTCCTGACATTAAAAAGCTCTGTATTGTATTGGATATGCTGACATTAAACCATAAAGTTCAATATTTTTATTATTTTTCTAGAAAATGTGGCTTTGTGGACCATTAAAATATGGACTTTGCATCTGAGCCCTATGTTTGTCATACTTACTGGGAAAAGTTCCATTCATACCAGGGCTTTGAAGTCGGGTACCGTTACACGTCGCAATATCGTTCCGATATCGCATATAATTTAACGGGAGCGCACACGTTTTTGACACTTGTCCAAGATCACACAGGGAGATATCGGCAGGCAACGCAACTAGTCTGCTGTCCTCAACTTTTGGGCGCTGGGTATGAGCAACCCAGGGACCGAGCATTAACATTGTAGTGAATAGGGGAAGTTGAAAACAAGATCGTAGTTGCGCCATCACACAGCACGATTATGCCACATCGCATATGCAATATCGTACGGTTGAAGGGCTTGCACAATCTTCTTGCAATATCGTACCTACGATTTTTTCGAGTCGCATTGCCCATTTACACGACACAACGCATGAACGATATCAACTGCAACCACCGTACCACGTGACTTTTTGTCGATGTTGCATTGCGATATCGCGATGTGTAATGGTGCCCTCAGAGTCTGTGCCCATTTTAGGTGGAGTCTGAAGGCCCTGTCTCATTCTTCAATGTGTCAGCGAACCGACCAATGATCTGACTAGACCTACGTCGCTTGAACGACGCTGAATGATCACTAGTTGAAGTGCCACACGTACAGATATCTTTAACGACACCGCAACAATTCCGCAACAAGCGAACGATACTTGTGGTCGTTTGATCGCCTACGTCCTTCACTTCTCAATAGAGGGGAGGTCGTTAACAACATCGTTATCGAGGTTTCACACACACCCATGCTGCAGGTGGAGCAAACGCTCATCATTTGGTTTAAGGTCCGGTTCACCAACCTCCCATCAATGATCTGCCCGATTATTGTTGATCGTTTGTACATGTCACACTGAACGACGTAGTTTGAACGACTGCAAACCCGTGACGTTTCAACGATATCGTTAGCAATATCGTTGTGTGAGCCGTGGCTTTGAGTTGGATGTCTGGCTTGTGGCCACTTTACACGTCCCGATATCGGCGTCCAACTCCGACAAAAAGTCACGTTGTTCGTGCGTTGGCCCCGATATCGTTTGTGCGTTGTATGGTGTAAATGTCCAATACGATGCACGAACGACGCCAAAACGATATCTGGGATCGAATGAGCGTGCTCTCCAACGGCCCGATATTGGATTGACGTTGTGGCCGGATCGGGCTGTGTAAAAGCCCAACAACGATGTGAAGTACAACGTCCCCTATTCTCTCCCATGTTAAATAGTCGTTCCTGGGTCGGCCGTACAAGGGGGCGTAGACATCGTAGTGGCGTTGCCTGCCGATATCACGCTGTGTAACATCTCCTATGCGATCTTGGAATTTTGCCCAGAAAAAGCGCGCTCCCGCAGCGTTGTATCCAATATCGGATTGTATTGGGACGTGTAAAGTGGCCATTAAGGCCACTTTACACACACCGATATCTGTGTCCAACTTCTGAACAGATCTCTGGTTGCAGTGAAATCATGGACACATTGTTCCATTTTGTGGCTGTGTACAAATGTAACAATGTGTCCATGATTTCACTGCAACCAGAGATCTGGGACACATACCTGTGTGTGTAAAGTGGCCTTTACTGACTTTGTAGCCATGGTTGTGGAGTCGGAGTTGGTGTCCATTTTCTTGGAGTTGGAGTCGGATGTTTGGTTTACTGACTCCACAGGCCTGAGGCATTACGACTTAAAGTTTTACTTTTTAAATGATACCATTCTATCTACAACAGTGTACTGGAAAATGTTAAAAAAAAAAAATTCCTTGTGCGATGAAAATTGCAAAAAAAAAAAAAGTACAATTCCACATTAGTTTTTTTGAGGTGTTAAAACTGACCTGGCAGTATGGTTCCAGGTGAGAACAAGGACAAAGATGGAAGATACTAAGGGTACAGCACCATCATAACAATAAGGATTGAGTTCTGGTCATTAACGATTACTTATCATACTAAGGGTACCGTTACACGTCGCAATATTGTTCCGATATCACATAAAATTTCACGGTAGCGCGCACGTTTTTGGCACTTGTCCAAGATCGCATAGGAGATGTCACACAGGGAGATAGCGGCAGGCAACGCAACTAGGATGTTGTACACAACTTTCGTGCACTGCGTATGAGCAACCCAGGGACCGAGCATTAACATTGTAGTGAATAGGGGAAGTTGCGTTCCAAATCGTAGTTGCGCCGTCACACAGCACATTCATGCCAGATCGCATATGCAACATTGTACGGTTGAAGGGCTTGCACAATCTTCTTTTAATATCGTACCTGCAATTTATTGCAGTCGCATTGACCTGTTACACGACACAACGCACGAACTATATAAAATGCAACGACCACACCACATGACTTTTTGTCGATGTTGCATTGCGATATTGCATCGTGTAACGGTACCCTAAGGGTACCGTTACACGACGCAATGTTGCATGCAATTTCACTGGCAATTTGCTGGTTGCAGTGAAATCATGGACACATTGTTACATTTGTACACGGCAACAAAATAGAACAATGTGTCCATGATTTCCCTGCAACAAGCAAATTGCCAGTGACATTGCATGCAATATTGCATCGTGTAACGGTACCCTAAAGATGTATAGGGTTTTTTTATTTTAATTGGTGAAAAAAAAATCTGAAGTTTGTTTAAAAAACAAAGTTGGACATAAAGTTGATTTTTATCACAATTTCCAAGTTCCATAAAATTCTCCTTTTTCTCAATTTTTGGGGATGCGAGAATGTGACAGCTTATTTTTTCTGCCCTGACCTGACGTTTCTAATGATACGATTTATGAGTAGAGACAATGATTTGATCGCCCTATATTGTATTTTATTGCAATGTTGCGGCGGCAAAAAATAAATAAAAGTCTGAGATTTCTGGCTTTTTTTTCTTACAATGTTTACAAATTTGATTGTTTTTATATTTTGATAGATCAGACATTTCTGAATGCAGTAATACCAAAAATGTGTATTTTATCTATATAATATAATATAATATAATATAATGTAATGTAATATAATATGCAGCCCTCTCTGCACAGCATGAATCAAGATCCACTATGAATGCTGGCACACAGCTGGCATTCACAGGAGGACCATAATACACAGGGATCATCAGCTGACCCCTGGCTGTCATGACAACCCATCTTTGTCTGGCGATTAAAGGGATCCTGTCACCTCCAGAACGCCTCCTAAGCTACCAAAACATGGTAGCATATAGCCCCTGCTAATTATAATCACTAATGGGTAAGTATTAAAACGTTTTTAGCCACTTTCACAGAATGCTTTTAGGAGACAAAAGGAGTGTGAGATTAGTGATAATATGCTGCAGGGACATGTTTTGATAGCTTAGGAGGCGTTTTGGAGGTGACCGGATCCCTTTCAGTCCTGAGTGCACTGATTGGAGCTGGGAATGGTGCTCTCCCAGCCAACGTGTGTAAAAATGTATTTAGCTAGTTAAAGGAACCAACCACCCCCAATGACCCCCCCGGACTATTAATATCAGTCCCTACACACAGCACATACATGTGCTGCACTGATTTTTGCTAAATAAACTGGTTTTTGAAACTAAAGATAATGATTTTTAAAGTTTAAACCGAAACGACGGTTGGGCGGTACTTATCTGTGGAAACCGACGAGATCTGATGCCAATCATCTTCCCTGTCTCCCCTCGCAGCAGTAACGGCCAGCCCTTTGTGCAGCGTCACAGCCCTGTGCACGGGCTCGCATGCCCGTGCACACGTCATCATCTACAGCCGGGAAGCGAGCGCGCGCTCTGTCTTCCTGCGCTCGGCTGTGGAAGACAGAGCGCGCGCTCGCTTCCCGGCTGTAGATGATGACGTGTGCACGGGCATGCGAGCCCGTGCACAGGGCTGTGACGCTGCACAAAGGGCTGGCCGTTACTGCTGCGAGGGGAGACAGGGAAGATGATTGGCATCAGATCTCGTCGGTTTCCACAGATAAGTACCGCCCAACCGTCGTTTCGGTTTAAACTTTAAAAATCATTATCTTTAGTTTCAAAAACCAGTTTATTTAGCAAAAATCAGTGCAGCACATGTATGTGCTGTGTGTAGGGACTGATATTAATAGTCCGGGGGGGTCATTGGGGGTGGTTGGTTCCCTTTAACAGTGGCGGACTGAACCCTGATCCACCCGTGGCTGTTAGAGCGACATCTCAACTGATCTGATCTGCCAATATGGGCAGGGAAAGATGTGGGCTCAAGGTGCGAGCCCTCACAAACCATGTGACATAACCTTCGACTTATGTCATATGTTGTAAAGGGGGTTAAAACATGACATACAAAACAGAGAAACTGTAACATCAAAAACTCAAAAATCTATTTAAAAAAAATGCAATGGAAGAAAGAATATATGGTCATTCATGCAGAAATTCTGCTTACAAAGGCTTAGGGTGCTGTTACACACAGCGATGTTCCAGCGATCCCGACAACGACCAGGATCGCTGGATTATCACTGTATTATCACTGTGTGGTCGCTGGGGTGCTGTCAAACAGGCAGATCTCCTCAGCGACCAGGGAGCCGACCTCTACATTGCTGGGGTAAGTGGGAAAAGGCTGGTAACTAAGGTACACATCGGGTAACTAAGCACAGCGCTGTCCTAGTTACCCGCTGTGTACGTTGGTTATCAGCCTTCTCCCGCTTATAGGCTGGTAACTAAGACGGCGCTGTGCTCAGTTACCCGATGTGTGCCCTGGTTACACATCAGGCGCGCTGTGAAACCAGCCACGCAGTGCACGCTGGGACATGTAGTCTTATGACTACATGTACCGGCGTACAATGCGCGGCCGGGTGCACGCCACTGTGGCTTCGGCTGGTGGCGGTGCCGCTGCCTGCGCCGGCTCCCTGCATTCTCGGGACTGGCGCTTGTTGGTCTCCCGCCATCAAACACGCCAATGTGTGCTGCACAGCGGTAGACTAACTAGGAAAAAATGGTCCTGATTATTGTGTAACGATCAACAACCTCGCAGCAGGGCCCCGTCGCTGCTGCTTTTCACACACAGTGATATTGCTGGCAAGGTCGCTGATTTGAGCGATATCGCTAGCAATATCGCTGTGTGTGAAGTACACCTGAGGTTAGAAACTCTCAAAATACTCAATGTGTGCACATGGCCTAAGCCCAAACTAAGAGGAATGGAACAGTCAGGAAAAGTGTAAGGGTTTGTGCCCACAGGAAGGTTTTGCTGTGTTTTTGGGGTCTGGTTTTGCCTTGGTTTTATGTAAGGCTAGTTTCACACTGCAGTTTTTTTTCCCTGATCAGGTTCCATCCAGTTTGTGTGCCAAAACCAGGAGTGTGTCAATCTTTCAATTATACTTTTTCTCTGCAAGTTCCTCTCCTGGTTTTGGCACAAAAACCGGATGGAACCTGACAGTTTCCAACCATGCACAACACACTTGCATTGAGCGCACTGGAAACAGTTTAGCTGGGTTCACACTGCAGTTTTCCCTGATCAGGTTTGATCAGATTTGTGTGCCAAAAGCAGGAGAGGAACTTGAAGAGAAAAACTATAATTGAAAGATTGACACCTGTTCTGACTTTTGGAGACACTCCTGGTTTTGGCACACAAACCGAATGGAACCTGATCAGGGAAAAAAACTGCAGTGTGAAACCAGCTATGTATGCTAATCTAATCAGTTTTTGGTTTCCAGCAAAACCTATGTTAGGGTGGAGGCACACTGGCGTTGAACTCGCACGAGTTTAAAGCAAGAAAAACTCGCATTAAACTCGGACCTGTATCTTTCAATGATACAGGTCACACCAATGCGAGTTTCACGCATTACACTCGCTTTGCGAGGGCAATGCGAGTGCAATCGCAGCATGCTGCGATTGCCTCGCGCGAGGGGCCATTAAAAGTATATGGGTGCGAGTCAAACTCTCACCCACACAGCCACGGTGCGATAATCGCAGCCGTGTGCTGTCAAAATCACTGTCCCCCCGCAGTCCCCATACAGTTACAATAATGTTTCATTGCTGTGACAGCAGCAGTGAAGCATTATTGTATGTATAATTTATTATTTCTTGCAAAGATACACTTATCAGCTTCATTTGACATGTTTTTACAATGTCGGCTGTTCAGTTCATTCATTCAGCACTGTGCTACCGAGGGGGTTTTAACCCAGTGATTAAGGGGTTAATCAGACGCTGGTGTCATGACACCATCTGTCCAGGGGTTGTCCTCCCCCCCCCCTGGATACATGGTGACATGACATCATGTGTCTGAATGGGTTAATTATTCTGTAAACCAACTTTAAGTTTATGAAGAAAGTGGAAACACCTCAGGTTTTGCTGTGTTTTAGAAAGAATGAGCATGTCAATTCTTTGCTGCACTTTTGCTAAGTCTGGTTTCACATTGCGATTTTTTGCAATCCGTGTAGAATCTAATCTGTGTAGAATCCGATTCTGTCTGATTTTTTTTGCTGTACCCAAAACTGGAGACTGCTCCGATTTTGGGCACAGCGGACCAAATCGGACACAATTGAATCCGACATGATCCGCGGCCATTAACATGGGGACCTATGGAGCACGGGATCGTTTTGCGGACCTTATTTTAGTGTACTGAGCATGCTCAGTACACTAATAAAACTGCTCTCTTCCTGTGTCGTTTCACTTCTGCAATGTATAATATACATTGCAGAAGTGAAGCAAGTGTTAAAAATAAAAAAAAGATCCTCACCTTTCCAACGTGTGTCCCCGCGATGTGCGGCATCTACCGTAGCTCAAGAACCTGGGAATCAGCTGACCGGGAAGGGGTGGAGCAACCCAGTCAGCTGGTTCATCACATGGCCGCATCGGCGCGGTTTAAATCACCCACCCGCCGATCGGTTTTGGCGAGCGTGCGATTTAAGCCGATCAGCTGATTCAGTCATGTGACCAGCCAGCTGACCTGGTTGCTCCGTCCCTTCCCTGATTTCCAGGTCCTTGACTACAGTAGATGCCGCACATCGTGGAGTCACACGCTGGAGAGGTGAGGATCTTTTTATTTCTATTTTTAACTCTTGCTTCACTTCCGCAATGTATATTATACATTGTATTATATTGTATTGTTTTTTTGAATTGTATTTTCTGATAACTGTTATGATAGTTAAATTTCACCCTCTGTATTGTAAAGCGCTGTGGAATATGTTGGTGCTATATAAATAAAGATTATTATTAATATTAAAGTGCCCTTCTGTGTCCGGATCCGTGAAAGTTACAGACATGGACACGTAATTGGCATCTGTGGGCACACATCCGATGCTGCCCTTTCCTGTCCGTGGGATCCTGCAAAAAATAGGATCCCCACAGACAGGAAAAAGAGCGATGTGAAAGCAGCTTAAAGGGAACCAACCACCTCAGATGACGTGTATAAGCTGTTAATACATGTCCCTGGACCCTATGTACACCATTGCAGCTATGTTTTTGCTAAGAATATTGATAACAGCAAACCGAAATAAACAGTTTATAAACTTACATGATTTAGTACTTGAGGGCGTCTCCCTCGGGCTTTAGTACGAGAGGGCTGTGTCTCCAGCAGCCTGAGTGGCTTTCCTCCCCCTCCCTCTCTGTTTGCAGGACGTCACTGAGAAGACGTGCACGGACGGGAGCTGCCTTGCGTGCCCGCCCACACCAAGATAATATCACGCCCTTCAGTGACGTCCTGCAAACAGAGAGGGAGGGGGAGGAAAGCCACTCAGGCTGCTAGACACAGCCCTCTCGTACTAAAGCCCGAGGGAGACGCCCTCAAGTACTAAATCATGTAAGTTTATAAACTGTTTATTTCGGTTTGCTGTTATCAATATTCTTAGCAAAAACATAGCTGCAATGGTGTACATAGGGTCCAGGGACATGTATTAACAGCTTATACACGTCATCTGAGGTGGTTGGTTCCCTTTAAAGTGGAAACACCTGTGGTATTTCCATTTTCTGTAGAGAACAAAAAACTGTGTGTGTGTAAGCTTTTCCCTGATCATATAGGTTTTGATGGAAACCAAAAACTCAGGATTAGATTAGCATAGATTTACATAAAACCAAGGCAAAACCTGATCTCAAACGCAGCAAACCTTCCTGTTGGCAGATACCCTATTGGGGACGTCACATGCGTCAATATCGTGTGCAATATCGCTGCTCCACGTGACGAACCAGCTCTAAAACCTGGCGATGGTCGCCCGGTGGACACGCAGCATAGCTGCGAGTGACACCGGGAGACCAGTGAGAAGCCAGCTCCCAGCGCCTCTCAACAAGCGCTAGGAGCTGGTATCCATGGTAAACAGCGGGTAACTGAGCACCGCACAGCGCTTAGTTACCCGCTTGTTTACATGGTTACCAGCGATCTCGCTGGTACTGTTTGCTGGTGAGTCTGCCTGTGTGAAATCTCACCAGAGATCAGCCTTCAATGTCGCCAGTGATGAGATCGCTGGCAACATTGATGTGTGTGACCGCCTCTTTATAGAAACATGTCATCACTCCTGCATTTTTTTACCCACTCTCGATTTTGGTTTACAGGTAAAAAAAAAACCTCATTAAATACTCACATGGCCTAGTGGGTTCTGTGGACTACACTTTAAAGACTGCCACCATGAAAATAGCATAGCCTGACAATGGCTCCATGTGCTGGCAGTTTTCATTATTGCCTGAAATTTTTTTGTTCAGACAAAAACATAGCAAAACCTCTACAGGTTTCTAGTATCTCTAAATTTTGTAAAAGTAGTGAAGGTGTTAACTTTCTCACACCTTCCAAAAAGACTTCTAATAGTGTGAGGGTGCTTTACTTTTTGGACAAAGAGCTAGTTTAATAGAAGTGGTCCTGATGATTTTGGAACTTTGTAAGCTGCTATTCGTTACTACCGTATATCAGACAAACCTAAATGTATGCATGATACACCAATGTCTTTGGAGTTCCCCTTTAAATGCTTTCAGTGAGATAAAACTTTTTAGTACAGTTCCTACCCTCCTACATGATGAAGCAGAGCTGTACACTGCAGTTCTAGGATATATAGATCACTTATAACTCAATAAAATCATACCTGCTCCTTTGCACTAGCCCCCACCTCAGGGAACCCAGATTTCTGCCTGTCTGCTTCAACTAGAGGATACAGGAGGTGTATCAGGGGCGTGGATGCTGTGAACTGCAGGGTCAGCCTACATGCACACCCCCTCACACTTCTGTATGGAGAGGGTGCGTGACCGCCAGCCCCATGTTCACACACATCCAGCCCTTAGTTTGTCTAAAATGGGATTCAGACAAACCAGATAGATTTATTTATCAATCTATAGATCCTAGAACTGCAGTGTACAGCTCTGCTTCATCATGTAGCAGGGCAGGAAGTGTACTAAAAGGTTTTCTCTCGCTGGAGTTCCCCTTTAAGATGTGAACAAACAATAAGGCCACGTGCACACGCTGAGTATTTGAGTTTTTTACCTCAGGATTTGTAGCCAAAACCAGGAGTGGGTAACTATTATAGAAGTGGTGATATGTTTCTATTAGACTTTTCCTCTGATTGCTCCACTCCTGGTTTTGGCTACGAATCCTGAGGTAAAAAACTCATCAAATACTGAACGTGTGCACGAGGCCTAAAGATTTGAAGAGTTTTTGGAAATCACAGAAGGTGTATTCCTTTGATTCTCACCAGAACTGATAGAATCCCTTAGGTGTCTCTTCTTCTGAAATTTACTTTTACAATTTTTTGGCAGGAGATTTGCTGCGTTTCTTGTGCGTTTTACCTCGTCTTTGTTATGTTTTAGTTTGTGTTTTTACCGCATTTTTGCCATTGACTGCAGCAAAAACGCAGACAAGAATTGCCAAGCTCATTCTTTTCAAAACGCAGCAAAACCTGGGCAGGTTTCAGTTTCTGCAAAGAAACTAAACCAATGTGTGGACAGCTTTTCCCTAAAACACATAGGTTTTGCTGGAAAGTAAAAACACAGGTTTACATTAGCATAAAATCATGGTAAAAACGCAGCAAAAACACTGTGTGCACATAGCCGTAGGTTCGTGCCCATGATCAGGATTATCAGCATTTTTGGATGCAGTGCGTTTTCACTGCTTCCAACCAGCACAGTGAATGGATTTTTATAAAATCCTGTGCCCACTGGGCTTTGTATCCCCGCAGCCTAACCTGACATGTGCCGCATAAGGCCGGCTTCACACCACGGTACAATCCGATCCGGGGCTGTCAGGGATGTTCCTGACAGCCCCGGGCCGGATCAGCACACAGAATCGGAGGCGGTGCGCAGCTGCCGCTGCTGATTAATTCAGGACCGCGGCTTGCTGGGAGCTAGCCGTGGTCCTAACATTACATCATGCATGCAGGTGTCTGGTTCCTCCCAGATCGGGGCAATCTGGCCATCCAGGCTCCCATGTTAGGGAGCGCCGGATTGCCCCGGATATGGGAGGATTCAATTTGGGGAGATTTTTCTCCCCGGACACAAAAATGCTGCATGCTCTGATTTTGTATCCATGAGAAAAATCCGATTCCTCCCTGATTCTCCCAGACACATGAAAACCGGATGGCAAAGAGCTGCCATCCGGCCCCATAGGATACAAATCCAGTCTGGGCTGTCCAGTTTACACCGGACAGCCCTGGATCGGATTGTGCCGTGGTGTGAAGCCAGCTTAAGCCGAGTCACAGCATGTCGATTTGTTTTTGAGGAGACGCACACTGCATCCAGAATCCTGATCATAGGCACTGACAGCGAATTTTCCTGCAGAGAATACAAGCATCTCCACTGAGTGCGAGGTAGACTGATTGAGGGTATGTACCCCCTAAAGTAGCAGGTAAGGGCTACACTCTGTAAGGCCTCATGAACACATTGATGATTGATGCCATAATACATTAATATAGATTTGTGGGAACAACTACTTCACTTTACTGGCCTCTGTTCTTACTTCCCTTCCCCACTGTCTGCTGCCGATTCTCTTTCATTCAATCTAAAATTGTTTTCCGTTTTAAGCTTTATGGTGCTTTCACACCGCACGATCTGGCCTGCGATGTCGGAAGCGATGCACGGGTGCACGCTCTCTTCCGACATCGCAGGCCAGCTGTCACACGGCAGGACGTTGCCGGTGACGCCGCAGCGATGCGGGCGGAGCCATCGCTCGCTGGGCTGGGATCAACCCAGCGAGCGATCTGCAGCAATGCTGCGGTATAGGCTGGATCGCCGCCAACATCGCTATGGCGGTGTCAGACGGCGCGATCCCGCCTAATCGCTGGTCGCAGGTTGACAGGTTTACGGTCATGCTCGTAAACCTGTCAACCTGCGACCAGTGATAATTTGCGGTCGCATCGCGCTGTTGCACAGCGCGACATCGCTAGCGACATCGCTGATACGTCACTTTTTCGGCGATGTTGCTAGCGACGTCGCCAGGTGTGACAGCACCATTAGAGTTTTCTGTTTTGCAGACTATATGGCCTTTTATAGTGTAAATTCATAGATTTCTGTTCTTCCAAATTCATCTAATCTGCCAATGGCAATGAACTTGTGGGCTTCTATTGAAAGGGTCAATTAATGAGCAATTAGCGTCCACTCTCCCAGACTTCACATGATAAATGAGCTCAGGTATTCTAATGGTTTTCTTTACAACCCTGATTACAGCTTGTATATATTCCCCACTCAGTTCTTCCTCTTGAATCCCTTGTCCAGTACATTTTGAGCTATTGTGGAAAGCAGCAGTATTCACTGTTTGAAGTAATCTGTCATTAATTCAGATAATAAATCACACTGCTAGAACAAGAGTCGAGAAAGATTAACATCTACAATCAATTAGGAGTTACAACATTGGCACCGTAGCATAAGACAGCTGCTGGGGCACTGATTTTTCTTTCTTTTTTTTTTTTCTTTCTGCTTAGCTTTTTATTTAGACTTATTCACATTATTGTTTTTGTCTGTTTAGAAGGGCTTTCAGTAAAGTATGCATCACAAATACCAACATGCTAATTGAAATCTGAGGGACCCAATCATAAAAGCCAGTATGAAGCTTTCCATAATTAACATAAATAACTATTCAGCTCTGGCACCCGCTTGGAATCAGTTATTTAATTAAATGTTACAAGTTAATTATTGTGTACACTTTATATTGTAGTACCGTATATACTCGCGTATAAGCCGAGTTTTTCAGCCCAAAAATTGGGCTGAAAAGTCCCCCCCTCGGCTTATATGCGAGTCATCAGTATACACAGCCCCCCCCATCGGTATACAGCCCTCCCCCCCATCGGTATACAGGTTCCCCCCTTGTGCCGCAAACCTGTAAAGGAATAGTCATTATACTTATCCCTGTCCTCGCCGCCCGCCGCCGCCATCGCGCTCCTCGGGCTTCATCCGGCTTCTTCCGGCTTCCTCCTCCGGTGGGCGCAGGCAATGACGTCATTGTCTGTGCGCCGGAGGAGGAAGTCGGAAGAAGCCGGATGAAGCCGGAGGAGCGCGGTGCAGAGCAGCGGCGGCGGCGAGGACAGGGATAAGTATAATGATTATTCCTTTACAGGTTTGCGGCACCAAGGGGGGGGCTGTATACCGACTGGGGCCTGTATATAACACCACTGGGGCCTGTATACCGATGGGGAGGGGCTGTATACCGACTGGGGCCTGTATATACCACCACTGTGGCCTGTATACCGATGGGGGGGCTGTATACCGACTGGGGCCTGTATATACCACCACTTGGGCCTGTATACCGATGGGGGGGTGTATACCGACTGGGGCCTGTATATACCACCACTGGGGCCTGTATACCGATGGGGGGGCTGTATACCGACTGGGGCCTGTATATACCACCACTGGGGCCTGTATATACCACCACTGGGGCCTGTATATACCACCACTGGGGCCTGTATATACCACCACTGGGGCCTGTATATACCACTACTGGGGCCTGTATATATCACCACTGGGGCCTGTATATACCACTGGGGCTGCTGTATATACTGCTGGGGCCTGTATATACCACTGGGGAGGCTGCTGTATACTACCACTGGGGAGGCTGCTGTATACTGCCACTGGGGAGGCTGCTGTATACTACCACTGGGGAGGCTGCTGTATACTACCACTGGGAAGGCTGCTGTATACTACCACTGGGGAGGCTGTATACCACACTGCTGGGGGCTGTATACCTGTGCTGGGGTCCACCCTCGGCTTATACACGAGTCAATAGGTTTTCCCAGGTTTTGGGGCAAAAGTAGGGGGTCGGCTTATACACGGGTCGGCTTATACACGAGTATATACGGTATATTGTTTTCTTTAAATTAAAGTAGCATTTTAGAACCTATGAAGACTGTGGTCAGAGCCTGGGCTGTATCGTGTTTTTACATATTGAGCTGCATAGCTTCACATGCTACCAGGGTGCAAATTGTTGGTGTGATTAATAATATGTCTTCTGTAATTATTATTTTTTTATTCTCTCTGATTAGCCACCCTAATGGACACCTTGCAGGGAATTTGCAGTTTTTTTTTATTTCTCTAATCTAATAATCATGTGTTCTGGGCAAAACAAAAAAACAAAAAACTGAGGATGTGTGCAAATGATCCGGAGACACTCTGCCCAGGACCTGAAAAAAGCCGGCGATCTCCATGAGTGAACGCAGACGCCCTATGCCCACAATCTGCGTTCAGGGTGCCAAGGCCTTTTCCTGCATTCACCTGCCACGATTGCCTCATGGCGGGTTTACACGTTGCGATATCGTAGTACGATTTCAATGAAAAGTCACGTGGTTCGATCGTTGGACCCGAGATCGTTCCTGCGTTGTATGGTGTGAACGTCCAATACGATGCAGGAACGATGTCAATGCGATATCTGGGATTGAATGAGCGTGCTATTCAATGCCCCGATATTGAAGGGAGATTGGTGTCGGATCGTGCTGTGTAAACGCACAACTACGATGCGATTTGAAACGTCACCCATTCACTCCCATGTTAAAGCATCGTTCCTGGGTTGGGGGGCGTAGACATCGCACGGACGTTGTATTCCGATATCGCAGCGTGTAAACATCCAATGCGATGCGGGAGAAACGTGCACTAATTGCACGCTCCCCCGCCATTGAGTTGCGATATCGCAACGATATTGAAGCGTGTAAACCATCAGACTCCTCAGTGCTAAATTGACATGTTGCAGAGAAGTGGCGGCCCAGAAAGCCCATCATGTCAGTTAACCCGGCGGAGTAAAGAAGCACAGTGGGCACGTGATTTTTGAAAATCCCATCCACTGTGCTCATACTGTACAACACAAGCGGTATGGACGCAGCGCACTCTGCAGTGTTATGGACACATTGTACACTGGATGCAAACGCTTGGCCTGTCACCTAGCCAAATTAGATCTCCTACTTTGCACAGACTTGGAGCAAGCACTCTAAACACTGTGCCTGCAAATTGAGAATATAATTTGGTTTATAACCTTGGTCATTTAAGTCTTGTTAAATGATCAATATTGACTTTTAGGACTGCTACTTCCAATAGGTGGCACTAGCGTTCAAGTCCTCTTTGAAGAGGTGAGTTGCATATTAACTTTTCTATTAAGTCAGTGAGTGCTTAAGACACAGGTCACATAAGAGTTGCCATCGGTATATTATGCGTTGTCCACTCATCCATTGGAATCCTTAACATATGAACCTGT
This sequence comes from Allobates femoralis, assembly GCA_033576535.1. Lineage (NCBI taxonomy): Eukaryota > Metazoa > Chordata > Amphibia > Anura > Aromobatidae > Allobates > Allobates femoralis. Next base: position 657,316,483 of record JARQOC010000003.1, on the reverse strand, counting down.
ATTTGGCCTTTTATTATCAAAATTCTTCATGTCAAAAATGGATTCCAAACAGATGTGCGAAACAGTCATGCGGATTGCATACGGCTGACATTTTCACAGGGCAGTATTATATTTACGGTAGTCTGTGAAAATCTTGTAAAGTTTTATCCCTGTAGGTCTCCCTTTTGGTTTCTGCAATTATGCCCAATAATGCAAGTTGTAGTTTCCTTAAAGGGAACCAACCACCCCAAATGACCCCCCGGACTGTTAATATGTGTCCCTACACCCAGCACACACATTTGGGGCAATCGTTTTTGCTAAAAAAAACTGTTTAGTAGAAGCTAAGATATAGCTTTATGAAGTTTAATAAATTCAGCCGAATGGGTGTTACCTCGCTTTGTTTTCGTGCCTGTCAGCCTCCTCTTCCCCCCTCCCTTCAGTGAAGCCCTTCTGTGCAAGCCGAAAATGAAAGGGGGCGGGGCTCCGGCATGCCGTGATTTAGCCCCGCCCCTTTCATGACACGGCCAGGCTCTTAGAAGGTGAGAGGGGCATGCATAATTTATCAGGCAGCAGCAGACAGGCGGGGCATTTTCGGCTTGCACAGAAGGGCTTCACTGAAGGGAGGAGGGGAGAGGAGGCTGACAGGCACGAAGAAATGCACGAGGACAAAGCTAGGTAACACCCATTAGGCTGAATTTATTAAACTTCATAAAGCTATATCTTAGCTTCTACTAAACAGTTTTTTTAGCAAAAACGATTGCCCCAAATGTGTGTGCTGGGTGTAGGGACACATATTAACAGTCCGGGGGGTCATTTGGGGTGGTTGGTTCCCTTTAAGATACATTGTCATTTGCGTATTACGATTACCAATTCATGGTTTCTTTTTCGTCATGAAAAATACAGAATATTTTCACAGTGAAAAAAGTTTACCAATGAATTAATTAGGTTGAATTGAAATATACACATCTATAATTTGCATAGCTCTCAAGGGCACATTTATTGCTTTTTATCATCTATATTTCTGCCAGATAATATACCGTATATACCCAAAAATTGGGCTGAAAAGTCCCCCCTCGGCTTATACGCGAGTCACTCGGTTTTTGCTGTGGGAGGGGGGGGGGCGCTGTGACCACCGGTGGCTGGAGGAGGCAGGAGGGGGCCGCAGTGACCGCGGGTGGTCACGTGGGGCCGCCTCATTAGTGTAATGAATATGCACGGCATTCCCCCCGTCCATGAGCAGCGGGGGGATGCCGTGCATATTGCACTACACTGGCCCCCAGCAGTGGTACACAGCCCCCACTCCTTATTATGTGTCCCCCAGGCTGCAGCACCTGTTAAAATAACAAACCTTTTATACATCACCTTTCCGGCGCCGCTCCTCTGGTCCCGGCTTCTTCCTGCTTGTGCCGGTGTCATGTGACCGGGCGCAGCTGATGACGTCATCTCCTGCGCCCGGTCACAGCACTAGAAGCCGGCACAGGCAGGAAGAAGCCGGGACCGGTGGAGCTGCGCCGGAAAGGTGATGTATAAAATGTTTGTTATTTTGACAGGTGCCGCAGCCTGGGGGACACATAATAAGGAGGGGGGGCTGTGTATTACTGCTGGGGGCCAGTATACCACCACTGGAGGCCTGTATACCACTGCACAGGGGCTTGTATACTTCTGCATAGGGGCCTGTATACTTCTGCATAGGGGCCTGTATACCACTGCACAGGGGCCTGTATACTTCTGCATAGGGGCCTGTATACCACTGCACAGGGGCCTGTATACTTCCGCATAGGGGCCTGTATACCACTGCACAGGGACCTGTATACTTCTGCACAGGGGCCTGTATACTTCTGCATAGGGGCCTGTATACCACTGCACAGGGGCCTGTATACCACTGCACAGGGGCCTATATAATTCCACTGCTGAGGGGCCTGTATACCATTACTGAGGGGTGCTATATACGAGTGACAGGGGGCTATATAATAGGATGGGGGGTCTGCTGCATTTCATACCCTAGGCTTATACGCGAGTCAATAACTTTTACCAGCTTTTGGGGGCAAAAGTAGGGGGGTCGGCTTATACACTGGTCGGCTTATACACGAGTATATACGGGTATTCGGGTAATAAAAAAAATATAGTTCTAAATAGAAAAAAACTGGAAAAAAAAAACAGTCAGGTTTTTTCTATAGAACCCATCGACCAGTCTTTCCGACCATTGTCTGAGTATATGTAGGAGTAGAAAAGGGCACTGACCTGTGTTGATGCAGCTATTAGTTCCCGTGGATGATAGTGTTGATGATCCCGGTGCTCCAGCTTGTAAAGGATCAAGTGCAGGATTGTTTCAATGGAAGAAGCGGCACTCACGGATCTGGTTCCAAGCTATTTATTTTTCCAAATTGCAGAATACATCCATCAGGGAGGGTGTGCAGGGAGGGGACGAGTATGTCTGTATGAGTATTGTCTGAGTATGTTCAGTTTTTTTTTCTGGGCTTCAAGAACATCCATTTTTCAAGCAAAAGATGCTACAGATCGATAGTTCTTTTCACATTTTGTTTTCCTGAAGTTTTTTTTTTTTTGATCACTTCATGAAACATTTTAATGTTTTTTTTTTTTTTTTGTTTTTTTTTTTTTTTTTTGTTTTTTTTAGTGCCAATGTTCACTATTTTATAAAAGTATTTTTGTTGATGTTTTTCTGGCATTGTTTTTAAATCCATTAAGCTATGAATGTATCACCAGTGTTTTTCACTCATAAAAACAAACGGGTCAAAAAGATGTCAAATAATCTTCTAGGCGTGTTTTTAACCTTCCAAGTGACATTTATATTTTAAAAGTATGGAGCATCTTTCTAACGGAAAATGCTTGAAGAATGGACAGGTCACTTCTTTTTAACCACTTTGAGTTTTTGAAAGCTGTTTTTCAGGGATTTAGAAGCCATCAAAGCACTGCTGAACAGGGCAGGAATGTGGCCCAATATCGGGGAGCATTGTTTAGAAGGTTGTCATAGATCTCCGGTCAGTGCAATAGTCAGCACCCTGTGACTTGGCATCTGTAGTGTGTATATAGATTTACGTAACCCTTCTCACCTTATCTATTAATTCATTGTTCGTTAGGCTTTGTGATGGTAACTTCCACTAAAGTACTGCTTGGAGCCCTCATATTAGGATGTGGAATAACCATTAGTTAACTTGGAGAGAAGTTGACCTTTTGGCTCTCAGTCCGCTGAGCTTGATTTTTGCTGGCAGAGTGCTGTGTTGTTTCCCCTGGCTGTTGGCACTTGATGGTTAACAGGCCGTGCATTGATATGCAGTGTACAGAGCCTGTCGCTGCCGCCAGCACACTTGACATGGAGAGGCCTCTTTGTGCTTCTAACTCCCATGTGAGCAGCAGGTCAGCCAGTGAGTGGAGTGTGAATGAGCAGTCCTTGTCTCCTGCCCTGCATCCCTGAACAGAGAAATGTCACCCACACAGAGGTTAGCAGAACACAGAGGAAAGGCAAATTAAAATGTGGGATTGTATGCAATCTGTTTTATCAAGATCCCAAGTTGTATGTATATGAAAGATTAGGGAACAAATATTTCTGTACTGATTTTCTACTTTGCCATGTATACACCCTTAAGGTACCGTCACACACGGCAATTTTGCTAGCAATTTCACTGGCGATATGCTGGTTGCAGTGAAATCATGGACACATTGTTCTATTTGTACACGGCAACAAAATAGAACAATGTGTCCATGATTTCACTGCAACCAGCAAATTGCCAGTGAAATTGCTAGGAAAATTGCCGCGTGTGACTGTACCTTTACAGGCCTGAATCAGTGCTGCATCCCTGGTATGTAATCCTTACAACACTTATTGTACAGACTGATATAGCATAGGAAATATTGAAGCAGATAGTGATTTATTTTCAAAGTCCACTTTATTTGCTGGAATTGTTGTCATGAGGACACTGGCATAATGCAGCCTTGGGTTTCTTGTATGAGCAACTGAACTATGCATTTAAAGCTGGTTATACCAGTGAAACTTTGGATGAGAGGCTGATTTGGCCATTATTTCCCTCCTGGCAGTGCCATTTTCGTCAAATCACAACTTGTCAGGTGGTCAGAAAGCAGATATATGTTTAGAAACTGATCTACAGTACCAATATTTTTTTCCCACGATTGTTGGGTGCTGCTGTTTAAAAGTTGTTCTTCCTGAACAGATTTGGATCCTATTAAAGGGAACCTGTCACCCCCCAGGACATTTTAAACTATACCCACCAGCATTTACATAATGTAAATAGGGTTCTAGTAATCCCTGTATGTGCCCAGACTGGCATTCATAGCTGAAATATAAACTTTTATTCTTTCCAGAGCTTGTCTTCTATTTAGACCGATAGGATGATGTTTAGACTGGGTGAATGGTTTTCTTGCTGCCTCTCCAGGCTGTTAAACTCGCCCTTTTGTTTTCAAATTTCCCGCCCCTCCTCTGGCCGGCACGGTGAGTGCATCGGTCGGATCGTTGATCGGGTCGCTGGAACATCGGGTTGTGTAACCTGGCCTTAAAACTAACAAAACATTATGGCAATGGTTAATAGGTGATTTTGCCATTTTAACGAATAGCATTCCTTTATTTTACCTTGTCCAGCAAATGTTTGTTTGTAGCTTCTTATCGATGAACGAAAAAACTGTTTGGGCAGCATGAATGCTTGTCATCCCCTTCTACAGAGCAGTAGAGGGGTGACCCCCTAGGATACGTTCACACATTGCTATCATTGCTATCTTGGTGCTTTTTCTTTTTTCCTGCAGCAAAACCTACTCCCTTGGCGCTAGAAAAGCTGCCTTCAAAAAGTGTGTGTGTGCTCGCACACGCAGGGCTGTGGTGTTAGCAAGTCAAACCTCCGACTCCTGAATTTCCCTGACTCTGACTCCAACTCAGATTCCTTCATATATGGCTCATGGTCATGTTTAAAGGGGAACTCCAGTGAGAGAAAACTTTTTAGTACAGTTCCTGCCCTGCTACATGATAAAGCAGAGCTGTATACTGCAGTTCTAGGATCTATACATCTCTTATGAATTGATAAAATCATACCTGCTCCCTTGCTCTGGCCCCCACATCAAGGAGCCTAAATCTCTGTACACCCCCTGCCACGCCCCCTCACTAAACAGAATTGTGAGGGAGCGTGAATGTAGGCTGACCCTGCAGCTCCCAGCATCCACGCCCCGACCCACCTCCTGCTTTTTGCTCTTCCATGAAGCTGCCAGGCTGCACATTCTGGGTTCCCTGAGGTGGGGTAGAGCAGAGGAGCAGGTATGATTTTACTGAATTATAAGTGATGTATAGATCCTAGAACTTCAGTGTACAGCTCTGCTTCATCATGTAGCAGGGCAGGAACTGTACTAAAAAGTTTTCTCTCACTGGAGTTCCCCTTTAAGTGATAAATTTATTGTTGTACAACGTGAACATCAGGCTTTAATCATTATTATGATGCAATAATCAAGATATTTAGATAGAACATTAAAATAATTCATAATAATATTCAGCACATTCTACTGTACCCAATGTACTGTATATTTTAGGAGTCCGGAGTCTGTCCATTTTCTACCGATTCCAGCAAAATTGGCTCGGACTCCATGACTCCATCTCCACACCCCGGTGTGTGTTTTCTGAAATCTCCATAGCTTTGCTGGTACTGTAAAAATCATCTTTCAATTTGCATGAAATATGAAAAAACATGATAAAGCAACATGTGAACATAGCCTTAGCCTATTTCACACTTGTTTTGTCTGAAAAAAAGATCAGAAAATGCTCATTTACATGGAGCACAAACAAAGGTGTGTCATAAAGCTTTACTTTCCCCTGTGGGTTTCTGGTAGAATGTAAACTCTGTATGCTGCTATATGAAATCAGAGACATAAAGAGCTACAATAGAGGCCTCATGTACTTCTATTACAAGCCCTGTCATGGTCCATGGAAAATAGAGCATTTATAGGCTCCTTTTAAATCGCACCACAGAATCAAATGTTTATCTACATAGTGTTTACATGCAACGTAGCAATTTATGAAGTTGTACATGGTAAATTACATACTGCTTTCTATTGAGCAGCCTATGAAGAGTAATCGTAATGTTTAGTGATACAGCACAATATTCAGGTTGTATCAAACGCACATGAATAGAAGTGCATGGGAGTTACATTTTTTTCATTCACCTTCTGGTATATGATAGATTGCAAATTGTCACTTCAGTAAGGAAGTGGACAGACTCTAGCGCCACCTTTAGGTAGCTGCTCAAAGTCAGTCGCTTTCTGACAAGCCTTTTAATATGACTAAGGATTTGTGCAGATTAGAACCCCAAACTGCAAACGCTGCGTTTCGGGGTAACTGCCCCTCATCTGTGTAGTGTGTGGGATATTCTGATATGGCTGTATGAAAGGCTATAGGTCTGGGGAACTCTCTGTCTACCTTATAGTTACCCCGAAACGTAGCGGCTATAGTTTGAGCTTCTGATCTGGCACAAATCCTTAGTCATATTAAAAGGCTTGTCAGAAAGTCGACTATGACTTTGAGGAGCTACCTAAAGGTGGTGCTGGAGTCTGTCCACTTCCTTACTGAAGTGACAATTTGCATATTTCCCAGAGGAGGGTTGCGGCTTTAAATCTCCTTATCTACTTAACTGTCTCCTTATGATTGCAGGAAAACTCCTCTCCATAAGGTACATAGCGAGTTCCCTATGATAGATTGGAAATTCATTATGTCTGTGTTGACAGTGTTCCTAGTTCCTGCGCTATGGTTTAGTTTATTTATAGGAAGCACTATGGCTCAGTGGTAAACACAGAGAATTGCCTAAATGTTGTGATCTCCTGGAATTTTTTTTTTCTATATAATGGTTTCCTCTAAGGGCCACTTTACACACACCAACTTATCTGTCCAACTTCTGAACAACTTACTGGTTGCAGTGAAATCGTGGACACATTGTTACATTTGTACACAGCCACAAAATGGAGCAATGTATCCATGATTTCACTGCAGCCAGCAAGTTGGTCAGAAGTTGGACAGATAAGTTGGTGTGTGTAAAGTGGCCATTACACTTCAAAAACTTACTGACAGGGTAACTAGGCTTTCTAATTAGGATGTTAGAATGACATCAATAGTGGTGCAGAGTGACACATCCCCTCTGCAGAGTTAGAGTATGTTGGACACAAACTGGTTGCACTAGTTGCGCCAAGACTGCTGTCCCCTGAATTAATGTGTAACCTTTGATCGGCTTCTCATGGCTGTTGACTGTGGCAGCCGCTCATTGTTTGGAAAGGATTAAGAAAGTGTGTCACAGCATTTAAAGCCAACTTTGATTTCTGCAAATTGCTGGACTGTAAGCAGAAGCTTAGGATGTGTGAATATTTCTGGATGTGTTTTTCTTCTCTTAATAGCTTTATTATAAACTAACATTTTTGGTCAATTTGTTTAAGTGACAAAAAATAAATAAAAATGTAGTGTCAAAATTGTGGCTCTTTGTTTCCAAATGTGAGAGTATAGCCCTATGATGTTGACATGTTAAAGTAGCTGAGTGAAGACCTTGGGCTGCCTTCACATATGCAGATGCCTCCGCAGCGTTTTGCGGAGGCATCTGCATGCAGACGGCAGCCCCTATCTTTATAATGGAGCGCACGGTGTCTGCAGATGCTTGCAGACCACCGTGCGCTCCCATTGCCCGCCATGAGTGATCTGTGCGCAGGCGGATGCCTGCGCACAAATCACACACTCTCGCCCGCACCAGGGACGCAACATGTCGTGTCCCTGGTGCGGACGAGACTGTGTGATTTGTGCGCAGGCGTCCGCCTGCGCACAGATCACTCATGGTGGGCAATGGGAGCGCACGGTGGTCTTCAAGGATCTGCAGACACAGTGCGCTCCATTATAAAGATGCGGAGGCATCTGCAAATGTGAAGGCAGCCTTAGGCTGCCTTCACATTAGCGTTTGTGTCTGCATGCTGTGCATGCAGACACAAACGCAGTCAAAAGCGCTGTCATTTTGATGTGTCCGCAGCGGAGAATGTCCGCCTGCGGACACAACACTGTGCAGCCCGGCAGCCAATCAGTGGTGTCCGGGGGCGGAGATCAGCGCCGGAGATCTCCGCCTCCCGGCCGCCGGTAAGCTCCGGGACGTGTCGGCGGGGAGAAACAGCTGATTTGACAGCTGTTTGAATCTCCCGCGCCGACACCGAGAGGAGATGTCGGCGCGGGAAGATTCAAACAGCTGTCAAATCAGCTGTTTCTCCCCGCCGACATCGCTAGCAGGTTACCGGCGGCGGGGAGGAGGAGATCAGCAGAGGCTCAGCTGATCTCCCGGTGGCCGTCGGTGATCTCCTGTGACATCACCGGCGGCCATCGGGAGAGATTTCAATGGGTCCACAGCGTTCTTCTGCGCTGTCAAGCGCAGAACACTGCGGACCCATTGACTACAATGCATGTTTTGTGCGCTTGGGGACGCTTGCTGATCTTCCAAGGTCCCCGAGCGCCCAAAAAATGCAACATGCTGCGTCCCGGGTGCGGACACTGGACACCGGAAGGAGCAGATATCGTCCGCATCCGCACCCGAACGCAGCAAACGCTGACAAACGCAGGCACTATGCGTTCCCATGTTAAACATAGGAACGCAGTGCGCATGCGTTTGACTGCGTATGGGAATGCAGCATAAGCTGCGTTCACATACGCTAATGTGAAGGCAGCCTTAGTGAATGGCAGGTAAGGCTTTGTTCACAGGGTGTTAAATGCTTTCTATCAGGGATTCCAGTTTTCTTGTGCTAAAGAGAAGCTGTCAGCTGATAAATAGTGCCCCAAACCACAGCAGCATGACACAAACCTGGCTGCAATCCTGCAACTAACCTGTCAGGAGACACGGGTCAATCACCTGGAGCAGTGCACAGGAGAACACTGTAGAGAGTCCATTCTCTCTTTATAGTCCCCGGGTAGATCTTGAAACAGAGAACACACCTGTCTGCTAATCAGGTACCTGTGGAATTGACAGAACAGGTTCCCTTTAGATATACTGTAACCCCAAATAAAATCGGGTGGACAGTATTAACAAGTCATTAAAAACAACCATAATACTAATGTGTGCAAAAGAAGGAAAAGTGATTGGATGAGTTGCTAATGCGTGTTTAGTACAAGGAATTGATGACCGCATACGAGATAATGGATTGACACTCCCACACACAGATTATCTGTTGTGGATCGAAGAATAAAGGTACCTGATTATACAGGGATGAATCACTTTCTTGTGATGTACAGTGTGGACATGCCAGGATTGTAAAAATCTGGAGGATAATTCCCAAGGCACCTGTTATGGCAGCTATGTCTCTGCTCACTAACCTCTGATAGGTCTTTGTTACAGATCCCATCGTCTTTACTAAAAAGGAAATGCTGCATTGCTTGCTCATTTTTCCTGTAAAATGATGAACATAAAAGCAGAAGCCCAACTGGTTTCAGTCAATGGAGTCTGATTGCACTGTTGTGCCAATCATATTACAGATTTGTTTTCTGCATGAATAAAAGTTTGCCTCCCAGATTTTTGTAAGGCACATGAAAGATTTTAAATAATCATATATAATATTGTATTGACCATTGTATCCATCATAATATGCAAATTTACCATTTATTTCCTTCTCTTAAAGAGAACTCATCACCAGGCTTTCCCTATATAAACTACTGCCTAGCGTAGCAAATTGTAAATCTCCAACCCCCTCTGCATATCCCAAAAATATCCTCTTAATCTCTCCATATGCTGTGTCCTGGTCCGATGGGTGTTGTGTGATCTTGCACAGTGCTTCCCCTGACATGCTTCATTTGAATGACATACAGTACATTACACACAGAGCACCCCCGATTGCGCTCCTGGGCAGGTGTTCCTCGCTCTTCCCTGCTGATATGAGTATAGTAGTATACAACCCCTTTTGCATATCCCATAAAACTACTTTTTAACCCCCCTCCCCCCCAATACTGAATGTTCCAGCCATGTGGGAGTCTCGTGTCTTGCTTGGTAGCACCCCTATATCTGCAATCATCGTCCACCTGCCCTGCATCATGTGGATTATGTGTCCTACATCGTCCAGAGTGCTCCCAATCTCACTCCTGCCCAGGTGTACTTAGCTGTGCCATGCTAAGGGCAAAGCATAGTCCTGGAATGCGTATTTGCCTGAGGAGGTCAAACAGCGCCAATGACCTGGCTGTGCCTTCTTTGCTTTGCCTTCAGCAGGGAAGAGTAACGTGTGAGTAAGGGCGCTGTGTGGATGACATACTGGGCATAATGCACATGATACAGGGCAGAAAGATGGCAGGAACTGTGACACTCATTGGATCACACAGCATGGAGGAATTAGAAGGGGTATTTTTGGGGACCAGTATATAGGTTTCTAGACTGCTGTAAAGAAGGCATTAACCCTTAAACGACAGCCAATTTTTTTTAAAATGTGGCAGTCTCTGCAATGTTTCCACATATACCAGCGATTTTGAGAGTTTTTTTTTTCTTGTGACACATCATGCTCTAGACACCTAGTGAAGTTTGAAGTGACTTTGGGGACCTGCCGAATATGTTGGAAAAGTACCATTTTACATACAGTCTCCCTCAATGCATTCTCAACTGCTGTCATGTAGTTTATTAAACCTTCAGCTGCTTTTCAGGAATTAATGCAAAGTGGCATGATAGAAAAAACAATCTTTCTATCACCTAAATGTTGCTACCTTCTGAACAGGTCACTATACCCAGCAGACTCTAAGGCCATTATTAGGCTGTGGATTGCTATGACGACATCAGGACCACACAATCCTGATCTAAGGGGGTACCGATGGGATTGAAGATGGAGCCCTCACACTTTGTTAACCAAGTAGATTACCTAGTCACTATTGTCAGCAGCATCTAAATTGTTTAACGGCCATTGTTGGTGCCAACCCCTATCATAACTGACGCAGTAGGCTGTCGGCTATAGCGTACAGCTGACAGCTGCTGCATATTCACCCATCAGGGTATGCTATTGACCTATATCTCAGGTCCGTTTTAAATCGTATCTTTAGTCACTAATGGGTTAAAGTGGTGGCCTTAGTTTATATTCGGAAAACCTAGTGGCAGATTCCTTTTTAAATATTACACATCTGGTATTAAAATCCTCCTTATTAAATATAAATATTTGCCTTTATCCTGGAGAAAGAAGAGTTTATAAAACTGAAAACTGTGACCACAAAATTCAGCAGAAGAAATGGCAAACATGAGGAAAACCATAACCTTTAGCTGCTTGTCACTTACAATACAAGTTGTAAAATGAGGAGTCTGTGGAGGAGAACACAAGCCGCTCTGTCTTGCTGTGCGGCTAACACAGCGCTCCATGGCACAACATTGTGTAACCTGTACTGCTCAGACTGTCCCTCAGGGCAAAACATGGTTACTTAACAAAGAGAAGTGTTTTGCACAAGGACTGTTTTCTGCTCTGCTGAGCCTGCGTATTGTGTGCACATCCTGTATTCTGTGGTGTGATTTCTCTGTGACCGTACCGTCTAAAAGTACAGAATACGTATTGCTACATTCGTCTATTTTTATGGAAGTTAAAGCCTAAATATAAACATATTAGAAAAGTGGAAGAACGCGTTACACTCCAGATGCAGCCAGTGAGAAGATTGCAGTGGCTGAATGCAGTTTCCTTTTCATGTATTTATCACTACTATAGCTGGTGGCAATTTGATTGTTTGTGTTTTCTGAGTGTATATAATGACAATAATCTAAAAAGCTTATGAAAGTAGAAAGAAATTTGTGACTACATGGTGTTAAATTATGTGTATGCTCATCAGTACATCATTACACAAATGATAGAGCATCACTGATATAAATGTAGTGCTGAATGTTTTTTTAATGTACCATAGTCTATATAGAATCCAATGTAATAATCTAATTTAAAGGGAACCTGTCACCCCCCCCCTCTTCTTCCAAGGCCTATGAAGGTAAAGGAGCCACCATCAGCAGCACTAAGGCTGCATTCTGTGAAGGTGGTTCTTATGTGTAATGTCCCCAGGGACACTGAAATAATGAGTTTTATATATTTGGCTCCATACCTCTACTTGGACTGGTGGGTGTGTGCTTTACTGAGCTCTCAACCGCCTGCCTACTGCCAATCATCCCCCTCTGGCCTCAGCTATACACAGGCGCGATGTGAGGAGATCATGTGACCTCACTTGTCAGGCAGCGCACACTACACATTAGATTATCACTATCTGACTAGCTGCTTGTGTTTCTAGTCTAATCTGGCCCCCTCAAGTGATTGACAGCTTTGTGTCTACAATGTACAGCTCTGGCAAAAATTAAGAGACCACTGCACAATTTTATAAAAATCAGCATCTCTACATCTCTAAACCATTCCATTCCAGTGTCTGTTGAATTTCTACCAAAGTACACCTCATTCTACTTAATTTGCTTCTGATCAGGTGATCACCTGGACCAAATCTAATTTAACGAGAGAAAGTATAAAAAACACTGCTGTGGTCTTCACAATCCTCTTGCAAGAGGACAAGCTGTATGGCAAAAAAGTGCTAGGAATAGCCCAAAAGTAGTTTAAATGAAAAAATTACTTTTAACCATTCCAAAGGGGTTAAAAAGAAAAGTCTTGAGTGAGGAAAAGAAGGGCTCAATTCTGGCTTTACTAGCAGAGGGATACAGTGAGCATCATGTTGGCTCCATCCTTTAAATTTCGAAGACAGCAGTTAATTACAACAAGGTCAAGCAGCAGACATTGGGGACAACAAAGCTACAGACCGGCAGAGGGCAAAAGCGACTCTCCACTGGCCGGGCTGAAGTTTGCCATAGACCATAAGGATTGTACCATAGAGGACTGGAGTAAGGTAATCTTCTCTGATGAGTCTAATTTTCAGCTTTGCCCAACACCTGATCTAATGGTTAGACGGAGACCTGGAGAGGTGTACAAGCCACAGTGTCTTGCACCCACTGTGAAATTTGGTGGAGGATCGGTGGTGATCTAGGGATGCTTCATCAAGCCTGGAATTGAAGAGGTTAATCTTTACGAAGGATGTATGAATCGAGCCGCATACAAGGTTATTCTTGAAAAACCCTTGCTTCTTTCTGCTCAGGCAATGTTCCCAAACTCTGAGGACTTTTTTTTCCAGCAGGACAATGCCCTATGCCACACAGCTAGGTCAATTAATATGTGGATGAAGGAGCACCACATCAAGACCCTGTCATGGCCTGCCCAATATCCAGACCTGAATCCCATTGAAAACCTCTGGACTGTAATCAAGAGGAAAATCGATAGTCACAAGCCATCAAACAAAGAACTGCTTACATTTTTGTGCCAGGAGTGGCATAAGGTCACCCAAAAGCAGTGTGAAAGACTGGTGGAAAGCATGCCAAGATGCATGAAAGCTGTGATTAAAAATCATGGTTATTCCACCAAATATTGATTTCTGAACTCTTCCCGAGTTAAAATATTAGTATTGTGGTTTCTAAATGAATATGAACTTGTTTTCTTTGCATTATTTGAGGTGTGAAAGCACTTTCTTTTTTATTATTTTGAAGATTTCTTATTTGCTGCAAATAAATGCAAAATTTTTAGCTTTGAATTTCTAAGACATGTCAGTTTATAGAATGAAAGAACAATGTACGTTTTACTCAAATATACCTATAAAGAGAAAAATAAAAGAAGCTAAATATTTTTTGCAGTGATTGCTTAATTTTTGCAGAGCTGTATGTTGACAAAGCTGCTAATCAGTGGTGTGGAGTTATACAGGGCTCAGCATTCTAAGCTCCACCTCATCTGCAGCAGATAAAACATTGATTCTGTCACAACTGCTGCACGCAGTAAATTAAGTGATACACCTTTGGAATCCGAGTCTTGGTTCCATGCAGCTGTTATATTGCTTCGTGAAAACCTGCACACAGATTGTGTTAGAGGACCTGTCACCCCTTCCCCCCCCCCTGGTCCTGTAACCTGAGAAATAGACTTTAGAAAGCTTACATATATTGAATTCAGAGGGCATTCCTGGTTATGAAGTCATCGCTGCTATGGGGCTTCTCCCCGCCTCCTGCTGCTTTTTTTCCTCCTCCTGTCTGTGTACAGCCCCCTCCTCGGCTGCTCCAGCCCACAGCAAGGACTTGTCTGGAGCGGAAGCTGGTGGCTAACGTCATGGCCTCGCTGTGCGCCTGCGTGAGATCAGACACTTACACGCTAGCGCAGACGAGGAGGGGGTTGCACACAGACAGGAGCAGGAACAGAGCAGCAGGAGGCAGGGAGAAACCCTGTGGCAGCAGTGACTCCATAACCAGGAATGCCCTCTGGACTCACTATGTGTAAGCTTTCTAAAGTGTATTTCTCAGGGTACAGGGGGGCTAGAGCCATGGGGGACCCCTTCTCTAAATGCAGCAGGAATGCTGCATTCAGTGGTGCATTTAGTTTGCCAAGCACCAAGAGGTGACGGGTCTGCTTTAAAACCAAGTTGTGATCTGTGACTACAGCTTAGTTACAAATGCTAGTTACAAAGCATCTGAGCTAGTGTGGGCCTTCTCGATATTGGCCCAGGCTGCTGCATTGTTCTCTTGCAGTGGTACGTCCTATTGTGGGCTGCTGTTGTACATTATACACAAGTTTATTGCAGTTTCACAAGGCGGTCCTTGAATATTGTATTACACAATTGGGTCTCTAAAGAACAGATTACTGAGCCACTAGGGAGAATAAGATAGGCATTAGGTAATTGCTGGACAAACAAAAAGGAGGGGAGCCAGAGAGACACTAATGGTGCTGTCACACGTGTCAACCAAGGCTGCGATGTCTGAAGCGATGTGCGGGTGCGCGGTCGTTTCCGCCATCGCAGCCTTGGTGTCACACGGCAGGATGTTGCCGGTGACGCCGCAGCGATGCGGGCGGAGCCATCGCTCGCTGGGCTCGGATCAATCCAGCGAGCGATCCGCAGCAATGCTGCGGTATAGGCTGGATCCGCCGCCAACATCGCTATTGCGGTGTCAGACGGCGCGATCCAGCCTAATCGCTGGTTGCAGATTGATGTTCATAAACCTGTCAACCTGTGACCAGCGATAATTCGCAGTCGCGTCGCGCTGTCACACAGCACGACGCACTTGCAATATCGCTAGCGACATCGCTGATGCGTCACTTTTCGGCGATGTTGCTAGCGACATTGACACGTGTGACATGGCCTTAAGAGGTACTTCACACACAAAATTGCTGTGTGTGAAGGTACCTTTAAGGGTACTTCAAACACTGCAACATCGCTAGCGATGTCGCTGAAAGTCACAGGTTTTGTGGCGTAACAGCGAACTCTCCAGCGATGTTGCAGTATGTGACCTGCATCAGCAACCTGGCCACTGCTGTGAGGTCGCTAATCGCTGCAAATCGTTCATGACCATTTTTTGGTCCTTGGTCTTCCGTTGGTCAACACGCATTGCTGTGAGTGACAGCGAGAGACCAACGATCAGCGACCTCACAGCCAGTGCCCAGCGCCGCACATTAGACACTGGGCACTGGTAACCAGGGTAAACACTAATGCTTACTTACCCAGTGTTTACCCTGGTTACCAGCGTCCTCCCGCTTAGCCCAGCCTGTAAGTGGGAGGACACTGGTAACCAGGGTAAACACCGGGTAACTGAGCAGAGCGTGCTGCTTAATTACCCGGTGTTTACCCTGGTTACCAGAGATGTCGCTGCTGACTGGTCGCTGCTGAGTCTGCCTGTTTGACAGCTCACCAGCAACTGCAAGAGACTTTCCAACGATCTCAGCCAGGTCAGATCGCTGGTGGGATCGCTGGAAAGTCTCAACATGTAAAGGGGCCCTAAGATTTTGTTTTAGTTCTTTTTGTTTTCTTCCATGGTCATTCATCCTCAGAAGTGTGATTTAGAAGTTAGATTGTTACCCCATTAAGGATATTGACATGTTTATCTAAATGAACAAATGTATATGATATAAAGTTATTTAACTGTATAATAATGTCACCTTCTTGCATGTACATAAAAAACATATTATTTTGTCCGTCACTGAATGCTAAGTGAAGCTACAACGAAATCCAGTGGTTTTTTTTTTGTTTTCTTTTAATAATAATTTAGGCACATCCTTGTATATTGCCTGTTCAGTCCACGCTCATTTATTTTAATTTGTTGCCCAGTGTGTACGTAGCGCCTGCTTCTCTTACTGTAGAGGTGGCGCAAAAAGTCCTCCTTCCTTTCAGGCCTCACTGTTATGGACGGGTTAAGAGCAGCTGCTCCTGCCAAGAGGCAAGTGTTGTGGTCAGTAAATCACCCTGGGGATGTTGCTGTGGCTGAAGGCTCCCAGATCAGCCTTTTGTTGCTGTCACACAGCGGGATCTGGAAAATGGCCAAACCTGCAGGCGCTCTTTGTATGCAGTGCTTGGCACATCTGCGCCTGAAGGATCCCAGCATGTCTGCTGTCTAGAATAGTTGGTGAGCAGCTAGGAAGAAGGGGCATTATTACCATTGCTTAGACAACCATGGTGATATATGGCTTACAGTGTCTAGACATTCCAATAATATTGAATGCAATTCTACTATTTGGACACTACAAATGTAGATCAGGCATTGGGGGACATTTACTAAGTAGGGCAAAGATCCTGGCATACATGTCTTACCAAATGAATGATGATTTAGACACATTATTAGTTGCTAGGCAAGGAGATATGGCAGCGGGAAAGTAGATAAAGTAGAGAAAGTAGACTTGGATAAAAAAAAACAATTTTGGCACAGATCATTGAGTTAAAATATTCTATTCATAAGGTGGTATAAAGATAGATAATTGACTAAAACATAGTGTGACCCACTTTGATAAATGTGATGTTTCTAATGACTAAATTAGACCTTTTAAATGAATAGCTCTGTACCCATTGTCTATCCCTTTTTCCAGGCTGTATACATGACAGACTGGATCCCATTATCATTTTGTTATTTCAGGTGACTAAAACCTATTTGAGTTTAACACCACATCCCTCCTTAGGCCTGCAACGTTACCTCACTGATCAGTTGCCAGTAGCCAAGAATCGCAGAAGCTCCAATGTTTGACACCACAGCAATGCACTTTAACATTTAAATACACATGCTTAGTATTAGGTAAAAAATACCCTTTAAAAGTCAAGAAAACCTTTTTATTTGTTGGATTTTTATGATTTTTCTTCTGTCCGCGCTCCAAGTATTCTTCTGGGAAACGATGTATTCTGTTTGTACGTAAATATTTCTAGCAATCAAAGAACAAAATGATAGGGAAGAATACATCTGTACCTTCCAATGAAACTGTCTGTCTGAATTTATTCCCATTGATTTCCACGATATAATCAATTGCTGAATGGGCTACAACATAGATATTTTTCCTCAGTTTTTATTTGTTAATGGGGAAACTGTTTTCAGGTAACTTTTCAGAATAAGCTGTCCTGTGTGTGCATGAGGAATAACACTATTTCTGGCTATTATATAACTTGTATCCTTCTCATTCACCAGTTTTCTCCTCTTCAGGCAAACAGGGATGCATTCTTGCTCTACATTCCTTACTTAGCACAAGGGCTGTGGAGATGGAGTCTGCGCCCATATGGATGGATTTGGAGTTGGATTCAGGGAAATTGAAGAGTTTGTGTCGGATATGTGGCTTACTTCTTCACAGCCATGGTTGTTGAGTCTGAGTCGTGGACTCAAGACTCCGACTATACCAAAATGGACACGGAGTCGAAGTCAGATGTTTGACTAAACGACTCCACAGCCCTGCTTGGCACACACAGAAGCAGTGGCAGCACCGAGCTGTGTAGATGTGACTCCATCTCGAAGTGAGGTAAAAGCTTAGTTTTAAAGTTGAGCAACATATTTCTGTTTCTTCCTCTGCCTGTTTCCTCATTCTGGTCTTTCACTTTTCAACCCCAGTCCTCCATAGGCTACAAAAGGGAGCAGCTGGAGTAAATTACAAACCAAAATTAAAAAAGCTTCTAGTGATAGGATGTTTACATTGTAAGACCGAATGGGGACAGAATTGCTGATGTATGTAAAGTGTTGTGGAATTATTAGTGCTATATACGTGAATAAATATACTTGTTGAAAGGGCAGAAAGCATTGTCCAGGTATTTGGCCAGATGTTAGCTCGATTACCATGGATAAATGCATTCATGTTCTTGTCTAGCCATATGTTCTGTAATTGGCTCCCCATAAATACCTTTAAAACAGTAATAAAATGTGGGGTGAAACCAAAAATACATCTCAGATGTTCATTTTTTCTTGTTCAATAGGCACACAAATATTTGTATATATTTGCACATAGTCTTTTATACAAGAACGGTAGGGTTGCTGTCAGGAAAGTCTTGGCAAGAATCTGCATTTACCTTCCAAGAAGTAGCTCCACCTAATCACATTACAGCTTGTAGCATGTGTCATTGCTCATTGCAAAGCTGCAGGCCAGTTTTCTGTTTGCAAAATAAGTTTACTGAACCTTAAGATTTTCCTGGTCTTATCATATCTCATAATTTACGTTACAGCACCATGTTTGTTCAACACATCAGATATAGTATCTGTGTACTTTAACGGAACCAGTTACCAAGCCATGGGCAGAAAGAATCAAAGCCTGGCTGCACAATTAAAGCCTGGTAGATTTTTCTCTGATATACCACCGTGTAGAAAATGTACCGTAGTTAGAAGATCCGTCCTGCTTCTCCCATCGCTGCTCTGGGTAATTGAGGTGTCTCAGGCTGGCTTCACTTTTGTGTTTTTGTCATTTGCATTGGTATCCATCCGAATCTGCATGTATACTGATCCGTCATGCGTCCATATATTTAACAAGGGGACGCATGGACATGCGTAGGTATCAGTTTGTAGGCGCATCCATCCTTCTGCATCGTTTCCTTGTCCTCCCTGAACGCAGCTTGTTGTGATTTTGTTGTTCATGAAAAATCCTCGTATCCTGATGCTTCTCATGAGTTTTTGCATTTTCTTTTTAATTTTGCCTCTCTATCCTCTTGTGTGTTTTTACATTTTCTTCTTTTCAATTTTGCTACTCTGCTGAGGATTCAATGTTTGATTTGTTTCTTTAATGTCAGAGATATAGACCTTTTTATTTAGTGCCACAGTGCACCGTATTTTTCGGACTATAAGGCGCACCTAGATTTTAGGGGATGAAAATATGTAAAAAAAAAAATGTGGTTATAATTAATTGTTATTGGAGGTGGGGGGGATCTGCTGCTGGCACTATTATAGAGGGTAATGTCCCAATACCTGGTCCCGTCCAGGTAATATATGTCCCCCATCCTGGTATATAGCCTCCCATCCTGGTATAGCCCCACCCTTGAAAGACATACTGATAGGATGTTTAGATTGTGAGCCCTAATGGGGACAGTGATGCAAATTTATGTAAAGCACTATGGAAATAGCGCTATATCAATGAATAAATATTATATATTATTATCCTGGTATATAGCCCCCATCCTGGGATATTACCCCCACCTTCCTGGGATCTTGCACCCACTCATATTACTGTAAATGCTCCCTTTCTGGGATATTGCATCCCCATCAGTGGATATGCCCCCATCCTGGGATATTGGACGCCTATCACTGTGCTGGATATGGCCCCCCTGCTGCCGCACACACTAAAATAATAAACGGTGTAACAAACCTGTCTGCCGCTCCCCTCCATCTCTCCCTCTGCAGCTCCATTGATGTCTTCCTCTCTGTGCATCCCCGGGGCATCCTGTCATGTGACCGAGACACAGAGCGATGACATCACTGTGCAGTGCCACTCACATGACAGGATGCCCTGGGGACATCACTGTGCAGTGCCAGTCACATGACAAGATGCCCCGGGGACATCACTGTGCAGTGCCAGTCACATGACAGGATGCCCCAGGGACGCACACAGGAAGAGATCAATGCGACTGCACAGGGAGAGATGAAGGGGAGCAGCGAACCGGTATGTTATAACGATTATTATTTTAAAGTGTGTGGTTGCATGGGGGGCCATATACAGTGATGGGGGCTACAATATCCCAGGATGGGAGCATATACAGTGAAGGGGGACAGTACATGGAACATGCATTCTTCCCGATCACAGCTCAGCGCCGGCTTCAGCACTGAGAGGTGGACAGCAGGATGCAGTGAATATTACAACAGACTGATGAGCAGGGACATGTGATCACGGGCTGCTTCTACAGCCTGATCCTGCCTCCTCAAGCACATTCCAGAGCCGCCTTCCCCAGCAGAGTACAGCACAGCCCCGTATATTCGGACCATAAGACACCCCCCCCACAATCTGTTGTAGAAAAGTGCGTCTTATGGTCAAAATACGGTAATCATTCTGAGCTACCACAAGATGTCCCAAGAGAATACTGTGAGCAACAGTTGTTTAATAAAAATCATAACAATTGGGCTAAGTGCCCACTCGGCGTACTTTTTTCAGCTGAGTTTATGCTGTATTTTCCAGTAAAACAAAGCTGTTTCAGAAAACGCAGCAATGTATTTCTGCTGCGTTTATGCAGCTTTTGTTAGTGCTGCGTTTTTCAGCTGATTAGAATGGCTGCCAAATGGAGTATGCAGCCCAAAAACGGACATGCTAATTGCAGGGACATTAAAAACACGCAGATGATTTCTGCAACAAAAATGCACGTGTGCACAGCGTTTGGAATATCACATTGACTTTCATTAGGAAGCTAGGGGTGCTGCGTTTTTGGTGCAGAAACGCAGCAAAAAAAATGCAGCAAAAACACACAGTGGGCACACTTAACACTAAGCCCATGTCTCTTGAACACTGTGGAGGACTTAAAATATAACACTGGAGTGGTACTTTTTGACCACGGGAGTGACACTTTAAATCTAGCTCTCCTGTCCCTGGTTTTATACTCGCCCTTCAGTGCCGCTCCAGCCCCACGGCGCCATCCTGTGGCTAACATCTGATTTGGCCGCAAGTCAGAAATTAAGTATCAAGATGCATCTCTATGATAGCCAGAACAAGGCTCTAAAATGTATTAAGAGTAGTGACCTCCAACCCGCTGAAACACTAAAGCTGCCAGCAGTCACAAATCACAGGATACTGACTGGAGTGTCACTGGAAACATGATGGCAGCAGGTGAATATATGACAGGGAGCCATTTAAAGACCAATCCAGCGCTGGATTTTTTTTTATTTAAAAGGGCTTTCCCACAAACAAGGTTCATTTTTAATCAATAGATCTCGAACTATTAATAATTTTGACAATTGGATGTGTTAAAAAATATTCTTCTGCTGAGATTTTTTTTATACACACTGGCGAACAAAATTAGTGAGCAACACACAATTTCCTTAATGTTAAGGTCATTGTGTTGTCCCTATGTGAAAATACCCTAAGGGCCCTTTCACATCAGCGTTTTTCGTAATTCGCAGCAGATGCGGTGAAAAAACCGCATCTGCCGCGTTTGCCGCATAACCGTTCCACTTGCGGCGCGGTTGCGGTTTTTCCCATACAAAGTATAGGGGGACTTGCGGCAGATGCGGCAAGTGCGGTTTTGCACTTGCGGCAGGTGCGGCAGCGAAAAAAACCGCGGCTGACCGCGTTTTTTCCGCTGCCGCAAGTGCAAAACCGCACTTGCCGCATCTGCCGCAAGTCCCCCTATACTTTGTATGGGAAAAACCGCAACCGCGCCGCAAGTGGAACGGTTATGCGGCAAACGCGGCAGATGCGGTTTTTTCACCGCATCTGCCGCGAATTACGAAAAACGCTGATGTGAAAGGGCCCTTACTTGGGTAAATTAGCATTATTTTAAGCTTATTTCATAAATTGAATATAGTCTAAAGCACAGAATTGAAAACATAAATGAGATAAATGAAAAAGAACACTAATCAAAATTAACACTTTCAGATATCTGCAAGTTATTGGTGTTTATCTGGTACCTGGTGCTAATTTTCTTAGTTATCTGATAAACCCTATTTAACTGGCAGTCTAATGGGGCCGTCACACGCGTCAATATCGCATGCACGTTCACTGCTGCACGTTGCAGCGACATTGACGCGTGTGACGGGCCCATAAGTTTCCAGTTTGCATTCACTGTGCAAAAATGGTGTGCCATTCCAAAGTGACTGAAACCCTCCAGCAGCAGATTGTCCAGATGACAGCCAAAGGGGCCACCCTATCAGCAATAGGAACAGAAGTTGTTCGTTCCAAGTGTCTGATTTCTAGAACAATTGCATCTTTTCAACATCACAAACTCTTTCAAGTCCCCAAGAAGGCTGGCCGCCTTCTAAAGAGATATGCAAGGGAGGAGGGAGGACAGGATAATACGGAGAATCTTCATGGGTATTCGTTTGAACACTGCAGCTGGGATTGCTTGCCAGTTCAGCACTGAACATGGTAACGAACTGTCTCTCCATACAGTGTGATGACATTTAAGAGCATATGGACTGAAACCCCACTTTGCAGTGACCAAACCTCTCATTAACAGAAAGAATCAAAATGCTAGACTCCTCTTTGGTGAGAAGCATATTGTGTGGACAGAGAAGTGGTCCATTGTAGTGTTGAAAGCAAGTTTATTTTATTTGGGTCTGATTGGAAACATAATACACTGTATAGAATATATAGACTTTAGAGCACAGGATCACAAATTATTATTTTTTTAGATTAAATATTTTTTAAAAACGGGCACGGAAATGTTTTACCTCACAAAAGGAATCTGATAAAAAACGTGCTGTCCTATGCTGTGTGTGTACTTTACTTTATTTACTCCCCCAACCCCCTGCCCAGGAGATGTGGAATGATCAGACCATGTCCCTGTACAGTCAGACACATCCATTACACATTACATAGCAGGGACACATATATAAGATTATCTAAGCACAGGAGATGTGGTATGGTCAGTCCATGTCTCTGTATGATCAGACACATCCATTACACAGTACATAGCAGGGACACATATAAGATTATCTCAGTACAGGAGATGTGGTATGATCAGACCATGTCCCTGTATGCTCAGACACAGCCATTACACAGTACATAGCAGGGACACATATATAAGATTCTCTCAGCACAGGAGATGTGGTATGATCACACCACGTCCCTGTATGGTCAGGCACATCCATTACACAGTACATAGCAGGGACACATATATAAGATTATCTCAGTACAGGAGATGTGGTATGATCAGACCATGTCCCTGTACGGTCAAACACATCCATTACACAGTACATAGCAGGGACACATATATAAGGTTATCTCAGCACAGGAACATTTTCTTTAAACACATCCAGTTGTGGAACTTACTATTCTAAGATTTATTGATTAAAATTAACTTTAAAATTAACCTTGTTCGTGGGAAAACCTTTTTAAGTAGAAGAAAAAAAAGAAAATTAAATCTCATTCAGGAGCAGGGATAAAATAAAATAAAAATCTTGCCACTAATGACTCGGTGGCAGGCCCTCTTTGAAGATATTAATTAGGGATATTTATGGGCTTTATGACATATGCTTTTACATAGGAGATCAGTGACGTAAAGTGTTAATATTTGATCGATAAGCTTTGTTATGGACACACAATGAATCAAGGACTGCTATGTGCTGATGTGTTATGAAGGCATTTATTACATGAGATTTATGATCACTGACTCAATGTATGACAGTAACTGCTAGAAGTAATGTGACATTGACACATAATGTTCAGCAGGGTTCGATATATATGTGTACCTCATGTGTAGTGCGGTATCATAATGCCTGTATGGTTTGAGGATGAACAGCTGATCTGATTATGTGACTTTGTACTGTGTTGTGTTGACTCTTAATTTCCTTCTGCGATAGCTGAGGAAACACTGAAGTAAGGCTACTTTCACACCGTGCATATTTACTGCGTATTCCTGCGGTTTCCTGAATTTACACAGCGCTTTTTTACGCGTGTGTAAATGCAGTGAAATGCTATGGGTTTTGCTGAAATACATTCACATTTTGCGCTTTTTCGTGTTTTTTTTACGCAAGCTCTTTCACTGCAAAAGTGCGTGCGTAAAAAGAATAGACATGTCAATTCTTTGCGCTTTTTTCTGCGCGCTTTTCCCATAGCCCACATGTTCAAATGTGCTCGGGAAAAGCGCGCAGAAAAAAAGAGCACTGTGTGAAAGCAGTTGCGTTTTTTGCCTGTACGCGCATAGACATTGCATGGGGCTTGCTGCAAGTGAACCGCAAGTGCGGCCGTTATGCGGTAACCACAGCAGATGCGATCAGCGCTTACAGCTGATGTGAATAGGCCCTTAATCTAAAATAAAAACAGCCGCGTTTTTTTCGCGGCCGCACCTGCCGCAAGTGCCAAAACCGCACTTGCCGCACCTGCCACAAGCCCGCCTATACATTGTATGGGGCTTGCCGCAACTGTGCCGCAAGTGCAGCCGGTATGCGGTAATCGCGGCAGATGCGGTTTTTTCACCGCATCTGCCGCGATTTGAAAAAAACGCTGATGTGAAAGGGGCCTTATATTGTCCTGCATTCCTATGCTGTAATGTTGAGCTGCCTGTTATATTTGTATAATGTTTCAAATTCTTATAAATCAGTTATTTACTAACTGCTCCTTACCAGTCACCACTCCCAGAAGGGACAATAATACATCATGGCTGAGTGAGCAGCTCTCCCCCTCCCTCTGCAGTGAGCATCTGTGCGTCTGAAAACAAACACTTCCTCCTTCAGTCACATGGGTGTGATAACACAAGGTCCTATCGACAGAGGTGTTCCCTCCTGCTCTTTGTACAGAAAGAGATCTCTAGACTCCAGCTTAGTGTAGGACCTGTTGTGATGTCACACCCATGTGATGGAATGAGGAAGTGTCGGACAGTGCTGAAGCTTTGTGAGTGGGAGGGAGAAGAACTGCTCAATCAGGCATGATGATTTGTCCCCTCTGGGAGTGGTGACTGGTAAGCAGCATTAGTAAATAACTAATTTATATTAATTCTAAACCTTATACAACAGGCAGCTTAACATTATAGTATAGGAGTGCAGGGACTGTCCAAAAGAATATATCTCGCCTGTGTTCCCCTTTAATTTTATACTACATGTTTGCATGAATTTTCTCCCATACTACAAAGATATAATGTTATGGAATTGAGATTGTGTGCTCCAATGGGGACAGGGATGATTTCTGTAAGGCACTGTGGATGTAATGAAACAATTCAAACGAAACCTAGTAATCTACCAGGGGTCAGCAGCGGGCAACTTCTAGCATTCAGGTGGCAATCAGAGCATGCTGGGAGTTGTAGTTTCACAGCAGCCAGAGTACCGCAGATTGCTGTACCCTGGTATATTGGTTATCCTGGTTATGAAATTGAACTTTCAAGTCACCTGTCTTTCCAACATTTTAGATAAGTGGAATTCGCTAAAAATAGCTGTATTCTATTTTTGGACAGACTTAAGTGTGCTTTGACCTCAGTCTTGTTTATCTGGTCTTTCCTTCACTTTCATTAAGGATTTCTCATCACATCTGACGCTACCATAAAAGGGTGCTTAGCCATTCTCATGTTGTGTAAAGACAGGTTTTCTTCTCATATTTCAATGGTGGGTATACAGTGTACATCATCCCTTCATGTAGTTATCAGAGTTCCCAAATCTGTAAATGACCATGTTATTATCAGTGGTTTTGGGGTACATTCACATAACATTCTGCAGCGCCACCAACTTGGAAATATTACGATGGCTCAGTGGTTAGCACTGCAGTCTTACAGCAATGAGGTCCTGGATTCAAATCTCGCGAAGGAACATTTGTATGTTCTCCCCATATTTGGGTGGGTTTCCTCCAGGTTCTCTGGTCTCCTCCAACACTCCTATACTGGTAGGGAATTTAGATTATGAGCCCCAATGGGGACAGTGATGGCTCAGACAATTATCCACAAACGTCTGAATTTGGCCTTAGCCCGTACAAGTCGAAATTGTTACAAATTTGCAATTGTCACCCACATGCTCCAGACTGTTTCCTTGTGAATATTGACCTGTGGTGTAAGAGAGTAAACTAATAAGCTGCTAAAACCAAGCAAACTGCCATTTTGTAGTGGCCCAGGAAAGAGAAAACGCAGTCTCTGGTTGCCATGGTGACTGCTCTGTGTCTAGGAAAGTGAAAGCACAGTCTCTGGTTGCCTTGGTGACGGCTCTGTCAGTTGCTCCTGTTGTTGTTGATCTCTCTCTTGCGGTGGCCATTACTAGTGTAAGGATTACAGCAAAGCCAGTGCAAGCTATATGGGCCTTTAAAGTTGTGTGGACTAAAGACTTTATCTTGAACTGAGCAAGTGTCCAGCATCTGAGGAGAGGCTGAGGAGATGTTCCCCCTGATGGAGCGAGTGATTGGCGTCCAGGAAGGCCGTAAGTGACTGCGAAAGGAGAGCCGGCGTCTGGTGCCATCCACATTGGCAGGATCCTGACAAGGTCCTGACAAGCCCTGGAAAAGAGTGCTCCACAGATTGCACCCCAAGCTTACAAAACTAAAGTACTGGACATGTGAATCTGGCATTGGCTGGTGAGCTGCCTAATTCTGCTGTTTTACAATACGTTTTTCTTTTGCGCAAAAGGTTTTGTTCTTTTTACTTTTTCTGGACTTTCTGCAGCCCACGTGGAATATACACCGGTGTAAAGCTACATTTGAGGTTGATGGTACCATAGATTTGAGATACCTGGGTATCCCTGTGCTAAGTGTATAGCCAGCATTGATATAGTGTAATGTATTATTAGCTGTGATAAGTTATACTGAGTGTGCCATCTCAGAGATCCCAGCCCACAGTTGATGTACATAGCCTTTAGTTAAGTTAAATCCTTGATAAGTCTAACGTGTAGGTAAATTTGTTCCTGATTCTGAGTGTGATTTACATACCCTGGGAACTCTGAGATCGGTGCATTAATGTCGGCTAACGCTGAGGGTGTTAAACTGTTATTGGTAATATTTTAAGGGGCTTTTGAGACTTATACATTACATACTGAACCATACTTTGATCCCCATATCAGTAAAAATACTGTTGTTCATTTCTGCCTCTGTCTCAGTCTGTGACTCACTGGATCTTAATAGGACCTCTGGTCATTACAGTGGTGCAGATTTTTAAATTTTGGAACTCGACAATTCTCTTGCAGATTACCAGATTAGCCGTGGATGTTCACTCTTGACTTCAGCATGGGAGATAAAAAAAAAAAAAAGACTCATTAGTATTTCAACTTTAATAGTAGGGTAAAGATTCCATGTCAAGTGAACCAATGATTTTTACTTCTATATTTTTAATTCTTTTGAGATTTTGTTATTTGATAATAGTGTGTCAGACAATGCAAAATGTGTGGAGAAAAAAATTCTAGAATTTTTTTTTTTTTATTGATTTTCAAAGTTCGGAAAAAGTGTGAATTTCGGTGTTGCCTGCCTTTACATTTCTCCTCATAACTCAGGCTAGAAATAAGATAGAGAAACAAACTAAAAACCATTCTACTCAGACCTGTACAGGCTTTCACCAGATATGTCACAAGAGTATCTTTGTTAATATTTTACCCATGTGAATGCAAACGCAACATTTTGAAACGCATTTCAGAAAAAAATGTTTAATTTAAAAACTTCCAAAAATTCACATGCGCCTGCTATGTTTCTAGTCACATCTGTACTGAAATTCATGTTGGGATTGCAATGGGATCATATTTAAAAATATATAACTATTAGTGTCAATTCGAATATCTTGAATTCACATCTGTTCAGCCTGTGGTCTAAAAGTGTGGAGTCAATATTTACTAAATAATCCATGATTTTTAGAAATTACTGTATTTTATTATAATAAACAAGAAAAAACAGAGAGAAAGCGTGCGTAGATATGGCAAGATTTTTACTTAATATCGCAGTGCCAAAAAGAACAAGAAGGCAGCTCACTAGGAGCAGCACAATGACCAAATTACACAGTAAAGATCATACAATATGTACAGGGAACATGGTAATAAAGTGCATTATAAACATAGGGGGAATAAAATCCCTAACACCTGTAATGACAATAATACAGTTCAAAATAAAGTGCAAGTGCAAGTGCATAAATCCTATATTGGCAGCAGATGCTAACAAAAATATCCATCTGACAATGCACAGTTCACATTACAAAGACTCAGCTCCATATACAATGTAAAACAAACATAATACCATAGGTCACAGTGTATACCCCACAGTGGAAAATCCCCCGCTTACTGTCCCCAACGTACGTTTCCTTAGGTCATAAATTTCATCAGGGGGCAAATGTGAAGGCACCCTTAATGAGTTTTTATTTATTTAAAACTAAGGGGTAAAAATAAATTAAGGGTAAGTTCACACATACAGGTTTAGGGCCGTTTTAGCAGCGGAAACCGCCGGTCGGTTTCCATGAGGTTTATGCAAATTTATGTTAATCCAAAAGCGGCTTTTGGGTTAACATATAAACCTATGGAAACCGACCCCCGGTGTGCACACACCGGCGGTTTCCACATGCTCATCTGTTGCTAACCCGCTGGGTTCCCAGCGGGTTAGCAAAGAATGAGCATGTTCTATAAACCGGCCGGTTCTGCAGCGGCTGCAAGCAGAATCATGTGCTGCTTCCAGCCGCTGCAGAACCGACGCCACTAACCCGCTGTGCACCCGCCTGTCTCCCGGCCGTCTTCCGCCGCACATACCCGACAGGAAGACGGTGGACGGCTGCCGAGCTTCCTGTCGGGTCCACCCTGCCGCCGCCGACCCTAACCCGCTGTGCACCCGCCAATGTGTGAACTTACCCTAAGTCTTTTTTTTCCCCGCTTTTTATTTTATTTAGTTGTCCCCTAAAGGGACTTGAAGCTGTAATCATCTGATCACTTGTGCTGTACAGTACTGCGGAAATGATGACTTCCTAGAAATGGCAGCTGGCAATTCACAGGGAGTTTTGACATACACAGGGGTCATCACCTGACTCCCGACTGTCATGATAACCCATCCGTGCCTCGTGATCACGTGACATGGCCGCAAATGTTAATAGGTAATGACTCACTCCTCGCTGGCACATGTTAAATCCTCCTGGCAAACATTGACAGTGGGTCATAGCTGGTTACCAGCCACGGTGGATCTCAGATTAGATCAGCCGACATGTGCAGGGAAAGATGTGGGTTCAGCGTGCGAGCCCGCATCAAAGCAAGAGACATGATCTAGGACATACCAGTATGTTAAAGGTAATCTGTCGTCAAGTTTACTCTTCTGCAGATCTAAGGCTATGTGCGCACACTATTTGGTGCAGAAATTTTCTTCACTGAATTTGCATCTCCTGGCAGAAAAATGTATCAAAAACGCGGTACTTTTTTGCCATGCGGTTTTCATAATGAAGTCAATGGGTGGAAGGGATATAAATAAAAAGCAGGCAAAAATGCACCAAGTATTACGGTAATATACGTCAGATTGTTTTCTACACCAAATCTGCAAGGAAAAAATAAGCAACATGTGCACAATACTTCAGATTTCTCAATTACTTTGCTGGCATAATGATAGGCATGCCGCTTTGTCACAAAAAAAGGCATCAAAGACACATAAAAAACATACTATGCACATAGCCTAACAGTTCTCTAGAATGTGGAGCTCTGGGTAACCTTGCCCATGCCATTGATTGACAACTTTCCCTTTATCTATGCACTGTGTATGTTAGTGGTGGGGTTATACAGAGCTGATTAATAGTGTGAATAGCATGTTCATTTCATGCTGCTTAGTCGGAAGCGATCATCTTTAGCTGCACGCAGGGAGTAGCCGCTCTGCACCCACTGCAGATGGTGAGTACAGGACGGTTGTGGTCTCCCTGTAGGTTCATGCAGAGCCGAAGCCGACAACGAGCACATACCCTAAGTGACAACTCTGGCATCAGGGTCTCTGTCTCTGCATTATGATGCTCTTAGATTACCGTATATACTCGTGTATAAGCCGAGTTTTTCAGCCCAAAAATTGGGCTGAAAAGTCACCCCCTCGGCTTATACACGGGTCAATACGGTAACTTCTCCATGGAGGAGGCGGGGGAGGCTGCTGAATGAGCGGCCCATCACGTGGGGCCGCTCATTAGATATGCACGGCTCCCCCCGCCCATCACAGCGGCAGGGGGAGCCATGCATAAAGCCCCCCAGTGTATACAGCAGCCCCCCAATGGCACTAGCCCCCCCATCATGTGAAGAGCCCCCCACAGTTTGCAGAGCCCCCCCGCTGCATTATCTTACCATCCAGGGTCTTCACCGCAGGTCCTGCAGTCATCATGTCGCGTTCCGGTCTCACGTGACCCGGCGCGATGACGTCATTCACAGCGCGCGAGGATGGACTGCAGGACCCACGGTGAAGAAGACCCTGGATGGTAAGATAATGCAGCGGGGGGGGGGGCTCTGCAAAGTGTGGGGGGCTCTTCTCATAATGGGGGGCAAGTGCCACTGGGGCCTGCTGTATATACCCCTGGGGGCCTGCTGTATCCTGGGGGCCTGCTGTATATACCCCTGGGGGCCTGCTGTATATACCTTTGGGGGCCTGCTGTATATACCCCTGGGGGCCTGCTGTATATACCCCTGGGGGCCTGCTGTATATACCCTTGGGGGCCTGCTGTATATACCCCTGGGGGCCTGCTGTATATACCCCTGGGGGCCTGCTGTATATACCCTTGGGGCCTGCTGTATATACCCCTGGGGGCCTGCTGTATATACCCCTGGGAGCCTGCTGTATATACCCCTGGGGGCCTGCTGTATATACCCCTGGGGGCCTGCTGTATATAATGCTGCTGGGGCCTGTATACCACTGGGGGGGCCTGTATACCATACTACTGGGGCCTGTATACCACTGGGAGGGCCTGTATACCTCACTGCTGGGGGCTGTATACCTGTGCTGGGGTCCACCCTCGGCTTATACGCGAGTCAATAAGTTTTCCCAGTTTTTGGGGGCAAAAGTGGGGGGGTCGGCTTATACACGGGTCGGCTTATACACGAGTATATACGGTAGGTGGCCTTTAAAGTGAATCTGACACAACTTTTATGCAGCCCTGATTTTAGCATAGTGTCTGTTATATGGGCCGGTGGTATTGTTTTTTGTAAGTTATGATTAATTAATTGTACTCTGTTATGCTGTAAGGATGGAGTCCTCTGTATCCTTGTGTTCATGAGCTGAGCTCTTTCCCCATACTTCTCTGCACATGGAGAGAGCTATCCTATGGATAGAAAATAACTTCCAAACGTGACAAACCAGACAACTTACACAGAATGTCTATCTTCCACTAGCTCCTCCTTCTCTTTACCTCCTCTTTCCATAGAATCTTATGAGCACCAGCTGTCATTTCTTATATCAGTAATGGGAAAGTCCATATTCAAAGTCTTTAAATAAATAAAGGTTACTTTTTAAGACCATATGCACACGGTGCATTTTTGGTGCAGATTTAGTACAGTTTTGTCATAAATCTGCATGCCTACCCTTATGCCAGCAAAGTCAATAAGAATTATGAGGTGTTGTGCACATGTTGCTTATTTTTTCTTTGCAAATTTGGTTGCAGAAAAAAACTGCAGCATGTTAATTCATGGTGCATCTTTGCCTGCGTTTTTCAGCCCTTCCACCCATTGACTTCATTAAGAAAAATGCGGCAAAAAACACTGCGTTTTGGTGCATTTTTTGTCAGTAGATACTCGGCGTGTGCACATAGCCTAACCACAATGCTGCAGAACATACTGTTGTGTTGTGCTCCGCTTTACTGGCCATGGACATTCTATACTCTGCTACTAAATCTAACAAAAAGCAGTTAGTAGCCTCTAACATTCCGGCATATTCTTACACCTCCGTAGTTAGAAGGCAATGTGCCATGTTGTGTGACAATAAACTGCTCCATTGTGAGACATTGTGCTGCTTTCGTGCTCTTACTGCCCACTATTTAGTGCTCTCTTTATAAACTTTATAAACCAGGAACAAGAATTCTTACAGCAGTTATCAGAGATGGGAGATTCCTTTAATTTCTGCTACTCAGAACAGATTTTTTATCACAAAGAGTTATTTCTTCTTCTCTACTTTGAACGAGTAGTGCCAAGACCTTACAAGACAGACAGCCATACATCAGTCAGTGTGTTGTCTGTGTGTACAAAAAATGGGGAACAATTGTTCAATATGGTAAAAATCAAATATTACTGACAACTTTGTTTTGTGTGTATGGGGCCTTAAAAGGAACCTGTCACCTCATGTAAGCCCCCTAACCTGTCAATACCTGTCCCTGCAGCACCCAAATACTTTCTTAATCATCCCTGTCTGAGCTCTAAGGGGTTTATAAAAGTGAAATAGTATGTTTTAATAACGTACATCATTTTTTATGGGTGGGCGTTTCTGACGGAGGGGCAGTGTCCCCAGGGCTGTGCTCCCCCCTCCTCTCCGCTCCACGCCCTGAAGAAAAAGTCATTCAGAACTTTGAAACGTACGTCGGCTGTGGTATTGTGGCAGGGTTACAGTGGCAGCAAGGGACCAAGGAGTGATTTGCTACAAGGATCTCTGTGCACCAGGTACTATATATACTATTGAATCCAATCTCCTTTTGTTAAACAGCAGCAGGACTGCATAGAATTTTAGGTTATTTCTAAACTTGGGGGGTTGGAGTAAGAATATTAGGTACAAAAGTGGTGGTGCTATATGCATTTATATATGAATTTTTTGATCCCTTATGTATTTTTTGCCAACCCTGTAATAATGTGCATAATAGGAGCTGTGGACCCTTTGACATGTTGTTTATGTGTATTATATTAAAAAAAAAAAAAAAAAAAAAACATTTTAATGGAAATTATTTTTAACAAATAAAGTGATATTTTTTGCCATAATAATTTTGGTGTGCGAATTCACTTGAAAATATCAATATAGCCCATGAGGGTCTATAGAGATATTTTGTAAGGTATATCAGTCTCATCAGGTCTGATATTTATTTAACAATATTCCATTTGCACTGGTGATATGGATGACAGTGGGAAAATATCTAGTTGCCTGCTACTGGCCTAATTGACATGGACCGATGCATGCGTGAAAGAACTACACCAAAAACAGTCAGGTGTAAGCTCTCCTCAGTCGCCTAATAGCACAGCTCCAAGTGGCTTTATTTAAACAGGCATGGACTTGTATACACTCAGAGTAAGGGGCTCGGCCAGCCCTACTCAGATGTGTTCTTTGGTTAATGAATTGGGAAATGGGCTAGTCTGTGAGCGGATCCATGAGGTCATCAGGGTGGGTTGGTCCATGAGGTCATCAGGGGGTGTGGTCTTGATCAAGTCACTCCAGGCGACGTGTCATTCTGTGATGAGTTAAGGACCCTGTTACACATCACGATATCATTAACGATATTTAAACGTCACTGATTTGGAGTTGTTCAAGCGACATCGTTAGGACGTTGCTGCGTGTAGCACCGAGATTCAACTACGATGAGTCATTGGATCGCTGATCACAGGTTTGAGAACATGTTCAACGATCAGCCAACCTGCTATATAGTTGTGTGTGACACCGTGATAACGATGTCGTTTACGACTTTGCCCATTCACAGCAATGAGCAGGTATCCCTGCTCACTACATCGTTGGTGAGTTGTCCACGATTTCTAGACGTGTGACATCTCACCAACGATGTCAAAACGCTGTCTGAAATGACCACGCCCATGAGCTCTTTAGCGACATCATTTCAACGTTGTGCTGTGTAACGGTACCTTTAATCTTTCTCTGGAATCCAGTTTCCACTCAGAGCAGGGCATGGTGTGATGAAACAGGAAATGGCAGCCATGTTTAGGTCTGAACAAGCCTATGTAAGGTGTAATTATACACTCTATAGGTAGTTTCCCTTATGCCTTAAAGTTAATTAAGTATTTGATTAAATGGCTCTCCTCAACACTGGGAAATCTAGTGAAAGATAAGCTTTAAAGGCTGTGATACAGTTTGATGTTTACAGCGGTTCTGTTTAGTGTAAAGTAATAGTTGAGAACATGGTGGTATTTTATGTACCCACTTTTGCTTCCTGAAATAGAGAGGCTGCGACTCTTGTAGACTTGTCAGAGGTTTCACAGGATCTGTCCCTTTTTATTATGGTGCTGGCCTTGACATAAAGCATTCTTTATCCCTCAGTGCATTGGCTTCCTGTATTCTCTCTTCCTCTTCGTTTTGATGTAATCCAGTTTTCTGCAATTGGTAAAATGATCCAATCTTCACAAAGTAAATATTGTTCTTTGACAGATTGTTCAGTTCAGCAGCACCCTGCCCCCTTAGTCGGGGGACATGTGCATGACTTATGATATGTTCACACATTGCTTCGAATTTGTGATATTCCCTTAAAGTGCTATTCAACTGTATATTCTCAAGAATTTACTAATACAGTGCTGACTAATGTTTCTGATCTTAGGACTAAAGTGACATGGTTACATGGCATACGTACAGACTATGTATGGTCAGGGTGGAGATTTGACCCCAGTGG
This sequence comes from Allobates femoralis, assembly GCA_033576535.1. NCBI lineage: Eukaryota > Metazoa > Chordata > Amphibia > Anura > Aromobatidae > Allobates > Allobates femoralis. Next base: position 657,282,138 of record JARQOC010000003.1, on the reverse strand, counting down.
TCCCCCTCGTGATATCTGTTGACTTGTTTCCAATGGTGCTTTTTCCATGAAGCCAATTGGCTTGTTTCCACTCTTAAGAGTGGCTGCTCACTTGTGGTCAGCTTTCCATCCAAAAACAGAGATTTTGCGTACCTTGTTCGCACTTACCTTTGGAGGTTCAAGAAATCAGATTCTGATTTGTCAAACTTTTCTGGTTTGTTCAAATAAAGGATGACTCCCTTAAGAGCAATATGTGGTTATTTACCCTCTTCCTGACATAAGTCATGTCAGGTACCTGTGCTGGCACAGGCCCAGGGATTGTCAGCTACATAAGTGTCATCTATTTCTAACAGCAGTGAGTGGAGCTGCTGTTAATTAAATGCTGCTGTCAATGTCTGACGTGGGCAGGTTTAATATAAAAGATAAAGATATATATAGTGAGACACACGTGTATATCACGTAACTATGTAACAGGCTCCCTATGCAAGCCTTACGCCGGTTTCACGTTGGCGTTCGGTGCCGCAGCGTATGGATTGCATACACAGCCGCAGCTCCGAACGCAGACATTTTGATGTGAACGCTGCGCTGATTGCTTGCGTTCACATCAAAATGGTCATAGTAATGCATTGATAGCCGGTCCGGGCACAGTAAGAGCCTTCAGGAGAGGGGGACGAGAGGAGAGATGAATTTCCGTGCATGCTTCTATGGGAATGCATGTATTCGCTTGCTTGTCCAGCAAATAGCAGTGCGTTCCTATAGGATTACATGCATGATTTATGTGCTCGTGGACGCTTCCGTACAAAAAAAGCTCTCTTGGGACGCACAGAAAATGCAACAAGATGCATTTTTTGTGTGTCCGGGAGACTGTGGTTTTAACACATGTGACCGCAAGCGAAAGTAGGCAGGCACAGGCACCATGCGTCCCCATGGTAACCATAGAGATGCTCCACGCATGCGTTCGGCGCCGCAGTATATGGTACCGGCCGAATGCGTGCGGCGCCGAGCGCCAATGTGAAACTGGACTTAGCTCATCATATGCTAGCAGCCGCCTCCCCTCTTTCTTGGAAGGTTGAGAGTGGCTGCCCCACCAGCATTTTGCACCTGGGCTCTATAATGGAGGTTCTCTGCATCCTGTGTGTGCATTTAGGCTGGTTTCACATTGCGATTTTTTTTTTTTTCCTGTCTGTGGGGATCCTACTTTTTGCATGACCCCCACGGACAGGAAAAGGATCGCATTGGAGGTGACCTACGGATGCCATTTCTGTGTCCGAGTCTGTGATTTTCACGGATCCAGACACACAAAGCCCGAGCCTGCAAAGTGCAGGCAAGCCAGGCACTTTCACTCCCGCAATGTGTATATGTGTATATATATATATATACTAGCTGTAGTACCCGGCAACACTGCAAGCAATACCCTCTTGTATAGAGCAGAAAAATCTTCAAGTAAAAGGGATAATGTCTCTCTAACAATATAGCGAATTAAAAGAGGAAAAATATTATATAGTATATAATATATATATATTATATACTAGCTGTAGCACCCGGCTACACCCGGGTTAATAAATAACTGCTGTTAGCTATAAATAAATAGAATTTGAATATGTCATATTAATGACCTGTAGAAAATAGAAGCTGAGCTGTGATTAGTTGCTATAGACAGCCTAATAAATCTCCAGCCAACAGTAAACCCTCCCCCCGGGCGGGCAGTATATGTTACCTCACACATACACATAATAGACAGCTCATGTGACTGACATCTGCCTTAATTCCCTATATGCCACATGTGTTGCACATTGGCTGTTTTTAATCAGATGTTTATGTTTGGAAAATAAGGATAGCACACTTATGAGGCGAGTTGTGTGAGGTGATTTGTGCACATCTGTGTCTGTCTGTGTGGTGTTTGTGTCCCTGGGGTGTGTATGTGTGTGTCCCTGTGGGGGGTCTGTGTGGTGTGTGTCTCTGTTGTGTGTGTCTCTTTGTGGTGTTTGTGTCCCTGTGGGGTGAGTGCATGTGTCCCTATGGGGTGTGTATGTGTGTGTCCCTGTGGGGGGGTCTGTGTGGTGTGTGTCTCTGTTGTGTGTGTCTCTTTGTGGTGTGTGTCTGTGTCCCTGTGGGGTGAGTGCATGTGCCCCTATAGGGTGTGTATGTGTGTGTCCCTGTGGGGGGTCTGTGTGGTGTGTGTCTCTGTTATGTATGTCTCTTTGTGGTGTGTGTGTGTCCCTGTGGGGTGAGTGCATGTGTCGCTATAGTGTGTGTGTGTGTCCCCTTGGGGGGTGTTTGTGTCTGTGTTGTGTGTGTCTCTTTGTGGTATGTGTGTGTTTGTTCGGGTGCGTGGTGAGTATCCAATTTTGGGGCAGCACTTTAGCGACTATACACTTGCTGTTACTCTTTGTGTGCGTGTGGTGTGTATACATGTCCCCGTGTGTGGTGAATATCTCATGTTGGGGCCCCACCTGAGTGACTATATGCTGGTATATGCTGTTAGTCTTTGATGCTATCATTAAGCCCCTCTCATTCACAACTGTCAACTGGTAACTGTCACTTTTTCCCCATTATGTAGATAGGGGCAAAATTGTTTGGTGACTTGGAATGCGCGGGGTTAAAATTTCACCTCACAACATAGCCTATGACGCTCCCAGGGCCAGACGTGTGATTGTGCAAAATTTTGTGGCTGTAGCTGACAGCTGTCGATTTTCCTCCAACACTTTTCCATTCACTTTTTCCCCATTATGTAGATGGGGGCAAAATTGTTTGGTGAACTGGAACGCGCGGGGTTAAAATTTCGCCTCATAACCTAGACTATGACGCTCTCGGGTCCAGACGTGTGACTGTGCAAAATTTTGTGGCTGTAGTTGCGACAGTGTAGATGCCAATCCCGGACATACATACACACATACATACATACACACACACGTTCAGCTTTATATATTAGATATAATATATATATACATTGCGGGAGTGAACCAACGGTTAAATAAAGAAATTGATTCTTAAATGCCGTCACTCTCATACAACTCGCTGGTTTTGTATTCTTAACCATTATCTTCTTACATAATTATTATTCTTATTTATAGGGCACCATTGATTCCATGGTGCTGTACATGAGAAAGGGTTACATACAAAAAAGTTAAAAATACAATGAACAAACTAAGTGACAGACTGGTACAGAGGGAAGAGAGGACCTTGCCCTTGCGGGCTTACATTCTACAGGGTAAAGGGGAGGGAAATAGTAGGTTGGGTCTGCGCGGGTGGTGGTGGAGCTTTGGGTCCAATGGTGGTGGAACACCGGGTCCAGTGGTGGTGAGGTGGCACCGTGGTCATTGTAGGCTGTAGGCTGTTCTGAAGAGATGGGTTTTTAGGTTACGCTTGAAGGTTTTGAGTGTAGGGGACAGGCGGACGTTATAAGGTGCAGAATTCCAGAGGATGGGGGATCCTCGGGCGAAGTCTTGCAGTGGGTTAAGGAACGAACAAGTGTGGAGGAAAGGAGGAAGTCTTGGGAAGATCGAAGGTAATGAGTTGGATGATATCGGGAGATTAGTTCAGAGATGTATGAGAGGGACAGATTGTGGACGGCTTTGTAAGGCTGATTTCACATCAGCGGTTTTCGCTGATCGCGGCAGTTGCGGTGAAAAAAACGCAACTGCCGCGATTACCGCATAACGGCTGCACTTATGGTTCACTTGCGGCAAGCCCCATACAATGTCTATGGGGCTTGCGGTAAGTGTGCGGCAAGTGCAGTTTTGGCACTTGCGGCAGGTGCGGCCGCGAAAAAACAGCGGTATGCACTTGCCACACCTGCCGCAAGCCACATAGACATTGTATGGGGCTTGCCGCAAGTGCAGCCGTTATGCGGTAATCGCGTCAGTTGCGCTTTTTTCACCTCAACTGCCGCGATCAGCGAAAACCGCTGATGTGAAAGCAGCCTTAGGGGCCTTTCACACTTGCGTTTTTTCCTGATTTGGAAGATCAGGAAAAACCCGATTCTTACAGTATTTTGTCCATTCACTTTAATTTTGTCAGGTAGAATCTTGTTGCTTCATGGTTTCTCCTGAAATCATTAAAGAGAACGGGCAAAAAAAATTTATCCTGTAAGAATCAAGTTTTTTCCTGATCTTCCAAATCAGGAAAAAACCGCAAGTGTGAAAGGCCCCTAAGTCAATGTTAGTAGTTTGAATTGGATACGCTGGGTAATTGGGAGCCAGTTGAGGGATTTGCAGAGGGTAGAAGTGGATGAGCAGCAAGGAGAGAGGTGGATTAGTCAGGCAGCAGAGTTAAGGACAGATTGGAGAGGTGCAAGAGTGTTATCAGGGAGGCCACAGAGGAGGAGGTTGCAGTAGTCGAGACGGGAGATGAGGACATGCACTAGTAGCTTATAAGATTGAGGGTTGAGGAAGGGACGGATTCTGGAAATATTTTTGAGTTGGAGGCAGCAGGAGGAGATGAGAGCTTGAATGTGTGGTCTGAAGGATAAGGCAGAGTCAAGGGTCACTCCAAAGCAGCGGAGTTCAGGTACAGGGCAACGTGTGATATCATTTATGTTCGTTCTTGTTCTGCTCTTACACATGTAAAGCGCCATGAAACCAATGGCGCTATATAAATAAATGTAATAATAATAGATCAGGTAAGGGAGGTGCGCGAGATGGGTGAAAGATGATGAGTTCAGTTTTGTCTACATTTAGTTTAAGGAAGCGAGAGGAGAAGGAGCAGGATATGGCTGATAGACACTCTGGGATTCTGGACAGCAGAGAGGTAACATCTGGGCCAGTGAGGTAGATCTGAGTGTCATCAGCATACAGGTGGTACTGGAATCCATGGGACTTTGTTATCCTAGGCCAATGGTATAGATGGAAAAAAGAAGGGGTCTGAGGGCAGAGCCTTGAGGGACCCCAACAGAGAGGGGATGGGGTGAGGCGGTAGTGTTGGAGTGGGAGACACTAAATGTGCGGTTGGAGGAGATCCAGGAGAGGGCAAGGCCAGTGATGCCAATGGAAGAGAAGTTCTGTAATAGGAGGCAGTGGTCGACTGTGTTAAATGCAGAGGATAGGTCAAGAAGGAGGAGGATGAAGTGTACGTTGGCTTTGGTGGTAAGTATGTGGTTAGTAATTTTGGCTAAGGCCGTTTCGGTGGAGTGGTGGGGGCGGAAGCCAGATTGAAGGTTGTCAAAGAGAGACTTGGGTGAGAGGTGGGATGAGAGTACAGTGTGGACATGCTTTTCAAGAAGTTTGGAGGCGAATGGGAGCAGCGATATGGGGCGGTAGCTGGATGTGGAGGTCGGGTCGAGAGATGGCTTCTTCAAGACAGGTGTAATTGTTGCATGTTTGAAAGCAGAAGGAAAGATATCGGAGATTAGTGATAAATTGAAGAGGTGGGTTAGGGCTGGGATAGGCATGGTGGTGAGGTTGGGGAGGAAGTGGAATTGGGTCCGATGCACAATTGGTGAGGTGCGATTTGGAGCGGAGGTGTGCAAGTTCTCCTTCAGTGATGGAGGGGAGGAGGGTTAGTGGGGTAGGGGAGTGGTCTGATATACATAGGGGTTGTGATGGTTGGATAGCAAAGACTTGTCTGATCTGATCAATTTGTGAAGTGTGTTGCAAAATCTTCTGCAGAGATACGAGAAGTAGCGGGCAGTGGGGGGCAAAGGAGAGAGTTAAATGTGCTGAATAACTGCCTGGGGTTGTGGGATAAAGAGGATATGAGGGTAATGAAGTAATTCTGTTTAGTGGTGGTGAGTGCTGACTTGAATTTGAGAAGTGCTTGTTTGAATGCTGTGTAGTCTTCTTACGAATGCATTTTCTTCCAGCACCGCTCAGCAACCCTAGACTCTCGCCACAATTTACTTAATTACGAAGTGGCGAACGTCATCCACTTCCATCTGGTTGTCACCGTATCATGCACCATACACTTCCGCCGCGTCAGCCATATTTGCTTACCAAAGTGATGGGTATGCAAATAGAGTGCCCTCTAGCGGTACCACTGACGCCAGGAACCCACAGCCCGGTCACCCTCACAGCTTGCCGCAGAAGAGCAAGCACAGGAGGAAGGGACAGAGAGACAGATTGGGGGGGTTGACTGAAAGACAGTACAGGGGGGGGGGCACAGAACACACACAGAAGGCAGAGACCGCACACAAGAAGGGGGGTAGAGAGAGTGTGCAGAGCGCAGAAGGGGGGGTTCAGGAAGTGCATGCGCAATTACTTATGCGGCTGTTGTCTTTGGACACTTGGGTATACAAAGATGGCGGCCGCATGAGACATCGCGTCGCCCCATCGCTTCCACCACAAGATTAGAGTAATCACAGGATTACGTTGGAGGGGAGCTTGGTAGGAGCTAATAAAGTGGATAACGAAGTGTCTGTCTATTTTGTATGCAATAAAGGATTTCTGTTGTTGTTGTGTTTTTTTCTTTGTTTGTTTTTTTACTGTATAAGTATTGCTAATGGCCGGCTGTCCTACTAACAGCTGACATAAGCAATAGGGCTTGACATCTGCTGTCAAAAAAAGCTGACATCAACCCCTTTATTATTTAGTCTGCCACCACCACCAGAGCGGCTGGAAGAGTGGGGTAACCGCCAGTTTTGGCATCTTTCATGTAGGCTTCAATTCTGGGGTGGCTGGTGGCTGCAATTTTCAGCATGGGGGGCTCAGATTGCTTTGTCCTCACCATGCTGAAAATTCCAACCTCCAGCTGTCTAAATTACCTTGGCAGGCAAACAACAACACAGCAAAGCCCACACCAATTTTTTTTAAATGATTTATAGTCAATCTCTTTTTATTGAAAATCAAATCAACGTTGCAAAAGTATTCAATCACATAAAATAGTCATATATATATACATACAACATCTATATAGCAAAGTACAATCTATAAAGTTGTGAAAAACTATAGTAAAAATATAATTGTTATTGAAAGTCTTATATCTCAAGGGCAGCACGGTGGCTCAAGTGGTTAGCACTGCAGCCTTTGCAGCGCTGGGGTCTTGAGGTCCTGGGCTCAATTCCCACCAAGGACACACAGGACAACATCTGCAAGGAGTTTGTATGTTCTCCCCGTGTTTGCGTGGGTTTCCTCCGGGCACTCCGGTTTCCTCCCACACTGTAAAAGACATACTGATAGGATGTTTAGATTGTGAGCTCCCAAGAGAGACAGCATTACTCATGTATGTAAAGTGCTATGGAATCAATAGTGCTATATAAATGAATAAATATTATTATTATTATATTATTATTATCTCAATATCAGAACGCCGAGCTATCACTCCGAGCCAGGATCCAAGAGTCCATAAGAAAGCCTTCTACCGACCAGTCCTCGCACCATTAAAATAGTAATTTTAAACAACCGTGTCCTTAATGAACTCACTACCATTGGGTTTAGAGGAAATTATAGTGTGTATAGGGGAGGAGGGGTGTTTAAGCCTCCATAGTAATTAGAACAGTACATAGAATATCTTGTCCAACCTACTGGTTGAGACCATAAGGTTTAGGGTAAATTAGTACAGAGCTTGGTAAATATCACCCCCTAGAGTAAATTATAAGCATCTGTTACTCTCCTTCAGCTCAGGAGTTCCTAGGAAGGCCTCATTGGTGTATTAAGTTTCGTTTGGATAAATGAGAAAGAAAAAAAATTATGTTGGAAGGTCAAGAATTAAAAAGAAGGGAGAGAAGGAAAAGACACTTAGTGGGGGAAAAAAAGAGGTGTCAGAAGTAGGACTGAAGAAGAATGGGATAAGAGAACGGAAGCCGCAAAGGGGGGAAGGGAGGTTAATGTATCCAGCCTCCACATCGACCAAGAATCTCTATGTAGGGTCTCCATCTGCAAAAATACCTCTAAAGTCTGAGGAGTCCTGGAAAAGAATCCATTCAAACCACATGGCTGAGAACTTATCTCAGGAGTCCGAAGCGTCTGCTGCTAATTCCTCCATCCGGAAGATATCCATCATTACCCTGTACCAATCAAGCATGGTGGCACCCGAGAAGACTTCCAAAACCTCGGGATCACAGCATGTGCTGCCAAGACACAAAAGCGGAGGATATCCTTCTTGTGTAGCCTGATGGATCCAGGGAAAATAAACAGTAGTGCTACCTCCGGGCCGCTATCCACCCGCCTGCCAGTGATTAAGGCATAGCTGGCAAACACCCTGGACCAGAATCGTTGAATCTCTCTACAGCTCGACCATATTTTAAAAATTATTTAAACAATTAAAAAAAAAAAACATGGCTCCCCTGTATTTTTCGTTGTCAGTGAAGATAACACCAGGCAGTGGGGGTCGGAAGCCACTTGCTGCTTGGTTTACCTGCACTAGCTACAGAAAATACAGCAAAGCGCTACACATTTTTTACTAGGAAACTAAAACTTTCTTAATAAAAAAAAACACAAGTTTTTAAGTAAAAATACAATACTTTACATACATGGGGAGAGACTGCCAGTGCCACAAAGCCCGCCGAATCGTGATCTCACCACCCACCTGATGCAGTCCTGAAATGTGAAAACTCAAAATCGAATGTTTTTTGGTCATTGCAACTCTGCAAAAATAACTGCAATAAGAAGCACTTAAAAAGTCGTAAACGCCCATCGCCTTGCCGAAATAATGGCATTAATATAAATGTCAGCAGGACACGCAAAAAAAACAAATCGAGGAAAGATAGTGCTCTTTGATCTGCGCAAGCCATACTTGGAAAATGACCACAATTAATCATAGGGTAATGGCGTCTTTTTTTTTTATTTAAAGTTACCTGATGAAGGAGCAGGGATATGCTCTAAACACTTTGAATAACGGTGCCATTACCTTCTGATTTATTGTGGTCCTGTTCCAAGTACGGCTTGTGTCGATCAAAGAGCACGGTCTTTCCTGGATTTGGATTTACCGCCGCAGACCTCATGGAGTGTGGATCCAGCTGCAGCTGTATTGTGCGCATATACTGACCAGATGAGCAGTTACTTGATTTCATTGAACTTCCAAAAAAAAAGGATAGGGCCCTATCTGCGCTTGTGTTTCCTTATTTTTAACCAAAGCAAAAAAAAAAAAAAAAAAAAGGCAGTGGACACCGCTCCATTGAAGATGAAAATGTATCATTTGTTTTACAAATTTATAATTACAACTGAAATATAAAAATATATCTCTAAGGGTCCTTTCACATCAGCGTTTTTCGCTGATCGCGGCAGTTGCGGTGAAAAAACCGCAACTGCCGCGATTACCGCATAACGGCCGCGATCGCCTGCGCACAAATCGCCCAGTCTCGTCCGCACCACAAATGCAACATGTCGCGTTCGTGGTGCGGACGAGACTGGTTGATTTGTGCGCAGGCATACGCCTGCGCACAGATCACATGTGGCAGTGAATGGGTGCACACGGTCATGCGCAGCACTGTGCGCTCCCATTCTAAAGATAGGGGCTTGCGGTGCTGCGGTCACAGTGCGGATCCCCTCCGCAGAACGCTGCGGAGGGGAACGCAAATGTGAAGGTACCCTTAGTTCAAGTTACCATAGTCTAAAGTCTCTTCCAGAGCATAGAAAACGGGTGGGGTGATCGACAGATGAGGGTAGAGAGGTAGGGGGGTGCTGCACTATGAAGAGCTTCTGACCTTCCTGCTCCTCCAATGCTCTAGGAGCTTATCATCTCTCTGATCCTTTGCCAGAATGATGTGCTGCCGCAGATTCGGCAGAATGTATGAAATGCACATTGATATACGGCTCCTCAACAGGGAAACTGCAACACCAAGGATGAAAATTACAGCATTAATGGACATGGTAATGAATCTGCAAAGGATGAGAAAAGGGAAACAAATTATCCAAAACTATCTCAAATCATTCACTATTTAGTGCCACGTACAGAAGCCAGCATTTACACGCCTGGGGATGTGATCAATGAGGTTATTATTAACCCCAAAGAGGTCTCGGATGCTGTTACAACAAGGACAACCACAGGTAGAGCTCCGTCTGTGACTATTAACCTGTTAAATGCTGCTATTGATCTCTAAATGTGGCATTCACAGGGCACGGCCCGGGGTTACCGCTGTTCCATTAGCCTTTGTGACATGCAGTTTCTTTTTTTCTTTGCTGAATATTTTAGTGAATGACTCTTCTCAATACAGTTGAAACATTGTTGTTAAAATGTTTATAAACAACGGAATTGCGCCAATTTTGGGACATAATACCACAGCAGATTACGGCAGCAGCGTAATAAATCATGGTTCAAAAATGTCATCCACACAGTGATCATTTTTGTGTGAAAATTGAACTGGTTAATGGATTTGCGTGTTTCGGCATTTCTAAGAATTTTTCAGCTACAATGACTGATTGTCTAAATGCCACTTCACGAGATCGTTAGCTATGTCACTTGACCGCGATCCTTTCGACATCGTTAGTGCGTTGTCACACGCAAGGATATCGTTAATGATCTTAAATTTGGCAACTGGCCAGCTTCTTGGAGAAGAATGATTGAACGATGTTATAAAGCGGCAGGAATAGGAGAATTATGAACGACATTGTTCAAAAAGGTGTCACACTGAACGATGTTGCTGCTTCCCAGAACGTTAATTGGACGACGAACGATAGATGTGAGGTCCGGATCTCAAATTTTTGATGAACGATCCAACGATTTATCGTTTCCAGATCGTTCGTTTACACGTACCGATGCACAAGCGATATCGTTTCAACGATATCGTTAACAAGATCCTAGCGTGTGAAGTAGCCTTAAGATCCAGATCTTAGTTTTTGTAATGTAATTCCTGATCTTTTTTTATCACTTTATTAAATATGTAAGGCAGTGTTTCTACAGAGATGTGGTGTCAGTCAATTAAAATGTTTGGAATCTGCTTCACATTATACATGGCTGCAGACAGCTAAACTTCCTTCCAGCCTGTTCAGTGGAACATTTTTCAATATTTACTCCTAGCTAGAAAAATATGTCACTTCCTAGAATTTCACTAGCATTTCTAAGCGAACACTAGGAATAGATCCAAAGTACGGAATGGTTGTCAGTCTTTTTAAAGTATCGAGGTTTTTTTGTCTGTAGCTTCCATTCAGGATTTTGGTTTACAAATATTGATGTGTGAATAAAGCCTTAGGGCCCTTTCACATCAGCGTTTTTCGTAATTCGCGGCAGATGCGGTGAAAAAACCGCATCTGCCGCGTTTGCCGCATAACCATTCCACTTGCGGCGCGGTTGCGGTTTTTTCTATGCAAAGTATAGGCATACTTGCGGCAAGTGCGGTTTTGCACTTGCGGCAGGTGCGGCCGCGAAAAAAACCGCAGTAAGCCGCGGTTTTTTTCGCGGCCGCACCTGCCGCAAGTGCAAAACCGCACTTGCCGCACCTGCCGCAAGTATGCCTATACTTTGCATAGAAAAAAACGCAACCGCGCCGCAAGTGGAACGGTTATGCGGCAAACGCGGCAGATGCGGTTTTTTCACCGCATCTGCCGCGAATTACGAAAAACGCTGATGTGAAAGCACCCTAAGGGTATGTGCCCATAGAACGTTTTTCCGGCAGTCCTGAACTCCGCAAAACCAGTACTGGTTTCAGGGATCCTAGAGTCCTTGCCAGGAGATTTGCTGTATTCAGGTCCTTCGTTTTTTGCACGTTTTTACTGTGTTTTTGCTGCGTTTTTGATGCTGCGTTTTTTTCAGCATTTTTGCCATTGTCTGCAGCAAAAACGCAAGAAAAATATAACTGGATCAATCTTTCCCATCCACAGCAAAACCAGAGGGATTTGACAGTATTTGACACTTGCAAAAGTTATGTGGGGGCACAGTGTTTCTGTGAAACACATTCACACATTATCATGCATTCGCATAAAATCAAGGGTAAACTGCATGCGGAAAACACAGCAAAAACATCCTGTGGGCACATACCCTTATAGTTGTGTAGTTGTTTAACACTAGAAGTCCCAGAGAGGGGTCATTTAATATTTCTACCTTTGGAACCCAGAGAGGGTCGAATGACCTGAAGGATTTTAGGCCACATTTACAAATGAAAGGATACTAATTGGAACCATCAGAGTTGTCGGTTTGTACTAAGGGTCATTTGACCCTCTTTCGGGACTTCAGGTGGAAGCTCGAAATTTCTGGGACTTCTAGTGTTAATGAACCTGTACTTGATATTCTGGTAAGCAGCCATTCTTCTAGGATGCTTGTTTGCTGGTGAATCTTTTATAGGGAACTTGTCACTGGGTCCTAATGGATTGTTATGCCTTTTACATGTTGTTTCTATTTTGAAGACTAAGGATTAATCCTTTTGTATAACTCGATATAAGTGCACATCAGAATGCGTGAAAACAGGGCTGAGGAGCATATTCCATCCTGGACATGTGCCTATAAAAGCAGCAACCAGAGCAGTCTCATATCTCTGCTATTTAAACAGTTTGGATGCCACTGTCAATCACTGACATAGACCATTAGGCTGGTTTCACACTACCGTCTTTTGGAATCCATCCAGAATTGACAAACTGGATGCATCGGTATTATCGCTAATATGTCTCATGGGTGATTTGGTTTTCTGCAGGAGTCGGTGGAGAATGACACGCCCCCCTAGTGGGTGTGTCCTTTTAAACATAATTTTGGGGATGCTCAGACCAAAAACCTGGATCTGGCATCCAGATCCAGTGGCATTCGGATTCTGCCGTATCTAGGTTCAATAGAGCTTCATTGTAATTTAGCACGCATTGCCCCAGATATGGGTGTACATGGTTTTAGCATGGAGACCAAAATTTCTCCAAAATGCGTTTTTTGTTTCAATGCAAAAACTGTGGACACTTGAATCAGGGGGGACTGTAAAGAACTGGATGCACCCGCAAGTGCCTGGAGTTTCAACTGGATTCACATGGTTACCGAAAAACGGTAGTGTGAAACCAGCCTTAAATGGTGGGATTCATGCACTGGCATAAGGTCCCCCCCTCCCCAACAACGTGAACACAGGTGCCTGACATATCTGCTGAAAGACTAAAAAATAAAGTGCACGTATTTAAAAAGAAAAAAAAATTCCAAAACATTTTTCTGTTATCCCACTTTTCTCAGGTCTAATGATAAAGAAATACTAAAACATATTATAATTTTTTTTTTTTATAAAAAATTTTGATTCTTTTTTTAAGCTATTAATATGCAATAAAACCCTTCATTATATGGCAAAATAGATAGTGTGAAGCTGGAGTTACATGGGGGTATTGCATCAGATGTGATACGCTAATGACACACTCTTCAGGCTCTGTTGCTAGCGTGATCTGAGCATCATCTACTGTGATCCGATCCTGCAAACTCACAGGTGCGGAGGAGAAGGAGATATTAATTTTTCCATCTCCTCCATTGCCGGCCTTGGCATATATCACACTGCACTTAGTTGAAACATCGGACTGCACTCGGTTGACAATCACACTCATAGACTTGTATGGGTATAAGTAAGCAGAGACACGCTATGATTTTTTTCCTCAGTCTGATTAGGGCTGAGGAAGAAACGCAGATCTGAGCTGCACCATTGTCTAACATGGAGCCAAGTGCAATGTGAGATTTTGTCACATTGCACCCATGCGAGTAATACACCAGTGTGTCTCTGCCCTAGTTCTCAATATTCAGTCATCCTGCTAAATACAAGTCCTCATACAGCTATGTCGATGGATAAACAAAATAAAGTAATGGTTGTTGGAAGAGGAAGAGAAAGAAATGAACTGAAGGGTTTTATTATTATTAGATGACTCATCTTCTAGGCCTCTGCCGGGTCCTGATGTGTCCTGTGTTTGGTTGTATTAGATGGTTCTCATCTGCTAGGCCTCTGCTGGGTCCTGATGTGTCCTTTCTTTGGTTGTATTATTAGATGGCTCTCATCTTCTAAGCCTCTTCCTGATCCTGATGTGTCCTGTGTGGTTGTATTATGGGATGGCTCTCATTTTCTAGGCCTCTGCTGGGCCCTGATGTGTCTTCTGTTTGGTTGTATTATTGAATGGCTCTCCTCTTCTAAGGCTGGTTTCACATTACGGATTTTTCAGATCCGATGCTGTCCGATCAAAATCGGACAGCATCGGATCCGAATTTGGCCCCATGCAGCCCTATGGGCATCGGACCTAATCGGATGTGCACTAAATGCCATCCGATTTGGTCCAATCCGATTCTGTCCGATTTTACTATCGGTGCAAAAATCGGCCTGCTCCGATTTTTGCACCGAAAATAATATCTGACAGAATCGGATCGGACCAAATCGGATGGCATTTAGTGCACATCCGATCTGACCCGATCCCTATAACATGGGACCCTATGGAGCCGGGTCCGAGGAAACATCTGATGTCTCCTCGGACCCGATTTTACTGTACTGAGCATGCTCCGTACAGTAAAACTGCTCCTACTGGGAGCACAAGGGTTAAAAACAAAACAAAAACCTTATACTCACCTCCCCACGAGCCCCCGCCGTCTCCAGCCGTCTTCCTGAAGGCTCCCGGTGGCTCCCGCAGGCTCCCTGTGTCAGCAGAGGTCGTCTTCTGCTGTACAGGACCTGGATGTGCACCTTATAACCCAGAAGTGCACCCCAGAGTTCTGGGAGATGGCGGGGAAGACGGCAAGTGAGAGCTGTGTTCTCCCTGCGCAGAGCAAACTCCGGATAAGGAGAAAGAGAACACAAGTGGAGTGGTGCCCGGCAGCCTATTTACCTGATGTGTCCTGTGTTTGGTTGTATTATTAGACGACTCATCTTCTAGGCCTCTGCCGGGTCCTGATGTGTCCTGTGTTTGGTTGTATTATTTGATGGTTCTCATCTTCTAGGCCTCTGCCGGGTCCTGATGTGTCCTGTGTTTGGTTGTATTTGATGGTTCTCATCTCCTAGGCCTCTGCCTGATCCTGATTGTGTCCTGTGTTAGGGTGTGTGCACACGATCAGTGTACACAGCGTTTTGGGCACAGCGTCTTGCCGCTGCATCTAAAACGCTGCGTAGTACAGTACAAGCATAGTGGATGGGATTTCAAGAAATCCCATCCTCACTATGCGTAACCCGCCCGCCGCGTCTTTGGAGCTGCGGTGCGGGTTGCCGGGAGTCCACTCCTCTGCAGCATGTTCATGTCATGCTGCAGAGTCGGAAGCGGCTCCCATCCGGTGACTGCAGGGAGAAGCCGCCCCACACCTGCTGCACATGGCGAGTACAGGGCGGCTGCGGTCTCCCTGCGGCCACCCGCGGCTTCCCTCAGGTCCGGAGGAGCTGCGTCCAGCACGCAGCTCCTCCGGACCGTGAGCACATACCCTTAACACTTTGTAGAAGGTTTCTGGATTTAAAGGTTCCCTCTGTATTCCACTTACACATCCTTATCTCTGTTTTGCATGCATGAATGTGTACTGTAGGATCTTCCTTTAGAAAAAAACTTTATTATGTATTATATTCTCATAGGCTGGCTTCACACCATGGTTTTGTTAATGATCGTGAGGTCCTGTTTTTTACAAGACAAACAGGATTGGTAACTCCGGATATGGCATCTGTGTCCGGATCCATGATTTTGAGTGATCCGGACACAGAAAGAGCTGGGGGGAGCTGAGCCAGACAAGTGGTGTCGGCGCTGTTACTTTCACTTTAGCAGTGTATCTACATACACTGCTTAAAGTGAAATTAAAGAAAGGAATGGTTAAAAAAAAAAATGCTCACCTCTCCGCCGAGTGTCCCGCGATGCGAGGCATCTACCTCCGATGGCTGCAGGACCTTAATCAGCTGATTGGGAAGGGGCGGTAACCTGATCAGCTGATGTGTCACATGAGCACATCAGCTGAGCGGTTTAAATCATCAGCTTGCTGATCAGTTTTGGTGGGCGATTTAAACCGCTCAGCTGATGCGGTCATGTGGCACATCAGCTGATCGGATTGCCGCCCCCTTCCTGGTCAGCTTATTAAGGTCTTTGCAGCCATCGGAGGTGGATGCCTCACATCGCGGGACACTAAAACCAGATCCAGGAAACAATCCTGTTTTTTGCAGGGGCCGGCGCCCATAGACTCTAATGTTATAGGCGCCAGATCGCCCGGATTCGTTTCTGTCCGGTTTGGAGCGCTGTTTTCATCAGAGCAGTCTCCAGTTTTGGCGCTGGAAAAAACAGGACAGAAACTAATTCGGGAATGAACTGGCAGAATAAGATGGCCATTCATGGCCAATCCGGCACCATAGGGATACATGGGAGGCAAAAACTGATCCTGTTCTGTTCTTTTCAAAATGGACAATACAGGATCCCAAAAAACGTGTGCAGCCAGCCTCCAGTAGTCCTTGTCCACAATCTTCCTTTTGACGTTTTTTTTTAATCATACAGTACTACTGAGATGGTTCCGGTTCAAGTTTTCAACTTTGCTGTTAAATACACTGTATAAATATACTTTATTACAGTCCCATACACTATGTACTTGATGTAGAGAAAAAAAGGGTTAAAAATTAGTAGAATTATAGGTTTTAAAGATCGAAATGCCGATAAGTTCAGTGATCAGAAGTGAATTCTGGCTTATACTTAGGGATATTCATATTGAGAAAAGAGAAATACATGGTGTGTGCCAAATATATTGTGAGTGCCAGTCCTTTTGACTTGTCTGTAATTTACTGCGTGGCTTTGGCGATCACTTACCTTTCCTCTGGTCTGACCAGGAGTTGTGCCATCATTTGTAGGCCATAAAAAAGATTTGGTCAAAGGCAAATAAATTGCTGCTGATTGTTTAGTTTGCCCTTGATTACACTGGTTAATGATTGTGAACTTAAAATCAGCTGGTGTAAATGGCCTACCAGTGGCCGCATGTAGCCTGTGTTAATGGACAGTGAAGGTCATGTTAGGGTGGTTTCACACAGCAGGTTTTTTTTTTGCCTGATCTGGTTCCATCCAGTTTGTGTGCTAAAACCAGGAGAGGAACTTGCAGAGAAAAAGTATAATTGAAAGATTGACACTTGTTCTGAGTTTTGGAGACACTCCTGGTTTTGGCACACAAACCGGATGGAACCTGATCAGGGAAAATCCTGCAGTGTGAAACCAGTCTTAGGCCACGTGCACACGCTGAGTATGAGTTTTTTACCTCAGGATTTGTAGACAAAACCAGGAGTGGAGCAATTGGAGGAAAAGTCTAAAGGTACCGTTATGGGACCGTCACACGCGTCCGTGTCGTCAGCGATCTGATCGCTGGTGAGCTGTCACGGCCAGACTCGCCAGCGATCAGTACCACCGAGCGCGCTGGTATCCATGTAAACAAGCGGGTAACTAAGCGCTGCGCGGCGCTTAGTTACCTGCTGTTTACATGGATACCAGCTCCCAGCACTTGCTGTGCGGCGCTGGGAGCTGGCTGTCACACACAGCAACGCTGCGTGTCCACCGGGCGACCATCGCCAGGTTTTAGAGCAGGTTCTAAAATTTGGCGATCATCAACCAGCAATTTATCACTGGTTGATTCACCATGTCATACGCTTCAATATCGCTGCAACGTCATGTGCAGCAGCGATCGTGCACGCGATATTGATGCATGTGACATCCCCATTACACGGGGCAACATCATCGGCAACTCAGGGGTGTGGCGAAGTTGAAGTAACATCGCTAGTGCGTTGCTACGTGTAACAGGGTGATTTCAACGGAGATAAGTTGCTTGAGCGGAGTTGCCGACATGTTGGTAAACCTTGCGATGTTGCTCAGGTGAGATCTGCTATCATCGCTCTGTGTGACACCGCAACAGCGAAGTTGAAAGCAACTTCCCCTATTCACTGCAATGTTAATAATCACTCGCTGGCTTGAGTTTAACCCTGACAGCCAAAGTTGCTTTCAACATCACATCTGCGTTGCCGGCGATGTCTCTGTGTGTAACATCTCCATTGCGATCTTGGCTAAATGCCCAAAACGTGCACACTCCTGTAAGTTGCCGGCGATGTTGCCTCGTGTAACAGTATTTTAAGGGTATGTGCACTCTGGCCGGGTTAGGGTCGGTTTAAATGTGTAAACCGCCGGTCGGTTTACATAAATTTCATGTAAATTTATGTTAATCCAAACCGGCGTTTGGATTAACATTAAAACCTATGTAAACCGACACCCGGTGTCCACACACCGGCGGTTTACACATGCTCATCCGTTGCTAACCCGCTGGGTTCCCAGCGGGTTAGCAACGAATGAGCATGTTCTATAAACCGGCCGGTTCTGCAGCGGCTGCAAGCAGAATCATGTACTGCTTCCAGCCGCCGCAACAACGCCGGCGCTAACCCGCTGGCCACCCGCCCGGCACCCGCCCGGCACCCGCCGCACATACCCGCCAGGATGCCGGTGGACGGCTCCGGAGCTTCCTGGCGGGTCCGCCCAGCCGCCGCCGACCAACCCGCCGGCCAGTGTGCACATACCCTAAGGGTATGTGCCCACAGGACGTTTTTGCTGTGGTTTCTGCATTCAGTTTACCATTGGTTTCATGGTAATGTATGCTAATTTGTTCCTGCGGCTTAGATTCCCAGCAAAACCAATATGTTTCACAGAAATGCTATGCCCACACATTGGTTTTGCATGTGCCAAGAACTGTCAAATCCCTCTGGTTTTGCTGTGGATAGGAGAGAATTGACATGTTCTATTTTCCTGCGTTTTTGCTGCAGTCAATGGCAAAAACGCGCGAAAAACGTGATTAAAACGTAGGACCTGAACACAGCAAATCTCCAGGCAAGGACTCTAGGATCCTTGAAACCAGTACAGGTTTTGCTACATTCAGGACTGCTTAAAAAAGTCCTGTGGGCACATACCATAATAGAAACACCTGCACCACTTCTGTATTTAATCATCCACTCCTGGTTTTGGCTACAGAGGATACTGTGGATCCATTGAGATCCATGCATTGTTTATGCACTTGCGGTCGCTTGCTGATAAAACAAGTGCCACAAAAAATGCAACAAACTGTGTTCGGAGGGTGGAGGAAGGCGCACAAATTATGCGCATCCAAACGCAACTGAACGCAGCCAAACACAGCTACTATGCGTTCCCATGTTAAACATAGGGACGCAGTGCGCATGCGTTTGGCTGCGGTCTGTTACTCTGCGTTCCGAACACTAATGTGAAATTGGCCTAAGCAGTGCACCCGTATAGTGATGAGTCTGTGACCGCAGCCTTTTACCATGGACCCAGCTCCTGTTTGCAGATTCTTATATGATTATCTTCTTAAAAATCCAATTAGTTTCAGAAAGTCATTTCATTTGCTGATTAATGAAGCTTACTAAAAAAAAATCTTCGGTAAAACAAGAGTTCAGGAGCCCGTGTGCTTGTAATGAAATTACCTGATGGATGTGTCAGAAGGGATGCCTGGTGTTACTTTATAATAAGAGCTCATCACTCTGGAGAATCGCTGCCAGCTCATTTTGTGACAGCCTTGTACTCTGTTTTTTTCCTCTCCATCTAATTGCTTCTCATTATTTTTCTTCAAAGTTCTGGATACTGTAAAATAATATCTGAGGATAATTCTAGACATTTGCCTTTGTCGGACAGGTAGAAAAACTCCTTGTATATGTCCCAGTGATGCATATACAACAATGTGATCAGTATCTCAAAAGTTTTACCTTTCTTCACTTAATACATATATTATCCATCGGCACGAAAAATGACAATTTTGTCTGTTTTGGTTAATTTTGGTGCAGGGACATGTATTGATAGGTTAGGTTGCTTTTTGGAGGTGACAGGTTCCCTTTAAGCCTGGCTTCACACCACCGCACAATCAGGTCCGGGGCTGTCCGGGGTGAACCGGTGAACACAGCCCCGGACCCGATTTTGGCATGATACAGCCCTATGGGGCCGGATGGAGCCGGATAGCTGGCAGCTATCTGCCATCCGGTTTCCATCTGTCTGGGAGTATTCAGATTTTTATCCCGAGCCCTCCGGTTCTGTGTGCAAATCGGGTCTGGGGCTGTCAGGTTCACCCCGGACAGCCCCGGACCTGATTGTGCCGTGATGTGAAGCCAGCCTAAAGGCCTCTTTACACGCCAAGACTTTCCAGCGATCCCGGCCAGGTCAGATCGCTGGTGGGATCGCTGGAAAGTCTCTATGCAGTCTCTGGTGAGCTGTCAAACATGCAGACTCACCAGCGACCAGTCAGCAGCGACATCGCTGGTAACCAGGGTAAACACCGGGTAACTAACCAGTGCGCGCTGCTTAGTTACCCGGTGTTTACCCTGGTTACCTGTGTCCAGCATCTAATGTGTGTGGTGCTGGGCATTGGCTGGGAGGTCGCTGATCGTTGGTCTCTCGCTGTCACAGACGCCAATGCGTGCTGACCAGCGTGAGACCAAGGACTAAAAAATGGTTCTGAATAATTTGTAGTGATCGCTGGAGAGGTCGCTGTTAAGTCACAAAACCTGTGACGTTTCAGCGATATCGCTAGCAATGTTGCAGTGTGTAAAGTACCCTTAAGGGGTATGAGGCAGTTGGTCCTCTTATGGTAATCTCTTGCTGATAAAAAAAGATTGTATTGAAATAGTAAAACACAGCATAGAAAATCACACATCACTCTAATCTCTCTTCCACTACATCATGATGCTCTCAGATTACATTGCAAAAAACCTGCTGACAGATTCCCTTCAACGGATGTGCCTGGGGACTGTTCTCTGGCAGATTTGTCTCTGGCAAATTGTTGGTTTTGCAGCTTTCTCCTCTTTCGCTTTTGAAAACACATGAGCGCTCAGCTGAGTTAAGAATTCCTGTGAATCAGCTATATATGGCCAGATATAAAGCAGTGGCCAGCCCCTTTATAGGTCTCTGTGAAATAACTGCCTCGGGCTGTTGTGTAAATGCCTTGCTTTCCAAAGTCCCTCTATAACCTGAGCTGCTCTCTTGGTCACATGATCTTTGAATGAGATTCCTCTGACGTTTTGTGAAGTCACATCAGATCCTTCCTGAGTTTCTGGCTCTGGAATGTGACATCACTGTCATGTGACTTTCATGTTGAGTAGGTGGGCAGGGCTGTACTCAGCAGAGCTCATTCTCGCTTTCTGTGTATACAGCTGCAGACACAGCTGTCTCATTTCTCTGCACATTTCTCCATCCAGAGCTCCAACTTGTAGCAGTATATACATGTATACACTCTACTTTATACCTTGTATAATGTATACACACCTCCCTCTGTTATATGCATCTATTCATACATCCACGCTACTACAGTAGAACATGATTGGTCAGTGATGCGGAGGAGTAGATAATCTACATTGCCAGGGCTGATGTTCTGGTGCTTCGTGTGATTTCCCTGCAATGTACAATGAATAACCTGCAGCAGTCTCATGGACAGACCTCTATGCTTAGGCTGCATATGACTCTGCTGGAGGAGTGGGAGAAGCTTAGGTGGAGTTACGGCAACTTTGCTCGCTACTGGCTGACATCTTGGCACTATGTCTGATGGGAAATGTCAGAAGAGAGCAGAGGAATCTGAGGAGGAAGTAAGATGGCTGTGAAAGCAAATCTGATGCCAGGGGACAGAATGGCAGAAAGACAAAATAACATGAACAAAAAAAAAAGCAAAATAACATAAAAATTGGCAGAATAACAAAGTACATAGCGGGTTCTTTAAGGGTATTGCCCAAGAAAATTTATTGCAATATCAATATGTGAGTTAGGATAGCGTACAACCTCTTTAAAGGGAACCTGTCACCTCCTAATAGCCACCTATTCGATCTATACATGTCCCTGCACCTTCCTATTACCATTATAACTATCCAAATATTTAGAAAAGAAGACTGCACTCACCATTAATAGAAGGTTTCTTTAATCCATTTCTTTGTTAGACAGTGTAGGTTACATATATTTAAGTGGTGGGGAGGGAGTTGCAGGGAGGACTGTAAAAAAACATTTTTATACTCAGTCATTATGATGATACTGAAGTGGGGGCTACATGCAAAAGTACTCCTGGACGTGTTGGTTTGCAGCCTCCATGATCCAGCCTCTCTGTGCTGAGGCCGCTGGTGATCTCTCA
Organism: Allobates femoralis; assembly: GCA_033576535.1. Lineage (NCBI taxonomy): Eukaryota > Metazoa > Chordata > Amphibia > Anura > Aromobatidae > Allobates > Allobates femoralis. The sequence continues at coordinate 657,260,268 of JARQOC010000003.1, read as the reverse complement.
TGGTGGCCGCCGGTGATCAGCGGCGGTCACCGGGAGATCAGCTAAAGCCACCACTGATCTCCCGTCGGCGGGGAGAAATAGCTGGTCTGACAGCTGTTTAAATCTCCCGCGCCGACACCTAATAGGTGATGTCGGCGCGGGAGATTTGAAGCATCGATCAGCTGTTTCTTATCTCCTGCACCGATATCGCCCTATTCGCTGTCGGCGCGGGAGATTTAAACAGCGGTCAGATCAGCTGTTTCTTCAAATCTCCCGCACTGACACCGGCAGGAGATCAGCAGTGGCCGGGAGTAGGAGATCTCCACCGCTGATCTCCACCTCCTGGCCGCCCCCGAGACAGTTGATTGGCTGGCCGGGGTGCATACTAATATGAACGCATGTGGAGATTCTCCGCTGCGTTCACATCAGTATGGCCTGCGTTTGCATTGTGTTTGCGTCTGTATGCCCTCTGCATGCAGACACAAACGCCAGTGTGAAACCACCCTAAGTGCATTGCAGAATGCAGACATTTGTGGTAAAACACCACTCTGATCGATCAGTTGATGTTGGGTTTAATGTCTCTTGGATGTTAGAATTTATGTTTATCACAGTAATACAAGATCCTACAAGCTGGGAATGCTTGATGGTATGTGTGCAGAGTGGATGATAGAAACAACTATATATTTACTAGTTTATATAATTATTTTTCCTAATTTGAGCTATTGATTAATGTGGAACTCCTGAGAGATGAGATCTTTTGGACTGTCCCTGTCCTGATACATGATGAAGCAGAGCTGGACACTATGGTTCTAGAATCTATAGATCACTTACAAATCAATAAAATTATATGTGCTCCTCAGCTCTCACAATTCCCTTTGGGGACAGAGAAATTCAGTCATGCTGTTGCTGAGATCCGGAAGTGAGTCAGGGACGTGGACTCTGGGGGCTCCAGTATCATCTTATATCCCAGCCCCCTCATACTTCTGTATGAACATGGGTCCTGGACACCAGCCCCATGGTCACACAACATTCCTGCTACTGATACACATCCTATTTAATGTATTCTCCCTTCAAATAGCAATCATGTCACCAAGAAGAAATAAATACACACTTTGATCTTTTGCTGTACAATGATATGATGGTCCATAATGTCTACTGTCATGTATCAGGCTAGGAGCAGAGGCAAAGCACTACATTGCTTGATTCAGCACTGTCGGTGTCTACTCTCCCCCATATCAACTTGGTAGTTTCCTTACCCCTATGCATGACTAAATTTCTCCGTCCCCTGAGGGAGGGGTGAGTGCGGAGGAGCAGATATGATTTTATTGATTTATAAGCGATCCAAACATCCTAGAACTGTAGTGGACAGCTCAGCTTCATCATGTAGGAGAACAGGAACAGTATAATTTTCTCCCTGGAGTTCCCCTTTTAATTGTGTGTTCAATGTATAGGTGGCAGTGTTTTTTCTCCATGAGATATGTTGGATATACTGAATATTCTGTTTATTTTTAGCTAGAGTTCACATTTGTTTATGATTGTGTTATCATGACCAATGCTTATTTGTGTGAGAACATCCACTACTTTAAAAACTTGTAATAATTTTGATGTGAAATAGTTAAAAGCTCTAATTTTGGATCAATGCATTTACTTTTGAAATGTAGGGTATTGCTGTCCACAAGACCCACAAGTCTTGCTAGATGTATTTCTTTTGCTTACCAATATTCTTTTCTTACTATTGCAGAAAGACCTGTCCTTGAAACCACCCGAAAGAAAAGAGAAATGGGAAAGTCATCCGGCTAAGAAATCCAGAGAGTCAGGGAAATACATCTGTGCAGAGCCAAGTGAGAATGGGCACAACCACGATGCGGGTAGCTCTGAAAGGGAGCTGGAGAGAGGAAAAGAGCGAGACAAGAAGAAATTCCCTCTGAAGATATTTAATCAGGTATCGCTGATAAATCCTTCTGAGCTTTGTTTGGGAAGGACGTGTTCATTGATATACTGTTACAAAGGCTGCATTGAACATTGAAATTGGTTCCTTTTTCCAGTGAATATTCGTGGTTATCATTTGCAATGTCTTATATAGAATGTTTTACAGTAACTGTCAAATGTACTCCAGCTTTTGACTGACTTAGGCTACATCCAGATTTGATGCAGCCATTTGATGCATTTTTTGAGCATACTTTTTTCAGCTGCAAAACTTAATCAGCTTTTCAAAAAAACGCATCAAAAAAGGAATAATGTGATTTGTGAAGATCCGCTTTTTTAAGCCCATAGACAATGGTTTCCATGGAAAAAGCGGATCAGAAAAACACCACACAAATTGACATGTTCATTCTTTTTGAGGATCCGTTTTTGAGCCAAAAAACACAGCACTGCAAAAGGATGTGTGTGAAAGACAAATCTGGAAAACTCATTTTTCGTGGCTGGGAATCTCTGAAATTGATTTATTTCACTGCACTGCGACTGCAAAAACGGATCCTCAAAAAACTCATAAAAAATGTTGTCTGAATGGAGCCTTAGGGTTTGTTCACACATTGCATTTTTTCCTCATTTTTCAGGGGTAAAAGAACAGTAGTTTACAGTACTAGCAAAGTGAATGATGATTCATAAATCTCATGCACTAGCTGCTTATTTTTTTCATTGCGGATTTTAACCACTAGTGTGTCAGTTTGTTTTTTGTTTTTCTCTTTTAATTTGCAATTCAATTTTCAAAATGTTTGCAATATTTTTCACCCATTCACAGAAAGGCTAAAAAAAACAAACGTGAAATCAAAGGAAAAAGCATGAAAAAATGTACATATGTTATGCAGAAAATTTTTTGCCATCAATCTAGTTTGAACCAGAGATGTCAGGAAATAGCTGTGTAAAATAATTGCGTTTTTGACGCGTTTTTGCTTGTGCTGTTTCACCATTCATTTGAATGGGTGAAAAACACTGAAAGAATTGTAATGCGCAGATTTGAAAAAATAAACACATTGATGGTTAAAGTGTTAAGAAAAAAATAAGTAGATTGCAGAACTTTCATTTACTTTGTTGGTACTGTAAATGCGGCTTTTTTTTACCCTTGAAAAAAGTATAGCGTGTGAACAAGCTCTAAAGCACTAAGTGCACTGCTTACCAATAGGGTTCCAGTCACGCTCTGGACCTTAGAAAAGCTTCATTTGAACCTCCCTTGTACTGCTGTCTTTGGATATCTTTTCAGTTTTTGTCCTCAGCAGACTGCTCTTTCCAATACAGTGGGCTACCACAAGATACTCGGTTTCCCCAAAAATAAGACACTGTATTATATTAATTTTTGCTCCCAGAGTTTTGCTAGGTCTTAATTTCTTGGGATGTCTTAATTTTCCATGATCCCCATCATGGCCATGCCACCCCCCAATATCACCTTGCAGCCCCCAATATCCTCATGCAGCCCCCAATATTCCTATGTAGCCCCCAATATCCCCCTGCAGCCCCCCTGTTGCCGCCAATATCCCCATTATCCCCATCATCACCCTGCAGCTACCAATATCCTCGTCATCCGCCAGCAGCACCCAATATCCCGTCATCCCCCTGCAGCTCCCAATATCCCCATCATCTCAATGCAGCCCCCAATATCTCCTTTCAGCCCCCATCATGGTACGTACCTGCAACAACAAAAAAAGCACACCTTTTCTCACCGATTCTCAGCGTCCTTCTGTATGTACGGTATCCGGGCGCTGCTCAGTGTAGATGTACGGTAAGGCAACAGCAAATCAGGCACCAGCATGAAACTTCTCATTTGCCAGCAGTTTACTACTGTACATGTACGTTGAGCAGTGCTCAGAATACCGTACGGTTCATACAGGAGGAAGTGGAGGAATTCATAAAGAGGCAGCGGGCTTCGGCAATACCGTAGCGGTAAAAAAAAATTTTTTTGCAAGGTCTTATTTTCGGGGGAGGACTTATATTGAGCAGCCTGACAAAAACCCCACTAGGTCTTATTTTGGTTGAAACACGGTCTATGCTTACTGATTTCTTATGACAGGCATTTTGGGGTGTTAATATTTAGGCTATGTTCACACAGGGCGTTGTTCCTGCGGTTTGGTTGCGTTATTTTGGTGCATTTTTATTTAGGTTTTATGCAATTCTATGCTAATCTAAACCTGCTGTTTTCTTGCCCAGCAAAACCTATGTGATTCAGGAAAAGTTGTGCACACACATTGGTTTTACTTCCTGCCAAAAACTGAAACGTGCATGTTTTTTGCCGCATTTTTGAAACAATGAGCATGACAATTCTTTGCATTTTTGCTTCGGTTTTGTAATGTCACAGCTTTTAAATAAATAAGGGATTGCAAAATGAACTAAGATGCGTCAAAAAATGCAGGTTTTGTATTGGCAAGCAATCCTTAATATCAAAACTTCAGGTTTGACTGTGGTTTTGCTGCATGAAAAACACAGCAAAAAAAGCCTTGTGTGAACATAATCTTACACTATATTTCTTTGACCACGGTGATTTTCAGGAGAACCTCGCTGCTAACCGTCCCATGTAATGTGATATAACTATTGGATGTCTCTTTACTTAGAAGTCCTATTGATAATTAGGGGAAAGACACACCTATAGTGCACATAGTGCTGTTAATTTTTTTTTATCATGGAAATGAAGAAGTGAAAAAACAATTCATTCTTGAAGTGTTTCTGCAAGAAATAAAACACATAAGAAAACTATTAACATACACTAATAATATGTATTCTAATTAGTGTAGTTAAAGAAAACTGTCACCTCTAGAAACCCTATTTGTCTGGGTGAAATTAATTTAGTTGCTGGCTTCCTCGATCAGCGGCTTTAGGGAGAAAGTGAAGTTATATTCTCTGCTCGCTTTAGTCATTGGGGCAGTGAAAAAACAGTCACCACTAATTGCATAGTGATGGTGGCTGTGACCTTTCCCGGATACTTTGACAGCCTGTCTCACACATACGTTGCAGAGCAGGCTTCTAAAGTGCTGAGGAGTGATTACGGTGTGCTTACTGGGGACGGTGACTGGTACAGCTTCCTTGTAGACAAACAAACTGAATGTATATGTTTTTAACCTCGATATTATTATTATTTTTCATTTAGCGCCATTAAATTCCATGGCGCTTTACATGCTAAAAGGCAGACAAGGACAAGTACAATAAATAAATGTGGACAATTTGGTTTTACAGATACAAGAGGGGAGAAGATCCTGTCCACGAGGGCTCACCTCTAAACCTTCACATATGTAGCATTTCTTGATGTGACAGGTTCCATTTGCCAACTTCCCCCCTCCTGCCTTCTCTTAAACAGCGCTGGAGCTGAGAGGTACCTCCTGGTTCATAGGGACTATTTCTGATTCATTCATAAATTGACGTGAATGATATTAGCAGCTCATTGACATGTTGCAGTATCCATTGTGTCTTTTTAGACATTGATGCTATTATTGCACTCAGAGGGCTGTGCTCCCAGTCTGTGCACCCAATGTGCTCATTACATACTGGACGTAAGGCTTGTCAGAGGAAAAGAATGCTGTTTACTGCTACAGACATTTTCTTGCGCTTGTGGTTTTATCCTTTTCTTCATTTCAGAGTGTTATATCACTGACTGATCACAAACATATGGCGTCTACATTATTGATGAAAGTTAATGGGTTTTCCATAGAAACTGTAACTGGTTTGTTTTGCTGTCCTTGGTACACGGAGTCATGCAAGCCCATTGCCTGAGCGCAAACAAACGTACTTGTACTTTCTGCAGCTAATGAGTAGATCTTGCAAAATTGAAATCAACACATTGTGGCCCAGTGCTGTCAAGATGGTGAATTATTTGTGTCAGCCCTTTGATGGAGGGGGTTAGAGTGGGACTGTAGTGTCTCGAGGAAAGGAACAGCCGCACACCGTGAAGAGGGCACAGATGGCTGTCCCTTCTACTGCAACAGTAATCTGTGACTGCATCAAATTCACAGCTGCTCACCCAATCCACGAGGGGATCCCCAGCCCGCAGTGTAGAGCTCAGGATACAGCGCTTGATTCAACTCAGGCCAAATCTTCTAATAAAGCAGCGCCTCTATCAGAAGTTACTGACAACAGATTACTCTATAGCAGGAAACCTGGGATACACTTCTTCTAAAACTGTGCTTAAAGAAACTGTATCACCTACAATTTTGATCTGATTAAAACCCAATTTTTTTTAATCTGTTTTAGGTGCGCTTTACACACACCAACTTCTGTGACCAACTTCTGAACAGATCTCTGGTTGCAGTGAAATCATGGACACATTGTTCCATTTGTGCACAGCCACAAAATCTAACAATGTCCATGATTTCACTGCAACCAGAGATCTGTTCAGAAGTTGGTCACAGAAGTTGGTGTGTGTAAAGCGGCCCTTAATTTTTAATTTGTCTTTTGCATGTGATTAGCAGCTCTATTCCCTAAAGTGCAGGGCTATTGTGTTAACAGCATTCAGAGATTACAGCAGCCACATGTACCAAACCCAAAGACTAGACTCTGATTTATCAAGATGCATGGGGAAGAAAGGTGTACTACAGTCCGCGCTGCCCTGATGAAGGTGCCAGGAGGGCACCGAAACGCGTAGGTGAATAAAGAAGGATTGCACTGAACATCGATTGCTCGTCTTCTTTGATGTGAGTTACCCTGGCAGCGCGGACTGTAGTACACCTTCCTTCCCCAAGCATCTTGTCGCATCCCCACGTGAGTGTGGCCGGTGGAAGTCCAGCAGCAGCCATCAGAATATTATTAACAAGCCTTTAAGCCAGTTGTGGGTTACACAACTGGAGTAGGTGAGTGGATTGTATTTCTCACCGTTGCACAAACTAGTGTCTAATGATAAGGGCACTATTGCGCCTCTTGGCCCCCCCCCTCTCTCTTTTTTGTTACAGACTCTGATTTATGACTCATTTACTTCCATATAGAGTGTTGTGGCACCCACTGTGATCAATTCAGACTTTAGAGGTGACGTCTAGAGAGGGAAGAAGGTGACCTGTGACATTTTGTGCATGGTGGATACTGTAATATCTTTATCTGTGATTATAATAAGGTGGTAGCTGAAAAGTGAAATGCTAGCCTAATAGGAAACTCTTCATCCAGAGTGAAAACTGCAGCATTTCAGGATTGTTTAAACAGTGACTTGGAAAGATAAAAAATTCATTGCCACCAGTTTCCTGACATCAAACATTCATACTGCTCTGGCTCCAGCACTTCTTCAAAATATGATAAATTTCCTATAATGCACTAAAGAAAGTGACATTAATTCTAGATGAAATCTTAGCTACCTCATGGCTGGCATAGATTTTTTTTCTTGCACATGAACATCCCAAGATGTGCAATGATCAATAAATTTTGCATATCTTAGGGTGGGTTCACGTTGTGTTTGTGCTGTCCATTTAGTGGATCCATTGGACAGCAGCACAAACTGAATGTAACGGACACGTAAATGCATCCATAGGCTTCCATTCAACAAACGCATACTAACGCATGGCAAAATAGGCTTGTGTTTGCAAGTATGCATTTGTTGAAACACACATGCAAATGCGGACTGCAGCCTATTTCAGTCTGTTAGAAATCAAATGCAATATAACAGTGTCACAGATTTGTGCAAATCTGCAGCATTGCATTATATTGTGTTTGCAATAGATGATAGGATAGAAAGATAGATAGGATACATACAGCAGGGGAACTGGTAATGCTATTCTCGTATCTATCTTTCTGTTTCCCCGCGCTCTCTGCTGCTTTCGGTGCCACTCGTTAACAGACTCCAACTCCACCAAATGGGCACAGCCTCCAACTCCACAGTCCTTTCTATATCTTTGGCAAAGAAAACTCTGATTGTGTCAGAACCATTGCGCCGAGTAAACTATGTAATACATCATTGTATTTAGGGTTTCTTTCTTTACATTATGTTGTTCTCTGATGATGTAGTCAAAACCAGCTGACAGATTCCATTTAAATTGTATGACAAATGTTTAGAACTAGCACGAAACCTTCAAGCCTTGCACAGAAACATTCACATAGACATCATGAATTATGAGGTCTTCCAGCTTTTTTGTGTTAAAATTATCTTCATAATAACAAGTTAGGGTGCTTTCACACAGCGTTTCTCTGTGATCCGTGGCTGTCCGTTGTAAAACGGACAGCCACGGATCCGATTTTGGCCCTATGTTAGTCTATGGGCACGGATCATATCGGATTTGGCCTTATTGCCATAAGATTTTTGTCGGATCCGATTCTGGCTGATTTTTTGCTGTGCCCAAAATTGCAGCCTGCTGCAATTTTTGGCACAACGGGTCAAATCGGACCGAGTTGGATCCGACCTGATCCGCACCAAATAACATGGGGCCTATGGAGCGCATGAGGGGGTAAAGTGGCGACAAAGAGGGGAGACAGAGGGGACAAAGAGGGAGCAGAGAGAGGAGGGGAGAAAGGTGACCGGAGGAGCAGGGAGAGGAGGAGAGAGGATCCAAACTGATGCTGTAAAATATCGGAATCAGATGCCTATTTGGCATCCGATTGCAGTCATCAGTTTGGATCCGATGCTGTCCGAGGAGAGCTGCAAAAAGTCTGATCCCCTCGGACAGCACAAAAACGCTGTGTGAAAACAGCCTAAGTATATAGACATAGCTCAGAGTCAGGAGGGGCTGTTTACATTGACTGCTTTTTGTCTGTTTCAATTTTGCAGCTTGTAATCATTCTAAAAACAAAAAACAGTCAAAGTGCAAAGAAAAGAAAATGCTTCATGTTCAGAGCGAATTTCATGAGTTTCCTTGTTTGGAGGCAGCAGAGAACATTTACTGTATTTTTGTTTCGTAAGACACATCGGATTATAAGATGCACCCAAGTTTTAGAGGAGGAAAAAGTGGGGAAAATTTTTCAAGCAAAACATGTGGTCATGAAGCACTATTATAGGAGGATCTGCTGCTGAAACTTATGAGAGTAATGTTCCCAAATTCTGTACTAATGTCCCCATCCTGGATTATATGGACCTCATCCTCGTATATGGCCCATATCCTGTTTGAGGGCCCCATCCTGGTATATGTGCCCCATCATGTTATATAATCCCCATCCTGGTGTGTGCTCCTTATATTGGTGTGTGCTCCTTATATCTTGATATATGATCCCCCATCCTTGTACATGTGCTGTAGTGATTTGCTCTCTGAGCATGTTGGGGGACACTCAAAGGTTAGCGGGATTGAGGCAGACAGGCACGTTTTTCAGTAAAATAAGTACATTGATTTATTACCCCATAAACCACAAAACAAACAGTCCATTTCAATTATATACAACAAAGGAACTTTATGGTGGGTGTACACGCTCCAACGTCGGTCCGATATTGGATCCGATGTCGCGGGAGCACGCCTTTTGTGCCCGGTTTTCCAAGAATTGCATCGGAGGTTTACACAGCGCGATATCGGGATACAACGTCCCTACGATGTCTACGCCCCCCGACCCAGGAACGACCATTTAACATGGGAGTGAATGGGGGACGTTGTACTGCACATCGGAGTTGGGCTGTCACACAGCACGATCCGGCTCCAACCGGCATCCGATATCGCGCCGTTGGAGAGCAGGCTAATTAGATCCCCGATATCGGTTTGACATCGTTCGTGCATCATATTGGACGTTCACACCATACAACGCACGAACGATATCGGGTCCAACGCACGAACCACGTGACTTTTGGTCGGAGTTGGACGCCGATATCGGAACGTGTAAACCCACCATTAGTGACATACAGTCTGTCCCAATGGCGGATACTCCCACCTGGGGGTATTTACACAGTGACATGGGTCACCTTCCAGCTCCCGTGTTCTCTACATCATGTGCCTTCCAGGACGACTGCAACTTCCACACGCATACCATCCCTGGTGCGTTCCAGGACAATGGCCGCCCAAGCATTGAGAGTGAGACCCGGTCTGTGCCTTCCAGGACCTTGTCTAAGCACAGCCAGAGAGAGAGCCTTCCCATATTCTTTCCAGAACCATTCAAGGCTCTGTACGCGGTCTCCGGACTTCATGCCTTTTAGGGCACCAGCTCGTCCCATGGTCCCTGAACCTCATGCCTTCCAAGGAGCTACTGCCTGCTCGTTAGCATGAGGCCTGGCCTCCGGGCCATTTGTCTTCCAGGGCATCTAGTGCTTTCCCAAATGCACAGAGACCTGCGATCACATTAAGGCGGCCGTCACACGCACAGATATCTATAGCGATATTGTAAGCGATCACGTGCACGCGCAATCGCTTACAATATCGCTCACATCGCTGGTGAGATGTCACACAGACAGACTCACCAGCGATGTGGAGCCGCGATCTCGCTGGTAACTATGGTACACATCGGGTAACTAGGCGCCGCGCGTCGCTTAGTTGCCCGACGTGTACCATAGTTACCATCTCCCAGCATAGGCTCTGCTGCTGGGAGATCGTTCATCGTGGTGTTATACACCACGATGAAGGAGATCGTGAAATCGATCATCGCTAGATCTGAGAACCGGAGCTCAGATCAGCGATGTCACGATCAAGCGATTTCACATCGTAAATCGCTTGATTACATGCATCGATTTTAAGCCCGATATCGCTTAAGCGATCAAAAAGGAGATCACTTCAACGATATCGGGCAAGATATCTGTGCGTGTGACGGCCGCCTCACACACAGTTTATATCCCCTGAGACACCCAGGGGCATCAAGTTAGCCAGACATGCCCCTGTCTTTTGGCTCACCTGCAGCCCAGCATATTACCTCCACCGACAAAACTACAAGTCTCAGCATAATGCATTTCTTAAACTCTCTGAACTACAAGTCCCAGCATACACGTTTCTGAGTTCATATCGCAGAGCATAACCTGCCTCTCCAATATATACTGGCTATTTGCAATACAGCAAGACACTGCATCACAGTACCCATATCCTGGTGTATGATCCCCCATCCTGGTACATAGCCCATATCATGGTATATGATCCCTCATTCTAGTGTATGTATTCAAAACCTGATATGTCCCTCAACCTGGTACTTAGGGCCCCCATCATAGCGCACAATTAAAAAGAAATGATTATGCTCATCATCCTCCACAGCATTGCGTCATCCTCCTGTCTTGCGGCAGATGTTCAGTTTCTTAAGTGTGCAGCGATGACATCACAGTCCTGTGCCACGCTCCACACACACAGAGCATGGGTGGTGAGTATAATCTTCTGTGCTGGGATATTCACTGCTCCCACACAAATGATGGTGCATGGCAAGCAGTGAATAACCACACACGATTGCCTGCGGCTGCAGGGTGACTTTGTGACACTGCTGTTTAACTTAATTTTCTGATCATCATAATGGGAGACCCAGACAATGGGGTTTAGGGCGCTGCCCTCCGGAGGTCACACTAGGTACTACAAGTTTGTAGCACCGCCTCCTCCGCTTATAAACCCCCACCGTAGGAGACATCCTCAGTTTTAAACTTAGTGTGCTCGGAGGATCACGCTTTGCTTGCACTTCACTGCATTCTCACAGCTTACGTGATGGCGTATGAAGACAAGGTAAAATGGTCCCGCTCGGGACCCCCGACAGCCTCCCCGCTCACCCTCTGCGGAACACGCTGGTGGAGGTACCGGAGGGCTTTTAGCCTGGACACTTCAGTGTTCTCCCGGTACGCTGTCGCGCTCCCTTCCTTTCCATCCCTCCATGGAGGCTCTGGTAAGGGGAGCCTGGAGCCTTGCACAGCTCCGCTCCGTCCGAGGCCTCCCTAAATGGTGCTTACAGACCGGACGGAGCCAGCCCAGTCCGAGGCCTCCCTAAATGGTGCTTACACTCCGGACTGGTGCTGTACCCCCGTCCGAGGCCTCCCTAAAGGTGCTTACAGACCGGACCGGCACTGAGGCACCTGGTGTGTCTCCTGTGTGCCTGGGGGTAGTGTCTGTCACTGTGGTGTCATGACACTCAGACCGCGCGGTTACCCTCGGGTCCGCAGTTCTGGCGGTGACCCTGTGCTGGGGTCGCCCTGGCTGACCGCCCTGTGTGTCACAGGGGCTGAGGCTGTAGACTGCGGGTGTTTTATGTGTACATGCAGTCTGAGAGTGTGTGTGGTGATATTCACATTCTTTTCCCGCGCTGCGGGCTCCGGCACCTCCATTGCTGAGGCAGTCTGGAGGAGGAGGAGGCAGCCCTTATGGTGACATCACCGCTGGGCGTGTTGTGTGTTCTTCCCGCGTGTTCCTGGCTCCGCCCACATCTTCACTGTCGGCGGCCATCTTCTCCCTCACTTCCCGGCTGGGATCTGGCTGCAGCGCGTGTCTGCACTTGCAAGGGAGACCGGAACTCGCGGAGGTCACACACACACACCGCTTCCTCCTACCGCTTTACTGCGGTCGGTAAGCCACCGGGATTCCCGGTTTGTTTGTGATTGACATATCTGGGCATGGACTTCCACACGGACTCGGCCCTGGTGTCCCTACCTCAAGCCAAGCAGCTTGCGATCCAATCAGGAGTGCAGAATGTCCTCCTGTCTCCACAGTCATCCCTACGGGTATTGATGAGACTGGTGGGTCGCATGGTAGCGGCGATAGAGGCGGTGCCGTTCGCACAGTTTCGCCTCCGTCCTCTCCAGCTGGAGATTCTTCGCAGATGGGACAAGAGGACGATTTCTTTGAATCGGCTGGTGACGCTGTACACAACCAACCAGGGATTCCTTACAGTGGTGGCTACAGCCACATCATCTGTCACGGGGACGGTCCTTCCTAAAACCGTCATGGTTAGTGGTGACCACCGACGCCAGTCTGAAGGGCTGGGGTGCGGTGTTCTTGCACCACAGGGCTCAAGGCCTCTGGACTCAGTCGGAGTCGGCGTTGCAGATCAACGTGCTGGAGATCAAGGCGGTCTATCTGGCGCTCCTGGCGTTTCAGAAATTCCTGTCAGGACAACCCATTCGGGTACAGTCCGACAATGCGACGGCCGTCGCCTACATAAATCATCAGGGAGGGACCAGAAGTGCTCAGGCCCTCACCGAAGTCCACCGCATTCTAGCTTGGGTGGAGGAAAACGGCTGCCTGATCTCCGCAGTTCACATCCCAGGGGTCGAGAACTGGGAGGCCGACTATCTGAGCCGACAGGGGATGGACGCCGGAGAGTGGTCCCTTCATCCAGACGTCTTCCGGGACATCTGCGGCAGATGGGGCACTCCGGACGTGGATCTGATGGCCTCACGGCTGAATCATCAGGTGCCCCAATACGTGGCGAGATCATGGGATCCTCAGTCTCTGGGGGCGGATGCCCTGATCCTGAGTTGGTCCAGCTTCCAGCTGCCATATGTGTTCCCGCCTCTAGCTCTGATTCCCAGGGTCCTGTGGAAGATCAGGACGGAATGCAGAGTAGCCATTCTAGTGGCTCCAGATTGGCCCAGGAGGTCCTGGTACCCGGACCTGTGGCAACTGTCAGGCGGACACCGGTGGGCTCTTCCAGAGCGCGCAGATCTTCTCGCGCAAGGTCCATTCTTCCACCTCAATTCCAGGGCCCTCAGATTGACTGCATGGCTCTTGAGGCCTGGCTGCTGACATCCAGAGGTTTCTCTCCTACAGTGGTTGCCACTATGAATCGGGCAAGGAAACCTGTTTCCAGGAAGATATACCACAGAACGTGGAAAATCTTTTTACCTGGTGTGCATCTGGTGGTCGCTCACCGTGGCCGTTGTCTATTCCGACATTGTTGGCCTTCCTACAGTCGGGTTTGGAGTTGGGATTATCCCTTGGCTCTCTGAAAGGTCAAGTATCAGCACTTTCCGTGCTATTTGACAGGCGCTTGGCGCTCCTCCCGAAGGTCCGCCAATTTCTGCAGGGGGTGTCTCGGGTGGTTCCGCCCTACAGGCGGCCCCTGGACCCTTGGGACCTCAACATGGTCCTAGCGGCATTGCAGAAACCGCCGTTCGAGCCACTAAGAGACATCTCTCTCTCTCGTCTGTCCCAGAAGGTGGTCTTTCTGGTGGCGATTACGTCTCTGAGAAGGGTCTCAGAATTGGCTGCACTTTCGTGCAAGTCACCCTTTCTGGTGGTTCACCAGGACAAGGTGGTGTTGCGCCCACGGCCTGAATTTTTGCCGAAGGTGGTTTCAACATTCCACTTGAACCAGGAGATTGTTCTCCCATCATTTTGCCCCGCTCCCCGTTCATCAGGTTGAGCGCGACCTCCATACTCTGGATCTCGTGAGAGCTGTACGCATTTATGTGTCCAGGACCGCCTCCTTTAGGAGTTCGGATTCCTTATTTGTCCTCACGATGGGTCGCTGTAAGGGGTCCGCGGCTTCAAAGTCGACCTTGGCCAGATGGATCAAGGCTCCCATTCAGGAGGCTTACCGGTCTTCTGGTTTGCCTCTCCCGGTGGGGTTGAAGGCACACTCTACTAGAGCTGTAGGTGCCTCTTGGGCCTTGCGACATCGAGCTTCTGCTCTACAGGTGTGTCAAGCGGCCACTTGGTCCAGCCTGCACACTTTCTCTAAGCACTATATGGTGCATGCCCATGCCTCTGCGGATGCGAGTTTGGGCAGGCGGGTTCTCCAGGCGGCGGTTGCCCACCTTTAAAAAGGGAACCATGTGTTATCCGTCTTGTTGAGGAACTCTTCCCGCCCTGGGGTATTGCTTTAGGACATCCCCATTGTCTGGGTCTCCCATTATGATGATCAGAAAAAAGAGAATTTTGTTTACGTACCGTAAATTCTTTTTTCTTGAATCATCAATGGGAGACCCAGCACCCACCCAGTTGTTCTGTTGCATGTTTGCATTTGATCTGTTCTCTGTTGAGACAGTGTTTCCGGGTTGTTACACCGTCTGTGCACGGCATTCTTCCCGATGTTTCGGGTGTGGTTTATTTCTCCTCGCAGCTTATGGACTAAACTGAGGATGTCTCCTACGGTGGGGGTTTATAAGCGGAGGAGGCGGTGCTACAAACTTGTAGTACCTAGTGTGACCTCCGGAGGGCAGCGCCCTAAACCCCATTGTCTGGGTCTCCCATTGATGATTCAAGAAAAAAGAATTTACGGTACGTAAACAAAATTCTCTTTATTTACCTATGTATCCCACCAATCATCCCACCCACCTCTCATCACTGACTGCAGTACTGAGAGGTGATGGACGGGGGAGAGGTGAATATTAATTGACCTTTAAACAGTGTGCCCACGTGATCACTTGCAGTCACTCCTACAGCCTACTACTGCAACAGTGACCCGTTCCACTGCCCCGCCACAGCCAGACATCTGGAGCATACATCCAGACTATAAGACTCACCCTCCACTTCCCCTACAAATTTTTTTGGGAAAAAAGTGCGTCATAGGCTGCGTTCACACATTGCGTATTTTTGCACGCTTTTTTGCGCGTGCTTCTCAAAATACGCAATGTGCCTTTTGTCTGCCGGCAAAGTGAATGGGAAATTCACTTTGCTGTGCAGATAGTGCGTAAAAATACGCTTCACTTTTATAGGAAAAAGCACCGGCGTAAAAAGAATGACCTTGTCAATTCTTTACGCAGCAGCGCCGGCGCTTTTTCCTATAAGGGCAGGCGCTGCTGCATGTGACGTCACAGATGGGAGGAAGAATCCTGCTTCCTCCTCCTCTCTATGACACTTGTGACTGCCCATTTGATTTTGCAGTGTATTAATATACACTGCAAAATCAAAGTTAAATAAAGACAAATGCATTGAAAATAATGATGAATTAAATACTTATCCTCCGACGGGTGTTCCGGTGTCTTGGGACCCAGGAGCTGCCGCTGGAATTGCCCTGCTAGGACCTGTGGTGAAGTCGGAGGGCGTTCCGGATATGTATCGCATGACCATGAGCGGCCATTCAGCACCTGTGACGTCACTCTGACATCACAGCAGGCCCTGGTAGGACGATACATCACCTGCCTCTGCACCGGAGAAAAGGCGTTGAAGGGTAAGTATTTGATTCTTTATTATTTTTCATACATTTGACTTTATTTAACGTTGATTACACAGTGTATATTAATACACTGCGAAATCTAATGGGGCGGTCACACATGTCACAGAGGGGAGGAGGAATCAGGATTCTTTCTCCCCTCTGTGACATCACCTGCACTTTGTGGGGTTAAGAAAGCCCCGACGTATTTTGTTGCGCGGCTGAAAATGGCGGCAAAGGCGCATGCAAAAAAGCGCAACAAAATACGCAAATGTGTGAACGTAGCCTTAGTTTGCAAGCTATTGTATGTTATTCCCCCTTTATCCTTGTAGAACTTAATTGACATAAAACCAGAGCAAAATTAAACTCTTAGCTTTTTTTTTTTTTTTTTTGTGTACTTTTATACAAAAGATGTAAAGAAACCTAATAATCTGGTAATCACACATAGGCGGCCGTCACACGCTGCAATATCGTGAGCGATATCGTTTGTGCATCGCACGTTTTACAATGTAAAATCGCTTGATCGTGACATCGCAGATATGAGAGCCGGAGCTCATATCAAGCGATCATCGCTTGTTCAATCTGCTTCATCGTGGTGTGTGACACCACGATGAACGATCTCCCAGCGGCAGAGCCTATGCTGGGAGATGGTATCTATGGTAAACGTCGGGTTACTAAGCGCCGCATGGCACCTAGTAACCCGATGTGTACCATAGTTACCAGCGATCTCGCTGGCCCACATCGCTGGTGAGTCTGTCTGTGTGACAGCTCACCAGCGATGTGAACGATATTGTTAGCGATCGCGCGTGCACGTGATCGCTTACAATATCGCTCACGATATTGCACCGTGTGACGGCCGCCATAGTTGTATGTGTTGTAGCACCATGCTCTCCTTTAGGCCTCGTGCACACGTTCAGTATTTGATGAGTTTTTTACCTCAGGATTTGTAGACAAAACCAGGAGTGGAGCAATCAGAGGAAAAGTCTAATAGAAACACCTGCACCACTTCTGTATTTATCATCCACTCCTGGTTTTGGCTACAAATCCTGAGGTAAAAAACTCATCAAATACTCAGCGTGTGCACGTGGCCTTACACTGCTGAACATTGCTGTGTATTGGCCCCTGTTCATATTATGTTGGGGCTTGTTTTAGTTTTTGCAGGTGTCACCCATAGATTTTAATGGTATTCATTAAAACAGTCAGACATGACCTTTTCCTTACACAGATGTTTGTTACTAAGGGCCGGAGGTGGCCACTTCTGTACTGCTGGCCGTGGGCACTTTCCACTTCCTCACAGTGAATCCTTCTACTACATGTTTGCATAGTATGATTTGGATGCTTCCTGGCTAAGCATACGATACAAATGTAGTTCAGTGGTTTTTCTTAATGTGCTCCACTTCCTCTTTGGATGATAATGGATATCAGTTCCAGCTATACAATCAAGGAAGTGCAGTCAGACAGTGAGAGCAGGAAGGGAACTCTCGTAGAGGGCACAGGAAAATAGGCCCCAAAAGTGATTGTTCTCTGAAAATCTAGTGTTTTCTTCGTATGAGGAAAGAATTCTGTTTCCACTTCAGTGTTGTATTGTATGCTCTGCTATTACCCACTGTGTTGTAAAGCGCTGCGAAATATGTTGGCGCTATATAAATAAAGATTTTTTATTATTATTATTATTATTATTATTATTATTATAAATGTCGGGGCAATTTCTATTTCAAAAAG
Organism: Allobates femoralis; assembly: GCA_033576535.1. Classification (NCBI taxonomy): domain Eukaryota; kingdom Metazoa; phylum Chordata; class Amphibia; order Anura; family Aromobatidae; genus Allobates; species Allobates femoralis. Next base: position 657,242,706 of record JARQOC010000003.1, on the reverse strand, counting down.
ATTTTTTTCAGAAATCGCTGTCAGAATTTTGGGTCAGGAAATGGTGCTAACAGCTGTGATATTTCTTATTTATGTTATTTTTCTATTTGTAGTATTAATGCATAGTTAGACTTTTTTGGAGAATTTTGGATAGTCAGGGTTACTTTTCAAGCAATGAAAGTGCTGACACCTGACACTTTTATAGCTATAGTGTCCTAAGCTCAGATCTCAGGGACTTTTCTTTTATGGTTGTTTGTGTTTTATGTAGTGCTATCCTGGTATACTCTATAATGTATATTGAACATTCTCTGTGTGGATCATTTAAAAGGGATAGTACAGGTAAAAAAAATGGGTTGGCAATTCGAGGTAAAAAACCTCAATAACTGGAATTTTATAATCCGTTGTCGTCAAAGGAAAGTTGGACTCTTAAATGACTAATTTACTAATTTACCTATACACATTGGATTGCTGTCGGCCAAAGTCGCAGGTATTGGGGATTTCCTGACCTAAAACTATCGGGCATGGTGAAGTTCAACATATCCACTCGTTTTATTCTCAAGGGAGATAACCGCATCTTATTCCACTCTACTAAAGAAAATGTGTCACCAGATTTGCTAAGTAATCTGAGAGCAGCATGATTTAGAGTAGGGGTCCCCAACTCCAGGCTTCAAGGGCCGCCAACAGTGCAGGTTTTCAGAATTTCCTTGGTATTGCACAGGAGTTAAGGTACCATTACACATCGCAATATCCAATGCAACATTGACAAAAAGTCACGTGGTACGGCTGTTGCAGTTGATATCGTTTGTGCGTTGTGTCGTGTAAATGAGCAATGCGACCCAAAAAAAATCGTAGGTACGATATTGCAAGACGATTGTGCAAGCCCTTCAACTGTACGATATTGCATATGCGATGTGGCATGATCTTGCTGTGTGACGGCGCAACTACGATCTTGTTTGCAACTTCCCCTATTCACTACAATGTTAATGCTCGGTCCCTCGGTTGCTCATACCCAGCGCACAAAAATTGCGTACAACAGCCTAGTTGCGTTGCCTGCCGATATCTCCCTGTGTGACATCTACTATGCGATCTTCGAAAAGTGCCAAAAATGAGCGCGCTCCCGTGAAATCGTATGCAATATCGGAACAATATTGCAACGTGGAACGGTACCCTTAGAATTATCACCTTAGCAGATAATCACATTAACACCTGTGCAGCAATAAGGAAATCCTGAAAACCTGCACCGTTGGCGGCTCTTGAGGCCTGGAGTTGGGGACCTCTGATTTAGAGGCTGAGACATTGATTCAAGCAATGTCTCATTTGATGTACGCTTGATGTATCACTTTTTTCTATGCTGCAGATCTAGCAGTGCTCAGAATGCTGAGCCGTGTATAACCTCGCCCATATCACTGATTGGCAGATTACTTTGTACACTGTACATTGGCAGGGAGCGGATTTTCACTGATGAATGCAGAGTTAGACTGCATTCACATGTTGCGTTATTGCACCGTTAATGTAGAGCTTTGTACAGATCCGCTATTTGCAGTGAAATGCAGTGACGTTTGCTATCCCAGCCAAGTCAACGCATTTCACTATTGGGCGGATCCATAAAAAGAATTGATATGTTAATTATTTGGTGTTATTTAGCTGCGCTAAGTACTCATCTCGCCACACTCCCCCGGTGATCTCCAGTGATGTCCTGTCATAGCGAAAAAAGTGATACTGGCTCAACAAAAGTCTTGTAGGGTGCTTGATATATGGAGAGAGTATACTAGCACACCAATCACTTGTAATAAAGTTCAAACAAAGTCCTTTGCAGTTCTTATTTCTTTATTAAAGGATTATTTTTCTCAAGCATGAATCGATTGACATTTCGACTATTTCATCATAGTCTCTCTCTTTTCTCTCTTCTCTTTTTGAGAAAGACTATGATGAAATAGTCAAAACGTCAGTCGATTCATGCTTGAGAAAAATAATCCCCTCATACTGAGGCTGCAGGACCTGTGGACGGTCTTTTGTGCATCTCCCTGCCGGCGGTGTGTTAATTATGCACGCCCATATGGGCGTGCTATAAAGCAGAGACTGTGCTTGTGCTGCAAGGGGGCGGTACAGGCGATATGACGCGATTTTCGTCATATCGCCTGTACCGCCCCCTTGCAGCACAAGCACAGTATCTGCTCTATAGCATGCCACCGGTGTGGAGATGCACAAAAGACCGTCTTTTGCAGCTTCTCATATGATGAGAAGCTGCAGAAGAACAGGTGAAAAAAGAACTTTTATAAACTTTCAAATAGCGCTTTAGGGACAGAAAGAAATTGATAGAATAGGATTACCATGGTGCAGGGACAGGTTAAAAGAGCCTGAGGGTTCATTTTTAGAGGTCAGGTTCCCTTTAAAAAATACGGTTTTGAAGATCAGAATGGGGTCAGCACCACCTTGCAGCGTCTCCCATACAGCCTGGGGAGATTTCACCGTCGCCTGCAAGCTTTCCGCCCTTGGCTATGGAGGATGATGAGGAGGGTCCTCCCTGCTGCACCGCTCTGCTCGCTCTGGTGCTCACTCCCAAAAGTCTGATACGTCACATCCAGTTTTGTATTATAGGAGAAGAAAAAGAAGTCGCATTCAGAGCTTCTATAAACAGCGGTTCTTTATTGTGCTTCAGTGCACACAGCAGGTGGTGGCATGCGGGTGGGAGGACGGGGGGCACGACGTTTCGCGCTGTATAAGGCGCTTCAGCAGGTTAGTCCTCAGAGTGTATTGTTGCACTAGGCAACTTATACACCCCCACTGATGACGTCACAAACTTAATTAGTGAACATGTGTGAAGTTAAGATTATGGAGCTGAAACAAAAACAGCTCTTAAAGTGACAGTGCAATTAAGTGATCAAAGTGCATTACATACATACAGTACAGTACTATGTGCTTACAATATATACAATAAAAACCTTTTTACTCACAACCACAGGTTAAAAATATTTTTTCCAGTCATAGGCCAGTACACTACTCGACTTACCCTCTTCTCTTTCCTGATAATAAGTTTAATACCTATTCATCGGGATCACTATACTGATACCCTCGGGCTAGCTTAGGGGATCCTCTTATATTTACATTTCCCCATTTCTAACCAGGGGTGAACCTGTTACGTTCTCATCAAACATAGAGAGTTCTCATCAAACATAAGGACTGAGCACAAGACCTTCATAGCTATCCAAACATAGAGAACCATGAATTACTTATCAGACCAGTATACAGAGTTGTACCCCTTGCAGACTGAAGTATTCACTAATCTTGAATCTTAATACAGAGGAATCCCCTCCATGCTCAGCCCTGACATGCTCTATCAACCGGGGGGAACCAACTCCTGTAGTTATTGACCTAACGTGCTCTGTCAGGGCTGAGCATGGAGGGGATTCCTCTGTATTAAGATTCTTCGGCTTGGAAAGGGTAATGTTACCACCATCTGGGGGTAACTTACATAAAATGTTGTTGCAGAATGAGGCAGCGTGGATAATAAAATTGAGGGCGCAGAGCCAGGCTGGACTTAATGATAAGAACGATCTTGCTGTATTTTTGTAAGGTTCAGTTATGAGTAATTGGATTTGGGTATTGAGGTACTGTGGATTTAGGTTAGTGAATACTTGAATCTGCAAGGGGTACAACTCTGTATACTGGTCTGATAAGTAATTCATGGTTCTCTATGTTTGGATAGCTATGAAGGTCTTGTGCTCAGTCCTTATGTTTGATGAGAACTCTCTATGTTTGATGAGAACTTAACAGGTTCACCCCTGGTTAGAAATGGGGAAATGTAAATATAAGAGGATCCCCTAAGCTAGCCCGAGGGTATCAGTATAGTGATCCCGATGAATAGGTATTAAACTTATTATCAGGAAAGAGAAGAGGGTAAGTCGAGTAGTGTACTGGCCTATGACTGGAAAAAATATTTTTAACCTGTGGCTGTGAGTAAAAAGGTTTTTATTGTATATATTGTAAGCACATAGTACTGTACTGTATGTATGTAATGCACTTTGATCACTTAATTGCACTGTCACTGTAAGAGCTGTTTTGGTTTCAGCTCCATAATCTTAACTTCACACATGTTCACTAATTAAGTTTGTGACGTCATCAGTGGGGGGGTGTAAGTTGCCTAGTGCAACAATACACTCTGAGGACTAACCTGCTGAAGCGCCTTATACGGCGCGAAACGTCGTGCCCCCCGTCCTCCCACCCGCATGCCACCACCTGCTGTGTGCACTGAAGAACAATAAAGAACCGCTGTTTATAGAAGCTCTGAGTGCGACTTCTTTTTCTTCTCCTATAATACAAAAAATCCCTTTAAAAAATATATTCAAATCTGAGAGTTTTCAGTGGTTAATACCTTTTTTAATAGCTAAATGAAACGTTAAAAACATAAAATGAAACAAACATATTTTACAATTATACTTATCATTTGCTTGTGCATTCCTGATTTTTCTTTAAAATAGATGCCAAATGCTATCAAAGCCGCAACTGAATGAATGAGGAAATTTTCTGTGCGTCTTCTGCTTCTAGCAGTAACTTCCAGTGAACAGGTGCAGGGGAGACTCTGCCCAGAAACAAAGACTGCGCGTTTCTTTGTGAAATGCTGTCTGGCAAGTGAGGTCACTGGAGAGAGCTTTGGCCTCAGGCGCAGCCTCTGGCAGCCAGCGGACATGCAGTCGAGATGTGCAGGCTGTTATTGTTTCCAGTAACACACTGTGAACATTCACGGTTCTCTCTTTGTTTTCATTTTACCCTTTCATCTCCCTTTTCCGGAGAATTCTACTTTGATTTATAACTAAAGGCAGCTGTATTGATCAACACTCTTCTTGCTTTTTCCAGTGATCTGGTTTTGATCTGATTGGTGATGAGATCCATTAAGGCTACATACAGATACTGTTTTTTTTTCTTTTCTTTGTGGTCCATTTTTCAGGTACCCTATGGGAAAAATGAAGGAGAAAAACACCACCGAAACTAACATGCAAAAAACGGATCAGTCCTCCAGGCGAAAAACAGATCAATCAGACCATTCCCATCTGAATGGCCAATTGTAAATACCAATTGACTTGGCTGGGAATTAATTTGACTTTGACAATGCACTGCAAAAAATGAATCACAAAAGTGGGTGTATAAAAGCACAATCTGAATGTAGCCTAATTCTCAGTAATCAGTGTGCAGTGAGAAATTTTTCTTACAATCTATAATAATGCTGCAAAAAAAACAAAATTCTACAAATCTACTAACAACGCAAAGTCGAATGGTTAGCCACTCTGTATGAGCCTCTCTAAGGCGGTCCTAAGCCATCCATACATAATATTTGTATGCCTGTGGTGCTACACTTTCCCTGATATTACCAGACAGGCGCTCAGACAAGCTCATCCTGCAGTTGTCAGATGATCATGCAACTGAGCCACCCACCTTTACACTCATTGTCGTATTTTCATTCATCGACGTCTGTAAATGCCTTAAGCCCCCGTCACACCTAGCGAGATCGCTGTTTCGTCACAGGTTTTGTGACGCAACAGTGACCTTGCCAGCGATCTCGCTATGTTTGACATGTAGCAGCGACTGGGCCCCCGCTGTGAGATCGCCGATCGTGTCAAAACGGCATCGACCATTTTTTGATTGTCGGGGTCCCGCTGGCCAGCATGCATCGGTGTGTTTAACGCCCTAACAACGACCTCGTTGGTGACTCAGAACTCCGCCACGTAGGTCTGAGTCATCGGACTAGCTGCTGTGTGACAGGGTCCCGACAACCGCCGAGGTCGTTATATGGGTCGCTGTATCGTTGCTGCGTTATTGAGTAGATCTGACTCGCATCTCACCAGCCACCACGTAGTGACATTCCAGCGATCCTTACCAGGTCGTATTGTTGTCGGGATAGCTGGAACGTCGCCAAGTGTGACGGGACCCTTATTTTCGAGTTTGTCTGTACAAATATATCACAAAATGCATTGGAATCTGATATAGTTCAGTTTTGTGTACATACAACACTGTCAAGATTTTACCTTAGGCTGGGTTCACATTGCATATTTTTTTCCTGTCCGTGGGATCCTACTTTTTGTAGGATCCCACGGACAGGAATGGACACCACAGGGGGTGACCTATTCTGCGTCCGGGTCTGTGATTATCACGGATCCAGACACAGTGGGGCACTTCCACTTCTGCAATGTATAACATACATTGCAGAAGTGAAATATAGTAAAAGAAAGAGTTAAAGATAAAAAAATCACTATGCTCACCTATCTGCGATCCACCGCTGCCTCCAGCAAGGTCCGGGTGCTTACAGGACCTGTGGTAACATCACAAGCCGATCAGCTGATTGGGTCACAGGACACTGGCGGGTTGTGACGTCACCACAGGTCCTGTAAGCACCCGGCCCTTGCTGGGAGGCAGCGGTGGATCGAGGATAGGTGAGCATAGTGATTTTTTATTTTTAACACTTTCTTTTGCTTAATTATACTTCTGCAATGTATACTATACATTGCAGAAGTGTAATTAGAAGGGTTGGAGCAATTTTAGTGTACTGAGCATGCTCAGTACACTAAAATCGGACCCGCAATCATAGGCCCCCATGTTAAAGGACACGGATCGGATTTGGCCTAATTGCCATCCGATTTTCTGGGATCCGATTTTTTTTCTGTACCCAAAATCGGAGCAGTCTCCGATTTTGGGTCCAGCAAAAAATCGGACTCAAATCGGATCCCACAAAATCGGATGGCAATTAGGCCAAATCCGATCCGACCCAACCCCCATAGGATAACGGGGCCAAATTGGATCCGTTCCCGTCTGTGGGGTCCTACAAAATGTAGCATCCCACGGACAGGAAAAAATACGCAGTGTGAAACCTTGTGTACGTTGCTGATTGGCTACATGTTTGTCTACTGGTAGTCATTTATTAGGCTATTTAGACAGCCTAACTGGACATGCACACAGAACAATAGATCATTCTGTGCACAGATTTTGTCAAGAACAATGACAGTGTCTGTCCTTTTTACAAAGGATGATGTGCTGTCAGAAACGATAAGTTTTAAACCAGCTTAAAAACCATTTAACCCGTTCCAGAACGGTTGTACTGTTTGTTTCTTTGTCTTGTTTATGAAAATTTTATAAACACAGATTTACACAAAAAAAACCATTTAACCCAACGTACGAGCATTTTGCTTGTTCATTGTGTGATCAGAAGCCTGTTTACACTGCCTGAGTATTTAATAAGAACATTCCTAGGAATAATTGTTCATGATAATCAACCTGTGTAAATGCGTTATAAGGACTTATTCACACACTATTATGATCACATTTTCTGCGGCATTTCAGGACAATTACACAGTGTTGTTACAACTAGAAAAATTGGTCAAAAAATGTGAAAAGATCACAATTTGTGGATATTACTTAAGTATTGAATAAAATTTTATAGATCGGTTTCAGTATGTTAGTGTTCTAGTTAACTGTATAAGTACAACTTTGCTTGCATTGCCCCGAACGAGTACATGAACTAATGACTTAATCTTGGACTTTTCCTCTAATTCTACTATTAATTTATTTCTGGGTGCTAGGATATTCATGGCTTGTTAAATATGATAAGTGGCTGTCAAACTCTTGAGTAAGCTCATTGCTACCTTTGTTGTCTACCATGCTAAAGTTTCTGCAATACACGCTCTCCAAATCTGTGGCCTAGTGCTCTCTTCATTGCTGGGTGACCATTCCTTCCAAACTTGGCACATTCTCCCAACTTTAATTCAATATGGTAGTCTTAAGGATAGGTCATATTTAAATTAGTCCGGAAAAAAACCTATAAAGCAAATTGGCAAAGCCCCACACAGGCCTCTCAAGATGCAACTGTGATTATTTCCATCAATACAATCATGTCCCTCATGTAGTATATAGTGATTTATATGTCCACAAAAATAACCTTTTATCACTTACATATGCAAATTCTCCTGAACTACTTTATAGTACACCAAGGACATGATTTTATAGCTAGGTTATGGCTCTAAATAAGTGATGGGCAATTAATTTTTCTGCGGGGCCACATGAAAGACTTGACTGTTGTGGAAGGTCGAACCAATAGACTGAAATGAATTCTGCTAAATATTAATATTAACATATTTATTCTAGTTATTATCTTATATTCATTAATTGTATCACTTATTGTGCAGGATTTAGTATGCAGATAGCCCCTTATATGCAGTATGAGCCCAAATACAGCCCCCATATATGCAGCATGAGACCTCTCCTAGATCTCTACATACAAGATGAGCCCTCACACAGCCCTCTATGTACCATAGGAGCCCCCACACAGCCCCTATATACAGTGTGAGCCTCCCACATAGCTTCTCCATATACAGAGTTGACCCTCACATGTTCCCATCATATACAGGTTGAACCCCCACATAACCCCTCTATATACATTATGAACCTCCACATAGCCTTTATTTACAGTCAATGCCACTGGATATCTGAAATTGCTGCATGATTCAGATATCCAGTGGCATTGAGGTTTCCATTGATGAAGAATGGCCCCACCGTCTTTGTACCCCATGTACCACATCATACCATCAGTTTTTATGTTTCAACAGTATTGGATGGGTCTATCCACTGTGGGTTAGTGTCAGACCAATAGCGGTGGTTTTGTTTAACTTCACCATTCACAAAAACGTTTGCCTCATCAGTCATCTAAAGACAATTGTCTATGCTGTGCAGATGCAAGATGTGCAGCATCTGAAACAACGGATACTGGAAGCCTGTGCTAGCATTTTTTCTGTGGTGTTGCTATCAGTGTGTCAATTGTGGGAGAAGAGGTTTGCATTGACAATCCAACACAATGGGCAGCCCTTTGAACACATTTTATAAGTGGTCATAAACCTGTAAATATCTCATGATAGAATAAAGTTATGTTAAAACCAAGCACACCATTGTTTTTCTTATGACATTTTCAATGTTTGATGTGTCACATAACCCTCTTCCCATTGAAAAAAATAAAGTTGGATCCAAAATGGCAGACTTCAAGATGGCCGCCATGGTCACTACCCCTCTGGAAAAGTTTCTCCCTCCCATATACTAATGTGCCACAAAATGGAAGTTGGTATCACCAACCATTCCCATTTTATTTAGGTGCATCCATATAAATGACCCACCCTGTATACAGTATGAGTCCCAAATACATATATATACCTATACATACATACATAGCCTATACACACATGAGCCCCATATAGCCTCCTATATATACAGTATGAGCCACATAATCTCAAATACTCAGGATGAGCTCCCACATCGCTTCCTATATATATATATAGCCTTCTAAATGCATTATGAGCCCCACATAGCTTCCTATATACATTATGAGTGCCACATAGCCCCCTATATATAATGCTGCGAGGAAGGACATGGTGTGACACTGTTTTCAGCCCTCTGGTTGTCTCGGTCTGTGCTTTTCACAGCCCTGCTCTAAATCATAATGGTGGCTGTTTAATAGGCCTGGGGGACTCGATAGGTTATCTTTGAACTTTTTATAAGATTCTTGCAATAAGAACAAAGAATCAGGTTACTAGACATTTTCCATGAAGTTATTCTGCTTTTTTTTTTCCTATTGCAGGTAATAGAACCATGTGTGAACAGAAATGCCATATATATCCAACCAGTAGCACATAGGTTCTACAATAAAATATTGCACCAGAAAATCTTGTGTGAGCCCAGAAAGGTAGAAATTCTATAAAAAAACAAAACATAATAAAGGTATACGTACATTCAGGTCTTGTGCACACGTTGCGTATTTGGTGAGTGAGTAGAAAATCGGTGATGTATTTCTTCTATACTTTTCCTCTGATTGTTCCACTCCTGGTTTTCTCTTACTAATACTGAAGTAGAAAACTCACAACATACTTTGCATGTGGCCTTAATATTAAAGTGCTCAATCATACAAGTATAGTAAAAGAAAAAGTGAATTTGGTCATAGGTAGAGATCATTGTAACTTGCATGGTTTTCCCTGCCACCGAGCATAATGGATAATGAATTTATGTCTATACTTACTGTAGAATAGGATCTGTGGTTTATGTAATTGGCAGCCGCAGGTAAGGAGCCTCATATCTGGCCTCTGAAATGCAGTCTTCTGGAAACATAAAACTGTGAACTGACAAACCTCTTGGGAAATGTTGGCAGACTCCCTTGTTCGGAGGCCCGCACTAGGTCATGTTTGAATGCAGCGGGGCTTTTGAACTGACGCATGAGGACATCCAGCAAGGAGTGAGGAATGTGTCTGCCCACAATCTGCTGGGAAAGTCTTACACCATTCCTCCATAGCAGGGTTTTGCTGAAGTGCGCTATTCTGACTACACATCGCCAAGTCACACCACCTCTGCTGTCAGCTCAAACACCATGTGAGATCCTCAGCCTTCTATTCTTAGGCAGCTGTTGATGTAAGGAATCTGTCGTAGGTAATTAGATCCTTGGAAAAATGTCCTCTCCTGTTTTACTGATAATAATACTGTGTGCTACAAGGTGTGGAATAATTGGAGCTGACATTTGTTTGTCGGTGATCCTGCTGTGTCAAAATCCTTTTAATTGTGTTGAAAGCAGATTTTTATGACCTTATTAGTGCACTTGAGGCTAATGGGTAGTATTTGTTGTTTCGTATTGATAAAATGACAATGTATTGTATAATTACTGGCAAATACCATGGCGCTGTACTGGCGATATCCGTATTTAGCATTAAAATAATATCCAACAATGTTAAGATACATTACAAAAATTGTTATTTTCACAAATCAACTTCTTTTTCCTGAGCTGTTCCAAGCCCTTGCCACCTCCTGCTGCCTCCAACTCGAAAATATTTCCAGAATCCATCCCTTCCTCAACCCCCAATCTGCTAAACTACTAATGCATGCCCTCATCATCTCCCATCTCGACTACTGCAACCTGCTTCTCTGTGGCCTTCCTGCTAACACTTTTGCACCACTTCAATCTGTCCTTAACTCTGCTGCCTGACTAATCCATTTCTCTCCTCGCTATTCCTCCACTTCTCCCCTCTGCAAATCCCTCCACTGGCTCCCAATTCACCAGCGTATCCAATTCAAATTATTAACATTGACTTACAAAGTCCACATTCTGTCCCCCCCATATGTCTCTGAACTAATCTCCCGATATCATCCAACTCATAATCTTCAATCCTCCCAAGACCTTCTTCTTTCCTCCACACTTGTACGTTCCTCATCTAACCGCCTGCAAGACTTCGCCTGAGCAGCCCCCATTCTCTGGAACTCTGCACCCCATCACGTCTGTCTCCCACACTCGGAACCTTCAAGCCGAACCTGAAAACCCATCTCTTCAGAACAGCCTACAACCTACAATGACCACAGTGCCACCTCACCACCACTGGACCCGACGCTTCACCACCATCGGACCTGGCACTCTAGCACTACTAGACCCGGCGCTTCACCACCACCCGAGCAGACCCAACCTACTGTCTCCCTCCCCTGTACCCTATAGAATGTAAGCTCGCAAGGCCAGGGTCCTCTCTCCCCTTTGTATCGGCCTGTCACTGTTAGTTTGTTCATTGTTTTTTAACTTGTCTGTATATAACCCTTTCTCATGTACAGCACCATGGACAGAATGGTAATCTATAAATAAATAATAATAATTTAAAAAATGCAGCAGTTTTCCAATTTGAATAGGAAAAAACAAATCAATTGTGTGCATGAGGTTTCTGAAATCTCATAGCTTTTTCTGGTATTTATTATTATTATTATTATTAGGTATTAATATAGCGCTATTAGAATACATGGCACTTTACATTTTTGAGGGTAGACAGAGACAAGTGGTCAAAGACGGCCACACACGAAGACAAATGACGACAAATCTACAGTTAATCATACGGGTACAATAGGGCTGGGGATCCTGTCCGCGAGGGCTTACAGTCTAGAGAAGACCCGGTACATTAGTGGTGCCTCACCGTAATCCAGATGAACACAGGTGCCAGGAACAAGTGGCTGGATACCACTCATTAGCAATAGCAAAGGAAAAAGAAAAGTTCTAGCACCAGGTGTCTCTTCATTAAAATCTTCAGTATTTTATTTCCATGTCAAGATAAAAAATATCATGCGGGGGGGACGCAGCCCCTAAACACCTGACGTGTTTCGAACTAAGTTTTTAATTATAGGCCATCTCATTTCACTTACTCCATTGTTGTTATTATTATTATTATTATTTATTTATATAGCGGCATAAAGGTTCCATGGCGCTTTACATGAGGATAAGGGAGACAAGAACAAGTACGCTAAATCTAGGCGATTAGGACATACAGGTACAGGAGGGGCAGGGACCCTGTCCACGAGGGCTCACAGTCTATGAGGGCGGGTTAGGATACAGTATGATGGGGGAATGTCAGGTATGGGGCGGTCGCCAGGGTCTCATGGCAGATTGTAGGCTTGACGGAATAGGTGAGTCTTCAGGTGACACTTGAAGCTACTCAGGGTAGGAGAGTGTCTTTGTTAAACAATGAGGCAGTGCCTAAGATTTTTCTCTTGCAAAAAGTGTCTGGGATCCCATGCACCCATATAAGTCTATATGTGCAAAACATCGCACTGCACTTTCATGCCACCAGACTACAGTGCAATACACGCCGAGGCAGACACACCTATCGGATCACAGCCACATGTTGCTCTGATCACACTGAACCGAGTGTCATTACGATATCACATCCGATGCTCACTCATCACATGGCATACGCAAGTGTGACTCTGATCTTACAATAATTACTTCCAGTGTAGTGTTCTGGACTGCAGACTTTGCTGAGGCTATGAGAATGAAGGTAAAGCTTGTCATGGAGTAGGGGCCTTAGGTGGAGCAAGGGTGGTGTTCTTGTAGTCCAGCACAAGTGATGATTGTAGTCAGAAAAAAACAGAAGAATCTCAGAAAGTGGATTAGAAACACATAAACAGGAAAATTTGAACAATAGGTGTATGGGGTTCTATAGTGGAATTATCCTTTTAACTCTGTCAGATGCAGCTGATCTTACGGGCACAGCTCAATTAATTTTGTTTCTCTCTCTCAAAATTGTCAGACAATCTCCTCTTTCCCAGTTATTTCCTCTATTTTACATGCTCTTTGAAACCTGATCTAACGGTATTACATCAGACCTTCTGGAGAGCAGATCTGACCTTTGTGGCTTCTCAGAGCCTTGCTTTTCTAAGTGTAATTGTGTTTATTCTGCTGAACACACAACCTCTAAATCTGAGTAAATGGTTATCTAGTAGCAGGGCCTCCATCAGCACCCGGACAAGTGTTTGGGCACTCCGCAGCTGGGAGCACCCACTCCCCATCAGGGGCAGGCAGCCCTGACAGTTAGGGGCCCATCCAGGACAGGCAGCCCTGACAGCGAGGGGCCCATCAGGGACACTCAGCGCTGCCGTGCGCTCAGTCCACACCACGGGTAGGGGTCACCACAGGTCACAACAGGTGGGCACAGTGTGGATCTGGAAGCAGCAACCTAGGCCTATGGGTGAGTTTAACTGAGAGGAGTGAATGTTTGCGCTTCCATGTAAAAACTGCTTCCTTCCCATAAATAGTTGTGTGTTGGTGCATTACTATGTGGTATATATAATCTAATGCCACACTTAGCCCGGGTGTTACAACCTGATTGTGGTTCCAACCTTGGATTTCTTCACCAATTGCTTCTTGTATTGTTTTTATCTGTAAGAGCCTTTAATCTATTATATAATTACGAATGGATTTCGCGCACCAAACTCGCATGCGACACCATGCGACAATGTCGTCATGTGGATACGAAAAATGCATTGGCCGCGCAGCGGCCAATGCGACCAGTTGTAAGGCGACTCGCTATGCCCGCGTAGCGGGCATGGCGAGTCGCCTTAGCACCGCGAAGCATTGGCCGCGAAGCGGCCATTGCGAGCAGTTCTAAGGCGACTCGCTATGCCCGCGCAGCGGGCATGGCGAGTCGCCTTAGCACCGCGAAGCATTGGCCGCGAAGCGGCCATTGCGAGCAGTTCTAAGGCGACTCGCTATGCCCGCGCAGCGGGCATGGCGAGTCGCCTTAGCACCGCGAAGCATTGGCCGCGAAGCGGCCATTGCGAGTCGCAGACTCGCTCTACTAGAATCCCGATGCATTGTGCATCGGGCACCCATCTAGTGAATTAATAAAGTTGTATATTATTGTGAAACTTTAACTCCTGATTGGGTTCAATTGTTTCTAATAAATAATCGGAGTGTTTCTTACATGGTCCCCATAAGAAAACGTTCCGATATATGAGTGAATTAGTCATGAATTAATCATGAGGCTGATACATATATGATGGTGGTTGTGTTGTTTGAACAAACTAATAATGCAAATTAGCCATGTGCTGGCTCCCAGGGCTGGGTCTGTGGAGTTTCCTCCTTTGCGGACTGTAGCAGAGTGATGAGTCATCACCCTGCAACCTCATCATACTGGTGCAGCAGTGCAGGAAGGAAGCGCAGGGAGCCTGCTGCTATAGGGATGTGGTGGGGAAGCATCTGAGGAGGGCACAGCCCTGGGGAGTGAATGGAAGGTGAGTATAATCTGTTATTTAAAAAAAAAAAAAAATTTTGTACTGTGTGCAGCAGGATGAGGGATTATATGTACCATGGAGGCTGTGACGGGAGTGTATGTAGGCTGGGAGACTGAGCTGGCTATATATATAATAAAATACAGAGGCTGTGCTTGGCTATATATATTATTTGGAGTCTGCTGCTGGGCTGCCACAGCCTCCAAATAATATATACAGCCCAGCACAGCCTCCAAATAATATGCATAGCCCAGCACAGCCTCTAAATAATATATACAGCCCGCAGCCTCTATATTATACATACACAGCCTGTAGCCTTTATATTATATACAGCCTGGAAGTTTCCATATTATATATAAAACAAGCCTACTTCTCCTCTCTAATAACCTTCCTGTCTCGCAATCCTAAACAGCTATTCAAAACTTTCAATTCTCTAAAGGCCCAGTCACACACGTCAATGTCGTTAGCAATCTGATTGCTGGCGACATTGACGGCTGATCGCTGGTGAACTGTCACACAGGCAGACTCACCAGTGAACAGTGGACCAGTGACATCGTGGAAATGATTTAAATATAGTTTCCACGATGTCTTGCTCCCGCTGCCAGGCTGCGGTTAGCGGAAGCAGGCTGGTATCCAGGGTAAACTGCGGGTATCCAGGCAGCGCGCACTGTCTAGATACTCGATCTATACCTTGGTTACCAGCCTCCTTCGCTTACCTGCTGGTATCCAAGGTACACAGCGGGTAAGCAGAGTCTCTAGTTACCGCTGTGTACCTTGTATACCAGTCTGTGAATGGAGAAGGCTGGTAACCAAGGTATACATCGGGTATCTAGGCAGCGCGTGCTGCCTAGATACCCGCAGTTTACCATGGATACCAGCTCCCAGCGCTTGCTGAGAGGCGATGGGAGCTGGCTGATTACGCATCTCCCGGTGTCACACGCAGCGATGCTGCATGTCCACCGGGCGCCCATCGCCAGGTTTTCGGTCATGTCCGAAAACCTGGCGACCATCAACCAGCGATTTATCGCTGGTTGATATACCATGTCACACGCGTCAATATCGCTGCAACGTCACGTGCAGCAGCGACATTGACAGCGATACTGACGTGTGTGACGGCCTCTTTAGTCCCCCAACACCTCCTCCCTCTACTCTTATCTCTGATGAAGACTGTGCCTCTTTCTTAAAGCAGAAGATTGAGAACATCAGAGAAAGCTTTGACCCACTGTCCCCACAGCCCCTCCTCATAACTGCATAGCCCTCTTCTTCCAAAGGCAGCTTTTCCACCATGACAGAATAATAATAATAATAATAATTTATTCATTTATATAGCGCTATTAATTCCATAGCACTTTACATACATGAGTAATGCTGTCTCTCTTGGAGCTCACAATCTAAAGACAGAAGATCAGCTTTCCCCCTTCAGTCAAGATCACACCTCACCACCCGTGCCCTTGACCCACTTCCATCCCACCTCATTCCCAAGCTCACTACAGTCTTCATCCCAACCCGAACCATCTCTTCAAATTATCACTAACTACTGGTGTGTTCCCCTCATCCTTCAAACATACCTTGATCACACTCATCCTCAAAAAGCCCTCCCTCGACCCATCCTCTGTTTTTAACTATCGCCCCATACACTGTGTGCAGAATTATTAGGCAAGTTGTATTTTAGAGGATAGTTGTTGATCAATAATAAAAATAATGTTCTCAATCAACCCAAAAGACTCATAAATATCAAAGCTTAAAATTTTTGGAAGTTGGAGTGTTTTGTTTTTTTTATAGATTTGGCTATCTTAGGCCTTTCACACTTGCGGTTTTTTCCTGATTTGGAAAATCAGGAAAAACCCGATTCTTACAGTACTTTGCCCATTCACTTTAACGTTGTCAGGTAGAATCTTGTTGCTTCATGTTTTCTCCTGAAATCATTAAAGAGAATGGACAAAAAAAATGAAAAGTGTGAAAGGCCCCTTAGGAGGATATCTGTTTGAGCAGGTAACTATTAGGGTACCGTTACACGTTGCAACATTGCATGCAATTTCACTGGTAATTTGCTGGTTGCAATGAAATCATGGACACATTGTTCTATTTTGTTGCTGTGTACAAATGGAACAATGTGTCCATGATTTCACTGCAACCAATAAGTTGCAAGTGAAATTGCATGCAATGTTGCGACGTGTAACTGTACCCTTAGTGTGCAGAATTAGGCAACTTAATAAAAACCAAATATATTTCCATCTCACTTGTTTATTTTCACCAGGTAAACTAATATAACTGGTTAAAATTTACGGAAAAACATTTCTGACATGCAAAAACAAAACCCAAAAAAATTAGTGACCAATATAGCCACCTTTCTTTATGATGACACTCAACAGCCTTCCATCCGTAGATTCTGTCAGTTGCTTGATCTGTTTATGATCAACATTGAGTGCATCAGCCACCACAGCCTCCCAGACACTGTTCTGAGAGGTGTACTGTTTTCCCTCCCTGTAGATCTCACATTTTATGAGGGACCACAGATTCTCTATGGGGTTCAGATCAGGTGATCAAGGGGGCCATGTGATTATTTTTTCTTCTTTTAGACCTTTACTGGCCAGCCACGCTGTGGAGTAGATGGATGTATGTGATGGAGCGTTGTTCTTCATGAAAATCATGTTTTTCTTGAACGATACTGACTTCTTCCTGTACCACTGCTTGAAGAAGTTGTCTTCCAGAAACTGGCAGTAGGTCTAGGAGTTGAGCTTCACTCCATCCTCAACCCGAAAAGGTCCCACAAGTTCATCTTTGATGATACCAGCCCATACCAGTACCCCACCTCCACCTTGCTGGCTTCTGAGTCGGAGTGGAGCTCTCTGCCCTTTACTGATCCAGCCTCTGGCCCATCAAGAGTCACTCTCATTTCATCAGTCCATAAAACCTTTGAAAAATCAGACTTAAGATATTTCTTGGCCCAGTCTTGACGATTCATCTTATGTTTCTTGTTCAGAGGTGGTCGTTTTTTAGCCTTCTTTACTTTGGCCGTGTCCCTGAGTATAGCATACCTTGTGCTTTTTGATACTCCAGTAACATTGCAGCTCTGAAATATTGCAAAACTGTTGGCAAATGGCATCTTGGCAGCTTCACGCTTGATTCTCCTCAATTCATGGGCTGTTATTTTGCACCTTGTTTACCCAACATGCTTCTTGCAACCCTATTGGCTATTTGCCATGAAACGCTTGTTTGTTCGGTGATCACGCTTCAAGTTTGGCAATTTCAAGACTGCTGCTTCCCTCAGCAAGACATTTCACAATTTTGGACTTTTCAGAGCCTGTCAAATCTCTCTTCTGACCCATTTTGCCTAGGGAAAGACATTTGCCTAATAATTAAGCACACCTTATATAGGGTGTTGATGTCATTACACCACACTCCTCCTCATTACAGAGATGCAGATCACCTGATTTACTAATTCGCTCTCAAGCCTATATAGCTTGGAGTAGGACAATGTGTATAAAAACTATCATGTGATCAAAATACTCATTTGCCTAATAATTGTGCACACAGTGTATTACTTCTCCCCTTTGCCTCAAAACTACTGGAACAGCATGTCCATCTTGAACTGTCCTCCCACCTCTTCTCCTGCTCCCTCTTTGAATAATCTGGCTTTCGACTGCTTCACTCTATCGAAACAGCCCTAACTAAAGTTACCAGTGACCTACTAACCGCCAAGAGCAAGCGACACTACTTTATCCTCCTCCTCCTACACCTGCCCTCTGCCTTTGACACTGTAGACCATTCCTAACTGTTACAGATTCTCAAATCTCTTGGTATCACAAACTTTGCCCTCTCCTTGGTCTCTTCATATCTAATAGACCGGACATTCAGCGTCTCCCTCTCCCACACCACCTCCTCACCATACCCCCATCTATCGGTGTCCCCCAAGGCTAGGTTCTTGGACCCCTACTTTTTTCCATCTACACCCTCGGCCTGGGACAGCTCGGATAGAGTCCCATGGCTTTCAGTACCATATCTACCTCTCTACCGATCTACCTCTCTTGACTTCACATCACCTCCTTACTAACCAAAGTCCCACAATGTCTGTCTGCTATTTCATCCTTTTCTGCTCTCTTTCTAAAATGGAACACGGACAAAGCAGAATTCATCATCTTTCCCCCAACTCATTCTACCCCTCCCTTAGACCTATTCAACAAAGTCAATGGCTGCTCATTCACCCCAGTCCCGCACGCTCGGTGCCTCGGAGTGATTCTTGACTCTGCCCTCTCCTTCAAGCCACATACCCAAGCCATTGCCACCTCTTGCCAACGCCAACTCAAAAATGTTTCCCGGATCCGTACATTCCTTGATCAAGATACTGCAAAAATGCTTGTACATGTCCTCATCTCCCGCCTCGATTATTGCAACCTCCTGCTCTGTGGCCTCCCCTCTAGCACTCTTGCACTACTCCACTCTATCCTAAACTCTACTGCCCGACTAATCCACCTGTCTCCCTGCTATTCCCCAGTCTCTCCTCTCTGCCAAGCCCTTCACTGGCTTCCTATTGTTCAGAGGCTCCAGTTCGAAATCCTAATTATGACCTACAAAGCCACCCACAATCTGTCTTCTCCGTGCATCTGCGACATGGTCTCCCAATACCTACCCTCATGCAACCTGCGATCCTCTTAAGATTTTTTGTACTCCCCTTTTATTTCTTCTTCCCACAACCGCATACAAGATTTCTCCCATGCTTCCCCTGTACTCTGGAACTCTCTGCCCCAACACATCAGACTTTAAAAGAAACCTGAAGCCTCATCTATTCCATCAAGCGTATAACCTACAGTGAGCCTCAGTCCACCAAACCACTGCACGACCAGCTCTACCCACTCCTACTGTATCCTCACCTGTCCCTTGTAGACTGTGAGCCCTCGCGGACATGGTCCTTTCTCCTTCTGTACCTTGTATGCCTTTATAGTGTTCATGTATATTGTACTTGTCTATGTATGCCCTTTCCAAATATAAAGCACCATAATAAATGGCGCTACAAATAAAAATAATCTAATATATACAGTCCAGCAGTCTCCATATTATATATACCGTCCTGCACAGCCTCTATATTATATATACACAACCTGCAGCTTCCATATTGTATTCATAAATCATGGTCTGTGTTAAAGGAGTCCACTGACACTGTTTTGACCGGGGCCCGCAAAAGCCTGGAGCCAGCCTTGTCTAGTAGTATCTAAGTGCATGATCATGGTTTATTTTCCCTAATTTTAATGGTTAGTAGTAGCTATATCATGAAAACTGTAGGCTATTTTGTTGGTTGTTGAGAAATGTGGTACTTTTTCTTTTGATGTTTTTGGTTATTACATTTTTTTTGCATTTTATTTTGTTTACTCTTTTAGTAAATCCTAGAAAGGTCACTGACTTATTTTAGAGTCCTGAAATTCAGATAATTAGTTTTCTAACCTGTGCATGTCAGGCACACTGCGCCTGAGCATGAGAGTGCCAGAGGTGCCCCTGACAGAGAATTGTTTATGTCAAAAACAGTAACTGAATTAGGGACATGAACACATTAAGAGGGTTGGCCAGGCTTATCACGAAAGTCTGCAGTCAATTTGTCTGAAGACTGTAAAGATTCTCTTATGGCAGCTGTAAGAGTGGTCATGTGACCCAAGTATGGGATACGCATACTACCAGCCACATACTGAGCAAGGCCGTGCTGCACATCTAGTCATAATGTGGCCTGTAGTACGCAGTGTCCTGCGGAGGGGGACCGCAAGCTGAGCGCATACACCGCAAGTCCCTATGTTTAACATTGGTGCGGACAAGAATGTATGATTTTGTGCGCAGGCGTGGAAATCATACATGGCAGTGAATGGGTGCGCACGGGGTGCACACGGCAATCTGCACCCGAGTGCATACACCCGTGTCCCCATGTTAATCATAGGGACTTGCGGTGTATGTGCTCAGCTTGCGGTCCCCCTCCGCAGGACGCCGCGGATGGGAACGCTAGTGTGAGGCCAGCCTAAGTGCTGCGCATGATGTGAGAATTCACAAGTCTGAAGTCTGAGTCACGTATGGAGTGAAAAGCCCGTGACACTGCAGCTTACACTACCAGCAAAATGAATGAGATTTCTGAAATCTAATGCACATTCTGCTTTTTTTTTTTTTTTAATTTAAATTTTTTTAATAGATTTTAACATGTCAATTATTTCTACATTTGTGCAACGTCTTTCACTCATTGAAATGATTAGGGGAAAAAACGCATTAAAAAAATGCAACATAAATTGTATTTTATGCAGCATTTTTCCTGTCAAACAGGGTGTAGAAATTTCTGCTGCAAATACTTAACGTGTGCACATACCCTTAGGGTGGTGGGTAGCATCTTTATTGATTTATATTGAAAACCACAATGATTTTGTGTAAAACCACATTTTGGAGCAGTTTTCTTCTGCATTGTGGTCCAGCATTAGCCATTACTTGGGTAACATGCCCTCAGCCGAAGGTCTATTGATCACACAGGAGTATTGCATCTCCAGAGAGGAAGAGGACTTGAATTCTACAGCCATCTATTGATAGCAATCCATTGTTAGTATTGACCCTTTAAGGAGTCTTGTCACATGACTTATTAAATAAGTCAAACCAGAATCTCAATTTGCAGACACAATGTTTTGGGGTATTGCCGCTCGTTAGTGCAAAGTGGCTGTATGAGAAACCTCTTGCGGACAGTGACATGTCAGTAATTTGTATATGAAATTTCCCAAAGGAGCATTGCATGGTCAATAAATCTATTAATGGCTGGTCAGGCATATCACTCTTCACAAGGAGAGCAGTAGCTCATCCAGGAGATGACCGTGTTTCTATTTCTAAGGGAACAGCACCACCTGCCTTGCCGAGCCCTGTGCTGGTTAGGAGTAGGCTGAGATTGCTGTGTCATTAGTGCCCTCTAGTGGGCAAAATGGTAAAATTCTACAGCAACTTTGTACCCCCAGTAAGTCGTATTATTGAATATTTGCCAGAATGATCCTGATTACTTTGTCTGTTCTTCACAGAAATATCCTCAAGTCACACACAGAGGGACATAGCTATTCCTTATAGTCATAGAGCTGGAAATACGCTGTAAGGACACTATGGCCTTGAACAGGATAGGTCATTTTCTGATTAACCCGAGTGAAACGCATCAAATGGCTTGGGGTGCGTTCTTACGCTGCGTATTTGCTGTGTATTTTTGCACAAGTGTTCTTGCAGTTTTTGTAGCCAAAACCAGGAGTGGCTGATTAAAACCAGCAGTGGGTGATAAATACAGAAGTGGAGCACTTGTTTCTATTAGACTTTTCCTCTGATTGTTACACTCCTGGTTTTGGCTACAAAAACTGCAACAGCACTCGTGTAAAAATATGCAGCAAATACGCAGCGTGTGAATGCAAGCTAGTGAAAGTTTGTGTTCATTTGGCTCCTGTTCACGTCACTCCCCCGTCTCCTCACATCCAGGAGTCACTTCACTGCCTACAGAACATAATCCAGGAGTCTAATCCAAAAGACAGTAACTTCTGACCTTGGGGTAAATCCCATTGGATATGCGTAGATCAGTCTGAACACTCACATTCCCTCTATGTGCAGCTGTTGACAGTGGAGGGATCTTCCACATATAACCCATTGTCCTTTATGACTACATTTCATTTGTTTCTTTCCGCTTGATTTGCCTGTACATTTCTACAACCCATGAAGGATCTGTAAAGTTCTGCTAAATAAATCTGTAGTCTTGTGATGTCCTGAATGATGGCTTCAATCTCCATCTGCTCAGTGGAAGTAGTTACCACACAGATCTGTTGCTGCCTGCGGCACTTGTGTCACTACACGGTCAGGAATTGATGTCAGTTCAGCACAGTTAACAATCCCTGACAGTCCGTGAACTGTAGGAAATGGTAATAAATAAAGACAAGGGAATGTATTCTGCCACTGGACAGAAAGATTTGCTCTGAAGTAACAGGCTTAGCTCCAGAGGCAGAAAGAAAATGAAGTCTGCAGATATGTGGGGGAGCAATATATTTGCATAGTCATAAATAGAAAGTCTTGTCTTCTGTCTTGCTTCTTACTTTTTCCCATGATGTCACATTTGTAACCTAATTATTTTTATGCAATATATTTATGGCTAGAAAGATTTTTTTTTCCTAACTCAGTTGAATAGTGAAACAATTTGTTTATTGGGATTTATATACTGTAATGTAAAGCAAAGCACCAAGACTTGTCAAAATACTTGCGCTAATTAGACTTTCCAAGATGCTAATTCTACCTTTTTTTCTTTAGTTGGCCACAAAGCCCCATACACATTAGACGAAAGTCTGTTGAATCTGAAGGCCACTTCACACACACAGATATCTGAGTCCAATATCTGAACAGATCTCTGGTTGAAGTGAAATCATGGATATATTGCTCCATGTTGTACACAGCCACAAAATGGAGCAATGTATCCATGATTTCACTGCAACCAGAGATCTGTTCAGATATTGGACTCAGATATCTGTGTGTGTGAAGTGGCCTTTATAATATCGATGGGTTCAGCCTACCCTAACTCCACAGCTGATATCGAGGATTAGAGAATGATTCACTCTGTATCGTTTTCTATGGAGATAATCTGCTACCAGAGACTAGCAGCAGATCACTCATAGAGAACACAGTAGTTCATGTCCAAGAGTTCCTGTCTATTGGGCAGTCAGGAGATCACATTGTCTTCTAAATGATGTGCAATACAAAGCCCTCAATGAAAAACCACATGTGTTTTGTGCAGATTTCAGGCAGAATGCATTCAGATCCATTGAAAGGGATGGTAATCCACAATGGAAATTGACATACAGCAGATCCCCCATCCCCCACAGGTCTACTTCAGCAGAGAACAATTCTTCAGTTCTGCTGGCTGATACAGTTAAAATGCATTTTCATCCCTCATGGGTGAATGCTAAAGGCCCTGTCACACATAACGAGATTTTGTGACGCAACAACGATCCCGCTAACTATGTCGTTCTGTGTGACATGTACCAACAATCCGGCCCCTGCTGTGAGATCGTTGATTGTTACATACTGCTCTGGGTCATTTCTACGTCATTGCGCTCCTGCTGGGAACTCTACATCGTTGTGTTTGACAGGGACAATGACCAACGATCTCAATGCTACGCTATGGAGTGACAATTCCCAACGACCTCAGTATAATTCTGGATTGTTGATGAAGTCGTTGGTGACATCGCTGTTGAGATACCTGTTTGTCATCTTACCAGCGATGTGAAAAACGACGCACCAGCGATCTGTACACATCGTTATCGGGATCGCTGGTGCGTCGTTATGTGTGACGGGGCCTTTAGGCTGCATTCACACAAGGCAGATTAATGCAAAACATTCTGGGGACTGCAATACACACCATTTATTGGAATAGGGTTATTTCTGCATCATGCATGGATTTTTGTCAACCCCATTCAGATGTATGGGACAGTTACAGAACTTTCTACAATCAGTCCACGGTATTTAAATTCACTTTAAAAAGCTCCCTACAGCAGATTGACTGATTTTTTGCTGAGATTTTACAATATAGCAGATTACTATAAACCTTGGTTAACACCGTGGGTTTTGCAAAACAATGTAAAAAGTGTCAGTTCATGGTAAAAACATATGTGTTTTATATACTTTTATGTGCTTGTTAAAATATCATTTTAAACAAAGATACCCTCTGCGAAAATTCTGCGAATCACATACGTGTTCTATCTGTATAGTTAACATACATGTTTTATCCATAATTTCATAGCAGAAACTCATACCCTTTTAGATCAGGGGTCTCAAACGCCCACTGCGTGTTTCCCCTGAGAGTGCCGCATGCTGGCTTCTGGAACCACCTTTTGACAATCTGCCCAGTCCTGAGGGCTGCCGACATTGGCGCTTTATTACAGTTCAATGTGCTTCAGCTGCTGGCATTGGGATTGCTGTGCAGAGTGCTTGTCTCTGCACTGCAATACAATTAAATTGAATGTGCATCCAAAGACATACATTCAACTGAAATAAAGCGCTTATGTTGTCAGTACCCTGGATTGAGCCACACTTGTCAAGGTGCTTATGTTGCCTGGGGGCCGCATGTGCAGAAAACAGGATTATTATGGAACGGAACAAGTCTTTTTGTTTTTTTATTTTTTATGTGTATTTCAGGAATGGCACAATATGGGATATTACTACAAGAGGACAACTAATAGATAGACACATTAACACAACATGGGGTGCAAGATGGGACATTACTACAAGAATGGGACCAGGATGAGGTATTACTCCATGAAAAGGATCAGGATGGTGTATTGCTACAGGATGGGGACCAGAGTAGGGGACATTACTACAAGATGTGGACTAGGATGGGACATTACTACAGAATGTTAATGAGAATTACTATATAATGCTAATTGTAAGATAATACTGAATGTAACCAGTCGGGGGAAAAAAATTTAAAAGGAAAATGTTAAAAATTCAAAATAAAGCATGAAAGAATTTTTTTTGCCACTAAAAAGTGCTATTCTATATATATAAACTTAAGTAAACAAAATAAGTGCATGTTTGTTATCGCCAGGGCTGTGGAGTCGGTAAGCCAAACCACTAACTATGATTCTGACTCCTCACTTTCCCTGACTCAGAGTCCTTCACACATGGCTCATTTTTAAAGTGATACATTTATTGTAGCACAATGTGAACATCAGGCTTTTAATCATGATTATGATACAATAATCAAGATATTTAGAACATAATAACTCATAATAATATTCAGCACATTCTGCATTGAACTACTGTACCCAATTTATTATATTATTTAGGAGTCGCAGTCGGTCCATTTTCTACCAACTCTGACTCCACAGCCCTGGTTATATCACCACATCTGCGATGACCAAATCTATAAAACTGTGCCCATATAGACCCATAACTTTACAAAACTGTACCCATAAAAAAAATCACCCATATGATGAATGATGTTACTTTTTTTTTTTCTTTTTTATTTGTGGAGCCCATATACCCAGCCAAGTATAAGATCCTGCCTCATAGTGTAAGGGTGTGTTCACACGCTGCGTATTTGCTGCATATTTTTCCGTGAGGGCTCTTGCACTTTTTGTAGCCAAATCGAGGAGTGGGTGATTAAAACCAGTAGTGTGTGATTAAATACAGAAGTGGAGCACTTGTTTCTATTAGGCCAGCTTCACACCACGGTTTTTGCGATACGGGGCTTCCCGGTGTGAACCGGACAGCCCTAGATCCAATTTTGGTCCCATAGTATTCCTATGGGGCCGGGTGGCAGCTATTTGCCATCCGGTTTTGTCCTGTCCGGGAGGATCTGGCACATTGTGTTTTTTTTTTTGCCCCAGACGCAAAATCAGAGCTTGCAGCATTTTTGTGTCCGGGGCAAAATCAGACCCTCCCAGATCCGGGGCAATTCGGCGCCCCATAACATGGGAGTCTATGGGCGCCGGATCCGACAGAAAATCGTTCTGATGTCGGGTGCTGAACGAGCGGCAGTGCAGCTCACAGAGCCGCCGACTGAAATTTCAGCACTTGGACAGCGGCAGCCGTGCGCACTTATGATTCTGTCAGACAACAGGAGCGGAGGGCATATTTGCCCTCTGGTTCTGTTTTTCTGGAGCTGTTAGGTTCTGTCCGGTGCTTCCTGCAAAACAATGGACAGAACCTGACAGAAAAAAATGTGGTGTGAACCCGGCCTTAGACATTTCCTCTGATTGTTCCACTTTCCTGGTTTTGGCTAGACAAACTATTATTATTATTTATTTATATAGCGCTATTGGTTCCATGGCGCTTTACATAAGAGGTGGGGTAACAAGGACAGGTACAGTACATACGAACAGTCAAGGCTTGCTGATACATGAAGGGAGAGGACCCTGTCCACGAGGGCTCACAGTCTACAGGAGTGGGAGAGGAGACAATAGGAGGGGGAGCAGCGCTGGGTCTCGTCATAGGTTGTAGGCTTGTTGGAATAGATGAGTTTTTAGGTTCTTTTTGAAACTCCTCATGGTAGGGGAGTGTCTGACATGGTGGGGGAGAGAGTTCCAGAGCATTCGCGTAAAAATATGCAGCGTGGGCCAGCACCCTTAGTAGTTCCCAAACAATGGCGAAGTCCATTTTTGATCAATCGCGGATCAAAATAACCCATGCAAAACTATGGGTCTGTGAAAAATTACAGCCCGATTACGGGGGCATCCGTGTGCAGACCGTGTGCTGTCTGTGATTAGCATTATAATACATAGTAATTTATTTGTTTCATGTGAAAATTACTGATGGTAAAAACTGAATCTTACCCAAACACAGAAGAAAATCTCATACAAACGCTGTGATGATGAAAGGTCCATGATTTTACATTGGGTATAATGATAGATGTCTGAATAAGGCCTTCATTTACAGCTTTTTCATGTGACTTGTTAATGTTTATAACACTCTCTTGTTGTTGATTTTAAGGTTGTAAGGCTGATAGTGTGAGAGAAGTGTGAGAATACACAGAATAAAATAAAAGGATTTTTCCTGGCAATCTCTCTCCTCTCTAAATATAACATATGCTTGCTTACTAACGCACGCTATTGTCAGATGTGCTACTAGTATGACCTGCAGGACAGGTCCCATGGAGTACATGCCACAAGGCGCCTGCTGTCTTTACACAAACACAGTCTATTATTGCTCCATTCCTAGATATGAATGAACAAAGTTCTCCTCCTGATGTTCTGTAATCAGACCCTTAGCTGGGAAAGATTAAAAGGGGTTGGGCTCCTGATTAGTTCTGGTTAATGTTACACACAGAAAGATAAGATAACAGATACCAATGTCCCTGAATTCTAGTTTCTTATCACTCATGGCTCATTAATACTTAATTGTTGTTCAATTTAATAACCCAGCATATTCAGAGATAAATTTTGTCTCAATGTGGAATAATCAGCTCATGAGTTACCAGCTTCATTTGCGTTTACACCTTCTCTGCAAACACGCGCTGTATAAAACAGGTAGGTGCTTGATGTTGGTGCTCACTGATTTGGAGGTGTCAGTAGGTGTTGCACAGTTCTGCTTGTTATGTGTACAATGCTGACATGCTTTTATTGCAACCCCCAGAAATAACAATGGTTGTGGCCCTATTGTTTGTATATATGGCGTTTGTGTCCCTTTACACATTGTTTCTAAATGTATAGTGTTGAGATGGTCTATGTCTTGCCGGAAAGCTTTGATATCTTTATTTGAGGCTGTTTACCCTGCAGAATGATGTAAAAGTTTACTGTGTTCACAGATTGTAAAAGTGAAAGATTACAGGCAAAATCAGTTTTCAGATAATGTCCTTGATGTTGACGGTGAATGTGTTGTAACTTATTGCTCTACTGGGCATTATTAGTGTTCCTATATTTTGTATGGGACTTAACAATGATCCATGGGTTTTTTTTACCCTCCGTGTTTTTTTTGTATTTTAGTTACTAATGGTATGAAAGTACTATTGTTATTTGGTTGTAAAGCTGTTGCTGGTTGTTACCCTCTGTTCTATGATTTAATTTGTGCAGGCTAAATCTGGACAAGAAGCCTTGAGATTTCCTTGTTTGTTTGTTTATAATATTGATGAGATTTGTCTGAAAGGTGTTTTTGAAGTTTTTTGTTTTGTAAAATGGTCTCTAATTATTGTCAACTGCCAGGACACAGTTAGTTCACCTAGCATTTTAGGTGTGTGTGTGTTTTTTTAATTTATTTTTACTTGCAGATTTCTCTGAAACGCATCCCAGTAAAGTCAATGAGAATCCTGAAGTGTTGTGCACATCTCCAGGTTTTTCATTGCAGATTTTGGTGCAGAAAAAAGAAGCAACATGTTTATTCTCTGTGCGGTTTTCCCTGTGTTTTTTCTCCTAGGTTATAATATAGAAACACATTGAAAAAAACGCACACAAAAAAAAACAGCGTTTTTCCTGCAGATTTGATACACAAAAAATCTGCTAGGTGGCCACATAGCTTTAAGGCCCCTTTACACGGGGCAACATCGCCGGCAACTCCCAGGAGCATGCACGTTTTTGGCCGCTCTCCAACATCACTGATGAGCTGTCAGATGAGGAGATATCGCTGGCAAATCATCAGCGATGTTGCTAGCAACTATCGCTTCCAGGGTTAAACTCAACCCTGACAGCAATCCTTAACATGGAAGTCTGTGGGGGAAGTTGCCGGCAACATCGCTGTTGCCGCGTCAGACCGGGCAATGCAGTCACATCACCTGAGCAACATTGTCTGGTTTCTCAACATTGTTGGGATACCAGGCAATGTTGCAAAAGCAACTATCGCCGTTGAAGTCACCCTGTTATACAGGGCAACTCTCCAGCGATGTCGCCGCAACTTGGCAACGCACCTCAGTTGCCGGAGATGTTGCCCCGTGTAACGGGGCCTTTAGGCCCCATTTACATGTCTGTGCCTTCTTTCTGGTATCTTAGTGCTGTTCATTTTTTTTTTTTTCTTTTTTTTTTTTACTGCACAATTTGTATGAGAAATTTGGAAATAATTTTTTTTGCATGCTACACTACTAGTAAAAGAGACACACAGGCTGACTAGAATCATGATTTTTTGGGGGAATAACCCACAGATTAATGTATCAATTTACATACAAGTGAATGGGAATCATAATCAATAGTTATAATAATAATAATAATAATAATAGTTATATAGCCAGAGTTTTTGCTAGGTAACAGAACAAGTGACAGGGATGCACGAGAGACATCCTAATTGATGTTCTCAACTACATGTTCACCTTCATGGCAACAGAAAAGGCTGAAACTCTAAGCGCCACTTTACACACACCAACTTATCTGTCCAAATTCTGACCAACTTGCTGGTTGCAGTGAAATCATGGACACATTGTTCCATTTGTACACAGCCACAAAATGGAGCAATGTGTCCATGATTTCACTGCAACCAGCAAGTTGGTCAGAAGTTGGACAGATAAGTTGGTGTGTGCAAACCCACCATAAGGTTCCAGTCACACTGTGCGTTTTTGGTCTGTTTTTTTGCTCATCAGTTTTTGTAGCAAAAACCAGGAGTGGGTGATAAATACAGAAGTGAAGCACTTGTTTCTATTATACTTTTCCTCTGATTGTTCCACTCCTGGTATGTCTACAAAAACTGACGAGCAAAAACAGACCAAAAATGCACAGTTTGAATGTAGCCTAAAAGTCATGTCACTCAGTATGTAAGGGTAAAGAAAGATTGTGACTGTTGGATTCTTCACAGATATAAGTTGCCATTATAGGTTTTACTTAAGGCCCCGTTCCATTCTTCAATGTGTCAGCGATCCAACGAACGATGGGGATCGCTGCCACATCGTGAACTGATCGCTGGTGGGCTGTCACACAGACACTCACCAGCGATCAGGACCAGCGAGCACACTGGTATCCAAGGTGAACAGCGGGTAACTAAGCACCGCACTCTGCTTAGTTACCCACTGTTTACCTTGGATATCAGCTCCCAGGGCTTGCTGTGAGCTCGCTGATCGAGTATAGTTCCTTCCGTAGCTTACTTTAAGGTGCTGTCTTAGGCTTGTTTCACATAGCGTATTTTTTCCTGTCCGTGTGATGCTACTTTTTGCAGGACCCCACGGACAGGAAAGGACACCACAGGAGGTGACCTATTTCTGTGTCCGGGGCCATGATTATCACGGATCTGGACACAGAAAGAGCTGTGCGGTGTGATTTCACTTCCGCAATTTATATATACATTGCGGAAGTGAAATTCAGTAAAAGAAAGGGTTAAAAATTAAAAATATGTATGCTCACCTGACGACCTGCGGTTACATCACAACCCGGCAGCATCATCGGGTTGTGACGTAACCACAGTTCCTGTAAGCATCCGGAGCTTGCTGGAGGCGTCGGTGGATCCTTGGAAAGGTGAGAATATAATTTTTTCTATTTTTAACCCTTTATTTTCCTAAATTTCACTACATACATTGCGGAAGTGAAATTAGATGGTTAGGAGCAGTTTTAGTGTACTGAGCATGCTCCGTACACTAAAATCGGGTCAGAGAAACGATCCTGTGTTTTCTGGGACCTGTGCTCCATTGACCCCCAGGTTAAAAGCCACCAATTGGATTTTGCCTAATTGCCATCCGATTTTGTCGGATCCAATTTGTGCCCAATTTTTTTCTGTGCCCAAAATCGGAGCAGTCTCCGATTATGGGCACAGCAAAAAATCAGACACAAATAGGATCCGATAAAATCGGATGGCAATTAGGCCAAATCTGATCCGATCCGTGCCCATAGGATAACATGGTGGCCAAATTGGATCCATGGCTGTCCGTTTTACAACGGACAGCCACGAATCCTCAAAAATCGCAATGTGAAAGCCGCCTTAGGAGAAAGCAGTGATTATCTTTCTTGGATATGTGTTGACTCTCCCTGGAGAAGAATTGGAGTCTATGTTGTGTTTGTTCCCCTTTTTGTCTTGTCAGTGTGTCCCCTTTCACTCAAGTCCCTTTCCTCCCTTTGGGGGAGGGGATTGGGGTCACATAGATGAAGAATATCTAAAGGCCCAGTCACACATAACGACGCACCAGCGATCCCGATAACGATGTGCAGAGATCGATAGTGCGTCGTTTTTCACATCGCTGGTAAGATGTCAAACAGGTATCTCACCAGCGATGTGAAAAACGCCACACTAGCAATCCAGAATTATACTGAGGTTGTTGGGAATTGTCACTCCATAGCGTAGCATTGAGATCGTTGGTCATTGTCTGTCAAACACAACGATGTAGCGCTCCCAGCGGGAGCGGAACGATGTACAAATGATCCAGAGCAGTGTGTAACGATCAACGATCTCACAGCAGGGGCCGGATCGTTGGTGCGTGTCACACACAAAGAGATCGCTAACTGGGATCGCTGTTGCGTCACAAAATCTGTGACGCAATAGCGATCTCGTTAGCAATCTCGTTATGTGTGACAGGGCCTTAAGAGTATAACAAGGTACATAACACAGACATCCCCACCATCAGCGGTAATCCTTGGGACAGGGATAGTCTGGGGTCCCCTAGCATGAGGGACATTAAAGGAGCTTTTTGTCACTTGTTTTCACAGTCACTGTGAAAAGTACTGGAGCAGCACTGGAAACCGGGGTAGTCAGCAATCTATAATGTTTTTAGTACGCTACATTGTATACATTTTTAGCAGTTACTGATCAAGAACATCATTAGAGTAGTTACTGATCCCTGGCGTGATGAGTATGGCAGTGAAGAGTTATAGGATCCCAGACCCCTCAAGTTGAAATCAGAATTTTGTTTGAGAGTCGGTTGATTTAGCCTGCTGTTGGAGACGAAAATCACCTCTGACTGGATACAGTTTTTACCCTTAAACCGGATGACACTATACTGGTATTATGCTGGATCTGTATGCCAGTTCTGTTATAATACCTGTACGGTTTCGTCCAGCACCATCGGGTATTGTATGGATTTGTCTGCCTGTTTTGGGGCTGTATCAAACACCTGAGTGTTCAGCAAGTACCCCGACCAGGAACATTTTTAAAGCATTATACTCACCTGTCTCTGTGCTGCTGTCACGTCCAGGTCAGCCCTGCACTGCCTGCTGAACAGCCAATCACAGATGCCAAGTCTCAGTGACAGCGCCTGTCATTGGCTGCTGCATCCCACCCATTTTGT
Source organism: Allobates femoralis (assembly GCA_033576535.1). NCBI lineage: Eukaryota > Metazoa > Chordata > Amphibia > Anura > Aromobatidae > Allobates > Allobates femoralis. The sequence continues at coordinate 657,210,524 of JARQOC010000003.1, read as the reverse complement.
TTGTGATTGGTTGCTGGCATAGTGGGTGGGGTGCAACAGTCCATCGCAGACAATGGGTGTCTGTGATTGGCTGTTCAGCAGGCAAGGCAATGAATATTAGATGAGGCTAATGAGCCTGACCCCAGAAGTGTCTGCACCAGCCAGAAAGGTGAGTCTAATGCTTTCATTGTCCCTGTTCAGGGTCTTTCCCCAAATACTCAGGTGTTCGGTATGGACCCCGAACTTTACATGTGTGGCGTTACCGCACATGGTCAGTAGGCATCCCAGATCCGGTTTTACCGGATCAGAAATGATCTGGTAAAACAGGATCTGGCACCCATTGACACATTATAAATCATGCTGCAGTATGCCGATCTGGTCAGAAACATTTTTTATCGAGTCAAAAAAATTACACGTTACTTTTTTCGGCATCGTAAAAAAACGTTTTGACTGGATCTTACTGCAACTGAATGCAAACAAGTGTAGGATCCAGTTTGCATTCCGGTTTTAAAAAAAAAGAGCCGGATCTCTGCTGGATTAAAAAAAAAAAACATGTGAAAGGGTTAATATCAAGAAAAAAAAAATCAATAGGACTTTTGGTTCCAGCTAATGAAATATTCTCCAAGGCCACGTCTGATGCCTATAAATACAGTAAGGACTTTTTAGCCAAGCAGTAAAAATAAGCTTTCAGTGATCGCTGTCAGCCACACGGAGCTCTGCTCCAGGATGCAATTCAATTTTGTGCAGTAAAAACCATTTGAGTAAAGAATAACAGATCTATCAGCAGTGTACACTGCCAGGGCAGCAGTAAAGTCAGGCATTATTACTTTCTTATCATACAAGGATGTGTTTACAAGTTCACAGAGTTACAAGAGCATTGCATTAGAGCTCAGCGAGATAACGTACTTCATACAAAGGCTGCACAGTATCCCATGCTAATCTGTGCGTTGAGTGGCTGGAGAGAGGCAGCCTCTTGTATCAAGGGTTACAGAAGGACATTGAAGGTGAAGTCTCAGTCCTTAGTAGTGTCCCCTGTATAGAATGCATGATGTTTTTCATCTGAATGTAGATAAAACATTTGCACAGAAAGACCCATCAATTGCATTTACCCTTTTAATTAGGTAGTTGACCTTAGATACTTGATGACAGACTCAGCTGATTTTTGCACCATTTAATAAATATAACTCATAATAGACATTTAGATTCACACCAGAGCCAACACTTTGTTGATCTGCCAAGAAATATCTCATAGTTATGACCTGGAACAGATCAGGCAAGTTTCAACAGCACTCCGACTATAATGGCAAGGCCAGAGAGATGTCACTTTTATATATGGAACATCACCCATACAGGGAAATGCCATGCATAAATAAGAAAAGCGGAAATGGTTCTGTTCTGGAGGATGTGGACGGTCAGCATTACAGTTTGCTATGAATACTATGGGCAGATTAAGACATCAGCGAAGGATACTCCATGAAGACCATTCAATATAGAAAGATACTGCAAAGTGATTGCTTGTCATGCATTAAAAATGCCTTACTGTATAATTAGTAACAATGTATTTTCAGAACTTAGCTGACTGAAATATTAAGACCCCTTTCCTTTTGTGAGCACTGTTGGTCTTGAGGCCTAGCCACTATAATGACTAATTGCAGGACGATGACACCAGAAAGTAAAAGCCTTTTAATTGGAAACGTGCTTATGTTGTAATTCTGTCACCTGAATGGATTGAGCAACTAAACAATATGTTCAAAAATGCTTGTTCATTAAGCACAAATTTGTTTAGGCAAGTGCCGAACGTCAATCTCTGACAGCAGGTTTTAATATGCGCCAGCAGGGAGGCGCTAAATTCCCCCCTCCCATCGACGCTCCCATGATGTTAGGCACCGATGGGTTGTCCCCTGTGTCTGTCATTACAATCTCAAGTGAATGCTTGCTGCCAGCCATCATTCATAGGAGATCGTGATTTCTGCTAAAGAGCAGTGCTGATGTATGGCACAAGCAATCGGACAATCGCAGCTTCAATTTCCCCATGGGGACTAGTAAATGCAGTAAAACAAAAAAAAAAGCCACAAAAAAAATTTTTAAATCAAAGTTTAATTCTTCAGTAATAGAAAAAAATGCAAATTGCCCTCACAATCCAAATAATTCTTTAATGAAGCAAAGACATGAACAGGCAACAGCAAGGTACGAATAGGACTAGTCCTGGTCATGTCTTTGCTTCATAAAAGATGTTTGTTTTGGATGTTGAGTGCAACTTGCATTTTTTCTGTCTCTGGATACTGTTACTTTTCACGTTTTAGTACTTCACTACTAGTCTGAGTGGACTCCATTACATTTTCAAAGTTCAAATCTCCCCCTATTGTCCCATTTAAAAATAAAACAAAAAAATTTAAATACACATTTGGTATTGCAAGGTTCAGAGATGCCCGATCTATCAAAATCTAAAAAAAAAAAAATTAAAGCATTCAGTAAACGGCGTGATGAGAAAAAGAAATAAAAATGCCAGAATTGCGGGGTTTTTTGGTCGCTGCAACATTGCAGTACAATACAATAGGAGGTGATTAAAACATCACACCTACCCAAAATGTTCTCCGCAAAAAATGATCCATCACACAGTTAGGATGGGCCAAGTTTCCAGTTTTTTTTGATGGTGCTGGTATTTGTTGTAGTCCGACCTAGACAGTCCCTCGAATAGCTCTATCATTCCAGACCTTTGACCAGTTGGTTTTCTATTTGCATCTGAATGTAGTAACTAGTATGGAGGATCTTATTCTGAGTCACTAATGACTGAAGTTTATTGCTTTCTATAAAACTTTATTACTCTATCATTGCAGGTATCTGTTATGTTTATCTTTATGGAAGCTTCTACAACTTCTAAATAAAATCCAACCATAAGTTATCTGCATGTCACACATTAAAGGTGCATTTACACTGGCTGATAATTGGAAACAAGTGTTCACCAAATGCAAAACCAATGTTTTTAGTTGAAAATCATTCTCGCCAGCTCATCATCTTGTTTAACTAGGACAAGTGTTTCCAAAAACAGTGATATTCTGTTTGCACAGAACAGTCGTTCAATGCTATTAAATGAACACCAAAAAGCTTGCATGTAGGTGATTGGTCATATAAAATGGCTACTGTAGATGCAAACATAGGTCTTCTTTCCATCTATTTGGCCATCTGGCTTTTTTTTACCTTTATCGTAGCAGATAAATGCTGGAAGAAAGTTGAGAATGGATCCCATGTTTTTTAGGGGCATTGTTCTAAGGGTAAAGTCACACTGGCATGTGACTCGCACAAGTGCAGTTTGAGATTATCTTGCATTGCACTCAGGCTCTTGTAGAACTGAGGAAAAAAATGTCAGCATGCTGAGATTGTAAGGCCACGTGCACACGTTCAGTATTTGATGAGTTTTTTACCTCAGGATTTGTAGCCAAACCCAGGAGTGGATAATTAACTACAAAAGTGGTGCAGGTGTTTCTATTAGACTTTTCCTCTGATTGCTCCAGTCCTGGTTTTGTCTACAAATCCTGAGGTAAAAAACTCATCAAATACTCAGTGTGTGCACGAGGCCTAAGTGTTGTATCACTTGCTCCCATACAAGTCTACAGGTGCGAAACATTGGACTGCACTCGCAGACATGGGCAGTATACGCCAAGACTGGCAATGGAGGACATGGAGAGATTAATTTATCCCTCTTTTCCACACCTGTGATCTGATTGCAGGATTTGTGCACAGTAGATGACTCTCAAATCACACATGCAGCAGAGCCTAAGCCGAGTGTTATTGGCATATCACAGATGATGCTCTTGCATCATTATTCAATATGCTAGTATGACTTTACCCTAATTCATACAGTTGCATCAGTCCCTTCGGAGATCCGGATTCGATACGTTACATGTTGCGTTTGTCTGTTCGGACATTAGTTTAGCAGTAGAAACTGGTAAAAAGCTGGATGACAACTGATGCAGTTTTGGCATCAAATTGCCCATATACGTGAAAATACAGCCTACATTCAGACTGTGCGTTTTTTGATCAGCTTTTTGCAGTGCTCTGCAGAAAACTGATCCCTCTAATGACACCCCAGCAAAGACTATTCGTTTTCTTTTTTGCCATTCAGACTGTGCTCTTTTAAAGTGATCTGATTGTTCACTTTAGTAGAACTCAGTTTTGAAAAATGACATATCAATTTCTGTAGCGTTTTTGTCCTGCGTTTTTCCCATAGAAGCCCTTCAAAATGGGGAAAAAATGCAGCAGTCAAAAACCCGATCAAAAAATGCATCCAAAATCAGATCCTATTTTTTGGGTGCATTTTTTTTTTTTACTGCTCCTTTTTTTAAGCTAAAAACGCAGCAGAACAGAAGAGAAAAAAAGTCTCAATGTAGCCTATATCCTCTTTCACATATCTGTGTTTCAACTTGTACAAGAAAATTGAATGCCTGTGTCATCAATATTTTGGATCAGTGTGTGAGCCATTTGTCTGTTTTAATAATCAGTGTTTTAGATGGTTGGAACACTATATAATTATAAAGCTTCTCCTATTTGCAATGTTAAAGGGATCCTGTCACCTTCAAAACGCCTCCTAAGTTACCAAAACATGTCCCTGCATCATATTATCACTAATCTCACACTCCTTTTGTCTCCTGAAAGCATCCTGTGAAAGTGCATAAATACGATTTTATACTCACTCATTAGTGATTATAATTAGCAGGGGCTATATTCTTTAGCCCTTAGGGCGTGTTGTTTTGCAGCCTGAATGATCCATCCTCTCACTGTGCTGCTGTGATGTGAGCTGAAGGCAGAACTAATGATTTGCATTCTGTGAGTGATGGAGAGGGGAGAAGGCAAAGCCTGCACAAGCAGAGCACACAGACAGAGAGAGGTGGATCTTGGAGCCTGCAAAACAACACGCTCTGGGGACTAAAGAATATAGCCACTGCTAATTATAATACTTAATGAGTAAGTATTAAAATGTTTTTATGCACTTTCACAGGATGCTTTTAGGAGACAAAAGGAGTGTGAGATTAGTGATAATATGCTGCAGGGACATGTTTTGGTAGCTTATGAGGCATTCTGGAGGTGACAGGATCCCTTTAAACATGTATGACAAATACAGTGCCTTGTGAAAGTATTTGGCCCCTTGAACTGTTCAACCTTTTGCCACATTTCAGGCTTCAAACATAAAGATATAAAGTCAACTTTTTTTGTGAAGAGTCAACAAGTGGGACACAATCGTGAATTGGAGCGAAATTTATTGCATATTTTAAACTTTTTTCACAAATAAAAAACTGAAAAGTGGGGCGTGCAATATTATTTAGTTCCCTTGAGTTAATGCTTTGTAGCGCCACCTTTTGCTGCGATTACAGCTGCAAGTCGCTTGGGGTATATGTCTATCAGTTTTGCGCATCAAGAGACTGAAATTCTTGCCCATTCTTCCTTGCAAAACAGCTTCAGCTCAGTGATGTTGGATGAAGAGCGTTTGTGAACAGCAGTTTTCAGCTCTTTTTACAGATTCTCGATTGGATTCAGGTCTGGACTTTGACTTGGCCATTCTAACACCTGGATATGTTTATTTTTGAACCATTCCATTTTGGATTTTGCTTTATGTTTGTGATCATTGTCTTGTTGGAACATATATCGCCGTCCCAGTCTCAGGTCTTTTGCAGACTCCAACAGGTATTCTTCCAGAATGGTCCTGTATTTGACACCATCCATCTTCCCATCAATTTTCACCATCTTCCCTGTCCCTGCTGAAGAAAAGCAGGCCCAAACCATGATGCTGCCACCACCATGTTTGACTGTGGGGATGGTGTTTTGAGGGTGATGAGCTGTGTTGCTTTTATGCCAAACATATCATTTTGCGTTGTGGCCAAAAAGTTAGATTTTGGTTTCATCTGACCAGAGCACCTTATTCCACATGTTTGGTGTGTCTCCCAGGTTGCTTGTGGCAAACTTCAAACAAGACTTTTTATGGATGGCTTTCTTCTTGCCACTCTTCTATAAAGCCAGATTTGTGCAGTGTACGACTGATTGTTGTTCCATGGACAGACTCTCCCATCTTAGCTATAGATCTCTGCAGTTCAAAGTGATCATGGGCATAGTTCGGCTTATACAAGCTGTGTTAACCATATTGAGCAAATCAAAAAAGTCCAGTTGGAGTGGTACATAACCACGATCTCTTTGGCTCGCTTCAGGGGTTGTTGTGCCTCGGAGGCCCAGACTTGCTGGAGAGGATGTTCCGAAAGGGGATCATCCCTTCACATGTGGTGGGATTGCCTACCTTTGGGCACGTTCTGGTACTCTGTGGCTCAGCTGCTAATTTCATTGACGGGGGTCCAGTTTCGGTTAAGCCCAGCTCTGGCCCTCCTGGGCTTGGGTTTGCAGGACTGGCCCTCTCCATTATGACCTATTGTGGCAAACACTTTGCTCGGAGCAAGGTTGTGTATTGCTAGATGTTGGAGATCTGTGAGAATGCCGACCATTAGTGACCTCACCATAGCACTTAACTTGCATCTTCAACATGAGCTCTTGTTAGCTCACGATGCTGTCCGTCGTGAAAAGGTGCTCGGTTGGTGGGACCCATGGATTCAGTCTACACATAATACAGTTCGATTGCCTACCTGATTATATGACTATCCTACAGTAACAGATAAGCCCTGACGTGCTGGGTTTTCCTCACCCTTATATCAACAATACTCTCAACTTACTTAGCTGGTCGATAAAGACTCCCGCCCTTTTTCCCCTATTCCCCTCTTCCTTCTTTTCTCTCTCTTCCTTTTCTCTCTTGTCCCCAATCTTCACCTTGTTCCCTCTTCCCCTAAACACTTGTTCCTTTTCCCCTTATTCATTTTATAATGTTGTTGGGGTCTTGGTTAAGTGATGTCTATTGTTTGCTCTACCACTTATTCTCTACAACAAATATGTTTTAGTGATGGACTATAATGACCGATGGTTGCCTCCCTTTACGGGGATATTTTGTGATACCGACAATGGTCTAGATTTATGTTCTAATTTTATGTAATAATTTGTTTGTTATTATATACTCAATATAAACATTGAAACAAAAAAAAGTGATCATGGGCCTTTTGGCTGCATCTCTCCTTGTTCGAGATGAAAGTTTAGAGGGATGGCCGGGTCTTGGTATATTTGCAGTGGTCTGATACTCCTTCCATTTCAATATGATCGCTTGTACAGTGCTCCTTAAGATGTTTAAAACTTGCAAAATCTTTTTGTATCCAAATCCGGCTTTAAACTTCACGACAACAGTATCTCAGACCTGCCTGGTGTGTTCCTTGGTCTTAAAGGGGAACTCCAGTGAGAGAAAACTTTTTAGCACAGTTCCTGCCCTGCTACATGATTAAGTAGAGCCGTACACTGCAGTTCTAGGATCTATAGATGTCTTATAAATCGATAAAATCATACCTGCTCCTTTGCTCTATCCTCCACCTCAGGGAACCGAAATCTCCTGTCTGAGAGCTTCATGTAGAAGCAAATCGCAGGAGGTGTGTCAGGGGCATGGGTGCTGGGGGCTGCAGGATCAGCCTATATTCACACCCCCTCACATTTCTGTATAGGGAGAGGGCGTAATCGGCGGCCCCATGTTCACGCATACACTGCAGCCCCTGATATACCATCCTATGTGACGGGGTTCCTGGCTTCAAATAGCAATCATGTCACCAAGCAGATGCAGATACACGCTGTGATCCTCTGCTCTATGATGATGCATAATGTGTGCTGTTATTGTGAAGATACGAGCAGAGACAAATCATTACATTGATCAATTTAGCTCTGCATGGTCTCCTCTTCCTCATAGGAACATGGTAGATTCCTGCCCTTGCAACTTTCAGTGGATCATCATCACTCCTCAGTAACAGGCACAGCAAGGCATCCAAAGTCTGCAACATCTGTTACACACACGTTATAGTACACACCTGTATTATCACATAATATCTTAACAGCTAAAGAAAAATGCTATTTCAATGTTCCCAATTATAGATTGTCTTATATGATATCACTCCAAATGTAGGAATACATGTACAGTACTATGGTTTATTCAGTTTATCAATCCATGTGAAGGCACTTTCTGTTTGTGGTATGGTCTTGTACAGACAGTTTTAAGCTATGTGACACGTCAGGTCCATGTGTAAAGAACTGCAACATGCATTACAATAATGTGTTCACAAGCTTCAGTTTGTAGCAATTTATCCATGCAGTTATGGAGCCCAAAACATGCAAAAATGCGTCATTTCACAGTACCAGGAAAGTGATTGAGATTCCTACAATGTAATGGTCACACTGCTGTTGCTTATTTTCCCTTGCAGATATGCAGGATGTCAGCTCTTCCATTTTTATTTTTGTATTCTTCTCAGTATTCATGCTGTGTTTATTTGCAGTGTTGTGCCGTCACATTGGATGGTATATCAGAGGCTGGAGTGTGTGTGAACATGGGGTCGGCGGTCACACCTCTGCCATGCCCCCTCCCCATACAGAATTGTGAGGGGGCGTGAATGTAGGCTGATCCTGCTACCTACAGCACCCATGCTCCTGACACACCACCTGCTTTTTGCTTCTACATGAATCTCTCAGACAGAGATTTCGGTTCCCTAAGGTGGGGGCTAGAGCAAAGGAGCAGGTATGATTTTATCGATTTATAAGATATCTATAGATCCTAGAACTGCTGTGTACGGCTCTGCTTCATCATGTAGCAGGGCAGGAAATGTACTAAAATGTTCTCTCTCACTGGAGTTCCCCTTTAATGATGCTCTCTGCACTTGAAACAGAACCCTGAGACTATCATAGAGCAGGTGCATTTATATGGAGACTTGATTACACACAGGTGGATTTTATTTATCATTACCAGTAATTTATGGTACCGTCACATGGGGCGATCTCTGAAGCGATGTTGCCGGCAACTCAGAGGCGTGGCTAAGTAGCAACAATATCGCTCATGAGTTGCCGTGTGTGACAGGGCGATAATAAGGCGATAAGTTGCCTAAGCAACATCGCCAGGTTTCCCAACATGTTGGGAAACCTGGCAGTGTTGCTCAGGCGATCTGCCTGCATCACTCTGTGTGACGCCGCAACAGCATGTTGCCGGCAACTTCCTCCATAGACTCCCATGTTATGGATCGCTGCCATGGTAAAGTTTAACACTGGCTGCGATAGTTGCCGGCAAGATCACAGATGCGTTGCCGGCGATATTGCTGCGTGTGACATCGCGACAGCAACCTTGACAGCGCGCCAAAAAAGTGTGCACTCCCGTGAGTTGGCGGCAGCATTGCCGCAGAGATCGCTCCGTGTGACGGTACCATTAGGACAACATTGGATCATTCAGAGATCCTCACTGAACTTCTGGAGTGAGTTTGCTGCACTGAAAGTAAAAGGGCCAAATAATATTGAACGTTGAGCTGTTTTGCAAGGAAGAATGGGCAAGAATTTCAGTCTCTCGATGCGCAAAACTGATAGACATATACCCCAAGTGACTTGCAACTGTAATCGCAGCAAAAGGTGGCGCTACAAAGCATTAACTCAAGGGAACGAAATAATATTGCACGCCCCACTTTTCAGTTTTTTATTTGTTAAAAATTTTAAAATATGCAATAAATTTCATTCCACGTCACGATTGTGTCCCACTTGTTGATTCTTCACAAAAAAATTAGAATTTATATCTTTATGTTTGAAGCCTGAAATGTGGCAAAAGGTTGTAAAGTTCAAGGGAGCCAAATACTTTCACATCGTATTATGTATGCCATCTGTGTACTGTATGTGTTTTTCACATACCCATAGTCTTGTATTGGCCCTTGTCATTCATGCTGCAGTCTGTGTGTTTTGAATGGATAGATGAAGAGCAAACTAGGGTTGGGGGTGTGGTGAAAATAACATGCCACACTACTGGAAATGCGGATGTATGAAAGCCTCCTAAGGCTGGCTTCACATTTGCGTATGGGAAGGCAGCGTATTGCTGCGTTCCCATACGCAGTCAAACGCATGCGCACTGCGTTCCTATGTTTAACATAGGAACGCATGGTGCCTGCGTTTGCTGCGTTCGGGTGCGGATGCGGACGATATCTGCTGCTTCCGGTGTCCAGCATCCGCACCCGGGACGCAGCCAGTTGGGTTTTTTTTGTGCGTTTGGGGACCTTGGACAATCAGCAAGCGTCCCCAAGCGTACAAAAAATGCATTGTCTTCAATGGGTCCGCAGTGTCCTCTGCATGACACCGCAGGAGAACGCTGCGGACCCATTGAAAAATCTCCCGGTGGCCGCCGGTGATGTCACAGGAGCTCACTGACGGCCACCGGGAGATCAGCTGAGGCTCTGCTGTCCTCCTTCTCCCCGCCGCCTGTAATCTCCTAGCGATGTCGGCGGGGAGAACAGCTGATCTGAGAGCTGTTTGAATCTTCCCGCGCCGACATCTCCTCTCAGTGTCGGCGCGGGAAGATTCAAACAGCTCTCACATCAGCTGTTCTCCCCGCCGACATGTCCCGGAGCTTACCGGCGGCCGGGGGGGGCGGAGATCTCCGGCGCTGATCTCCGCCCCCGGCCCGCCCCCGGACAGCGCCGATTGGCTGCCGGGCTCCCTAGTGATGTGTCCGCAGGCGGACATTATCCGCTGCGGACACATCAAAGTGTCCCTGCTTTTGACAGCGTTTGTGTCTGCATGCCATCAGCATGCAGACACAAACGCTAATGTGAAGCCAGCTTAAGACAAGTATACCAGCACTAGAGGCACATTGCAATGTTTACATGACACTGTTACCAAATTTATATCTCCGATGCCTTCGACCTCTCCCATCGGACAGACCACATTACCCTGTAAACAAAATGCACAAAGAACCAAAAAAAACATTTACCGTATATACTCGCGTATAAGCCGAGTTTTTCAGCCCAAAAATTGGGCTGAAAAGTTACCCCCTCGGCTTATACGCGAGTCACTATACGGGCGCCCCCCCCCCCCAGAGGTATACAGGCCCCCCCGTGCTCCTTAAACCTGTAAAGGAAGAGGATTATACTTATCGCTGTCCGGCTGCCGTCCCCGCTCTCCATCGCGCTCCTCCATCTGCATCGCGCTCCTCCATCTTCCGGCTTCCTGTCGGCACCGACAATGACGTCATTGTCGGCGCAGAACACAGGAAGTCGGAAGCCGGAAGATGGAGGAGCGCGATGCAGATGGAGGAGCGCGATGGAGAGCGGGGACGGCAGCCGGACAGCGATAAGTATAATCATCTTCCTTTACAGGTTTAAGGAGCACGGGGGGGCCTGTATACCTCTGGGGGGGGGGGGGGGCTGTATACCTCGGGCTGCTGCTGCATATAACATGGGGCTGCTGTATAACATGGGGCTGCTGTATATAAAATGGGGCTGCTGCTGTATAACATGGGGCTGCTGCTGTATAACATGGGGCTGCTGTATATAAAATGGGGCTGCTGCTGTATAACATGGGGCTGCTGCTGTATAACATGGGGCTGCTGTATATAAAATGGGGCTGCTGCTGTATAACATGGGGCTGCTGCTGTATAACATGGGCTGCTGTATATAAAATGGGGCTGCTGCTGTATAAATGGGGCTGCTGCTGTATAACATGGGGCTGCTGTATATAAAATGGGGCTGCTGCTGTATAACATGGGGCTGCTGCTGTATAACATGGGGCTGCTGTATAACATGGGGCTGCTGCTGTATAACATGGGGCTGCTGCTGTATATAAAATGGGGCTGCTGCTGTATAACATGGGGCTGCTGTATATAAAATGGGGCTGCTGCTGTATAACATGGGGCTGCTGCTGTATAACATGGGGCTGCTGCTGTATAACATGGGGCTGCTGCTGTATAAAATGGGGCTGCTGCTGTATATAAAATGGGGCTGCTGCTGTATATAAAATGGGGCTGCTGCTGTATATAAAATGGGGCTGCTGCTGTATATAACATGGGGCTGCTGCTGTATATAACATGGGGCTGCTGCTGTGTATAACATGGGGCTGCTGCTGTGTATAACATGGGGCTGCTGCTGTGTATAACATGGGGCTGCTGTATATAACATGGGACTGCTGCTGTGTATAACATGGGGCTGCTGCTGTGTATACCATGGGGCTGATGCTGCTGTGTATACCATGGGGCTGCTGCTGTATATACCCTGGGGCTGCTGCTGTATATACCCTGGGGCTGCTGCTGTATATACCCTGGGGGCTGCTGCTGTTTATACCACTGAGGCTGCTGCTGTATATACCTCTGGGGCTGCTGTATACTACCACTGGGGCTGCTGTATATACCTCTGGGGCTGCTGTATACTAACTACTGGGGCTGCTGCTGTATATACCACGGGGCTGCTGCTGTATACCTCAGGGGCTGCTGTATACCACACTGCTGAGGGCTGTATACCTGTGCTGGGGTCCACCCTCGGCTTATACACGAGTCAATAGTTTTTCCCAGACTTTGGGGGCCAAAGTAGGGGGGTCGGCTTATACACGGGTCGGCTTATACACGAGTATATACGGTAGTTGTAATGTGACCATGTTTAGAATCACTGTGCATTGCTACTTAAGATGATTTGGCTTCTCTCAAGTGTTTTTTTTACTGTCCTATGTGTTGGCTAATAAGTTCACATGTCTAGTAATCATCCATTAGAATGGATCCAGCAGCAATCGATTGGCAAAAATATTGTGCAATCATAACTTTTTATGTCTGGTTTGAAAAAATGTATTACTACATGATCCATCCAACCAATGCCCTAATCAAGGGGTGTCTTTGAAATTGGAGCCAGTTTATCAAAATCTGTCACAAGCTATACCTTCAGACACGTATAACTTACTGATGGGTGGATGACATTTAGTTTACATTATTATCTGGATGAGCAGGTATACATTGATGGTCTGGAACGTTCTTTGTGGTCGTCAAGTCCAAGCAGGGGCGGACATATCATTTGTGCAACCTGTGGAGCCACACGAAGGCCCAAGAAGTTAGGGGCCAATTTCCACATCGAAAGCAGGTGGAATTGTGTTTTTTGATGAGCTATAAGACTGCAAAGGGGCCCAGTAAACTATTCTTACACAGGGGCCCTTTTCTGTCTGTGTCCGCCAGTGCGTCAAAGCAATGTCTGACTCCTGTAGTTGAAGTCCCCCGTCTGGTTGAAGAGAACTGTTGTCCTCCATGATGTTTTTATTTTAGTTCCTAAGGCTGGCTTCACACTTGCAGACCCCTCCGCAGTGTCCTGTGGAGGGGATCCGCAAGCCAACCACAGCCCCTATGTTTATAATGGGAACGCACGGTGCTGCGCATGACTGTGCGCTCCCATTCACTGCAATATATGATTTGTATGCAGGGCAATGCCCGCACACAAATCACACACTCTAGTCCGCACCAGGAACTTGACCATGTCGCGTTCAGGATGCGGACGGGAGTGTGTGATTTGTGCACGGGCATCCGCCTGCATACAAATCATATATTGCAGTGAATGGGAGCACACGGTCATGCGCAGACCTGCGCAGCATCGTGTGTTCCCATTATAAACATAGGGGCTGGCGGTGGCTGCGGTCAGCTTGCGGATCCCCTCCGCAGCGTCCGCAAGGGTGCAGCCAGCCTTACTTGGTAAAAATAAGCACTGGGTAAATACGGATTTATAGGTGAAAGGGGAAGGGTCTTAAACCATTCTCATGGGTTGGGACATGTTATTCAGCTTTAATTGCGGAAACTCCTCAGTGTGGCGGCTTATCTGCTGCTGTTTCAGTGATTGTTTGGTTTAGATAAGCTCTAGAGAGCGATAAAACCATGATAACGTTCTGCAGATAAGCGCTCTTTTGTAACTGCCAGCAGCTGATAGGGACAGCATTCCCTATGGAGTTACTCAAGTGGCCTCAAATCCTGGATTCTCTGTCGGTTTTTTTTGTCCAGTTTAACTATGTAATGCATGATATCCATGTCAGTGACCTGAGATCTACACATTTCAGCTTATTTGCCATCAGAATGGAAAGAAGTGGCTGTTCTTCTAAAGATAAGAGTCCAGATAAGTGTGAATGTCACAATCCATCTGATATTTATGCTGGAGTTCAGCTGCTGCCATAGGTGGCAGTGTGAGCGTTAAGACCCCCTAGAATGAAGCAGCGCCTGTGACAGGACCCGCAGCTGGTGAATTGTAATCAGCGGCAGATGTGCAGCAGGATCCCGCCTATCACTGCAACATTTACACAGAGATAAATAGGTCTTAATCATCTATAAATAACAGCGTGTCATGTCTAAGGATCACTACCCTTCTGTGCATCTCCCTCAGGACCCAGGGCAAGACTTAATTACAGTAGCCTAATTCAAAGGACCAAATAATCAGAGGTTTGATGAAAGAGAGAAGTCTCATAGCCTGGCTCAGCAATGCAGATTAAGAAGAAATCCCCATTTGATTAACCCTCGCCTCACGGATGGATGAGGAGCAGCTAGGTGTCTGAGCACCTCAGTGTATCTTTAACCCAATTCCTTTTTCTGCATGCTGTAGGTGGTCGCAAGCAAAATGTATCATGCATATTTATGAGCTGTTTTTCATCATGGTGCATTGGTGCCACACTGTGGGGAAAGCGTGGAACAATTCAGAAGGCAAAGACTAAAAATTGACAAATGTAGGAACCAAATACTTAATCAACGTTTTTATATCAAAGTCAATTTAAAAAGTAGCCATTAGAAATTTTATTTTTTGCAAATGCTTATGGTACAAGATAGCAATTGACATGGCACGTGTCACAAGGTGATTATCATAGAATCTGCATACCCTTAGCCACTAGCCTTTAAGAATAACAAAGTTGAGTGATCAAGTATAACTGGTCTCCATTTATTTGTATTAGATATTTGGGACACTTCCCTTATTCGGGCTGCCAGCCTCATCGTATGCTTTGGTACTGAACTAACATTTCATACAGAGTCAGAACTCTGCACACTTGGCAGCAGCCCAATAGCAATATGGGAGTCGTGACTGGTCGTCCAGAGTCAGGAACAAGACATGAGGGTTTCCCTTGAGGGAGGTCAGGAATGTAACTGGTGTCTGGGGTGACATCACACTTCCAATCCTTCTGTCTGTGTCTAAAGCCGGGCTCAGCATCAAGGAGATGTGATGTCCATAGCGTTTACCGTATATTGAGAAAGAGCCTGCAGACATCACAGGAATTTCCAATTCACATATGTATGTTATTAAATTTGGCTATTTTGTTCCAAAAGCTGAATGTACACACTCTCATAGTGTGCTTTAGTTTGAGAATAAAGACAAGAGGATTGGAATAGGCATTCCTCTTTTAATTTGTAGGACACAAGTTCAGTTCTTGAGTCTGTAACTTTAGTTTATAGCAAACTTTGTGAAATAGTACTTAGTAGGAGAACTGCACCAAATTGTGTTTAAAACTGTTCACAATCCTATTCTTTGACTTAAAGGAGTTTACTAATTTTGCTTTAGAGGATTTTACCAGTTTTATGTTATCCCCTATTCATAGGATAGGATAGGTCTGTGGCTGGGTTCACCAGCTACGTTTAACTGTGTTTTTGCAGTGTTATTTGAGGATCTGTAAAAGGGATGCACTTTTGCAAAAAAGCGCATCACCATTCTCACGGTGCGCTTTTCTGGATGTACTTTTTTGGAGTCCATTCTACAATGGGGGCGAGGGAAAAGCGCATCCTCAAAAGTGCCAAAGAATTGACATGTTCATTCTTTTTGTGGATACGCTTTCCAGTGAAAATAGATCATCCAGGAGATGAAGCGTCTGAACACTAAATCGGGAAATGCATTGCCTTGGCTGGGAAGCCAAACATTACTGCATTTCACTGGATTTACAGATCCTCTAAAAAACATTGCAAATACCGCCGTGTGTGAATGTAGCCTTACTGATCACCTACAGTAGTGTTTGAAATAATAGCAGTCCAATATGACTAAATTATTCACTGTTTTTGGTATTAATGATATTACCACATGTCAAACAATTTACCAGTTGTTGCAGTAGATTCTTAGAAAACTAAAGGCCACGTTACACACACAGATATCTGTTCAGATATTGGTCACAGATCTCTGGTTGCAGTGAAATCATATAAAAATTGCTCCATTTGGTGGCTGTGTACAATGGAACAATGTGTCCATGATTTCACTGCAACCAGAGATCTGTGACCAATATATCTGCGTGTGTAACGTGGCCTTAAAGGTACCGTCACACAGGGACATAACGCCGGCGATTTTGCCGAGGATCGCGGGAGCGCGCATCCCTGACAACATCGCCGGTGAGATGTCAGACTGAGCAACTTACCGGCGATGTCGCCGGCTAGTTGCCGCGGCTATCGCTCGCTGGGTTGCCCGGCAACCCAGTGAGCGATAACTCGCAACGTTGTAGATAGGCGGAATCGCCCGCAACATTGCAGGTTTCCGCGTTACACAGGGCGATCAGGCATGATCGCCTGACCAATATCGCCAGGTTTCCCAACATTGTTGGGAAACCTGGCGATGTTACTCAGGCGATTTTACCCCTGATTATCGCCCTGTCACACGAGTCAACTCTCCGGCGATGTCGCCGCAACCTGGCCATGCCCCTCAGTTGCCGGCAACATCGCCGGCGATATGTCCCTGTGTGACGGTACCTTAAAGGGCCCGTCACACAGGGAGATATCGCCGGCGATGTTGCCGGCAACTGAGGGGCGTGGTCAGGTTGCGGCGACATCGCCGGAGAGTTGCCTCGTGTGACAGGGCGATAATCAGGCGAAAAATCGCCTGAGTCACATCGCCAGGTTTCCCAACAATGTTGGGAAATCTGGCGATGTTGCTCAGGCGATCATGCCTGATCACCCTGTGTAACGCGGCAACCTGCAATGTTGCGGGCGATTCTGCCTATCTACAACATTGCGAGTTATCGCTCGCTGGGTTGCTGGGCAACCCAGCGAGCGATAGCTGTGGCAACTAGCCGGCGACATCGCTGGTAAGTTGCTCCGTCTGACATCTCCCCGGCGATGTTGTCAGGGATGCGTGCTCCCACGATCCCCGGCAACATCGCCGGCGATATGTCCCTGTGTGACGGTACCTATACAGACTACGCATTCATGATCTGCATGTTTTTGAGTCTTCATTTGAATAATTAATTGAAAGGGGTGTGTTCAAAATAACAGCAGTGTGGAGTTCAATTAGTGAGGTCAATCATTCTGTGGAGAAACAGGTGTGAATCAGGTGGCTCTTATTTAAGGATTAAGAGTCTGCACATGTTGTACATGCATTTCTCTGTCCTTAAAAGCCTGATGCGTTGATATAGGAATCCGGCTTGTAGATCGCGCTGATCGAGAATTTGGCCAAGAAAATGACTTCAAGGACCTTGGATCCTTAAACTCCTGAGGAAGTGTACAGTGAGTACACGAAACGCGTAGAGTCTGGGAGGAATAAAGATCTTTGTTTTAAAGATCCAAGGTCCTTGGAGTCATTTTCTTGGCCAAATTCTCGAACAGCGCAATCTACAAGCCGGATTCCTATATCAACGCATAAGATTTATACAACTCTCCTGGCTGATTGCTGCGTTCGACAGGATCCAATTGTCTGGTTTATTAGTGGTTGTGTCACACACAACCCGACCAGGTGAGTGCGACCATACTTACAATTCACTGATTATATCGGATAAGACCCTATTGTGCGCTTCCTCTCCATCCCTTAAAAGCCTGAGAAATATGTGTCATTTGAGACATTGGTCAGAAGAACAGCGTACTTTGATTAAAAAATTGATTGGAGAGGGTAAAACTTATAAAGATGTGCAGACAATGATAGCCTGTTTAGCTAAAATGATCTCCACTGCTTTAAAATGAAGAGCAAAACCAGAGAGACGTGGAAGAAAACAAGACTACCATTGGAATAGGCAGACTGTCAAATACTCAGGCAATGAACAGCTACAGGATGATCAAAGATGGTCTCATGTAACCTGTGAGTATTGGGACAATTAGGCTGGCTTCACACTTGCAGCAGCGTCCTGTGGAGGGGAACCGCAAGCTGAGCGCAGGTACCGCAAGTCCCTATGTTTAACATGGGGATACAGGTGCCTGCGCGCGGGTGCATATTGGCTTGCGCACCCATTCACTGCAATGTATGATTTGTACGCATGCGGATTCTCGTCCGCACCAGGAACGCGACATGTCATTGCAGTGAATGGGTGCGCACAGGGTGCACACGCCAATCTGCACCAGAGCACAGGCACCTGCGTCACCATGTTAAACATAGGGACTTGAGGTGCTTGCGCTCAGCTTGCGGTTCGCTGCGAAGGGAACTGCAAGTGTGAAGGCAGCCTTAGAAGACGCCTTTGTGAAGTTAATCTGTTAGCAAGAAGTCCCTGCAAAGTCCCACTGTTAAAACATACATTGAAGCAGATACAATTTGCCAAAACACACATGAACTGGCCTAAAGAGAAATAGAGAAACATTTTGTGGACTGATAAAAGTAAAATTGTTTTCTTTGAGTCCAAGGGCCGCAGACAGTACGTCAGACAACCCCCAAACTCTGAATTCAAGCCACAGTACACGCTGAAGACTGCGAAGCATGATGGTGCAAGCATTATGATATGGGTATTTTTCTCTTGCTATGGTACTGGACCTATTTACCGCATACTAGGGATCATGGCCCAGTTTGCATATATCAAAATACTTGAAGAGGTCATGTTGCCTTACGCTGAACAGGAAATGCCCTTGAAATGGGTGTTTCAACAAGACAACGACCCTAAACACACCAGTAAACAAGCAAAATCTTGGTTCCATTCCATCGCAATTGAGATTATGGAGTTGCTGGCTCAATCCTCGGATCTTAAGCCGATAGAACACTTGAGGGATGACATAAAAAATGCCGTTTCTGAGGCAAAGCCAGCAAATGCAATAAGTTGTGGGATGTAGCCAAAGCATCCTGGGCTGGAATAACAGCTATCAAATGTCTAAAGTTGGTTGACTCTAAGCAACATAGATGTGAAGAAGTTCTAAACAACTGTGATTATACAACCATATATTAGGTTAGTGAGTCACAGGAATTCTAAGTCCTAATTTAAAAAAAGTACATATTTTAAGTTTGTAAAGACAAATGCAGACACTGCAAATTTTTTTTGAACAGCCCAGTGTTCATTTTTTATTTTCTCAAAAGTAGTTAAGATTTTTATACTTTTTTTTCTTCATGTATTGATTTAGAAAACAGCAGCAAAGTTCCCAATGCGTGGAAATAAAAACTATTCTAAAGATCTTGATACTAACTCATGTTTTTGAACATACTATTATTTTGAACACAACTGTACAAGTATCACTGCTGGGACCCTCCAATGATCCTAAGAATTGGGCTCCACAGTGCCATTCAGCCCTGTCTGGATGAAATACGACATATATCAGAGTATAGCTCTCAGCTGTCTGTGGCACTTCTATGAAGATTAAATTGAGTGAAGGTGCATGTGCTTGACCTGCACTTCATTCATTTGAGGCCGATTGTCAGGATCGCTGTTGGTGAAACCTATGTTGATCATTTGCTTTTAGAAGCTTTTTGCAGCAGGCAAAAATAACCTGAACAATTGTTCATACAGAAGACCTGTTCACAATCATTGCTAAGTGTAAACATGCCTAATTATTGAATAACAAGTAAAAATTTCCTGCGGTGTTGCTTTTTTTTTTATGCTAACATACCGTATTTTTTGCATTATAAGGTGCACTTTTGTTCCCCCAAATTTTGGGAGAGAGTAGGGGGTGCGACTTTCAATCCGAATATATGGATTATATAATGCAGGGCCCAGGGGAGGTGGGAGCAGCTCTGGAGCGGTGCTGTGGACTGGGGCGGGCTGGCTGCGGGCTGCTGAGCCAGCGTGAGGCCTCCTGCTCCCGTTTATATAATATGCACTGCCGCTGTCCATCACCAAAGGTGCTAAAACCGCACCACGGTGATGTACTAGGGGAGCAGCGCATATTTTATGTCCCTTTGCCTTTCTGTGATTTCACATGCTCCCCCTGTCCTGGCTATGCCCCCCATGCTGCTGCCCATTGTAAAATAGAAAAGCTTTACTTACCTCCTCCAGTGCTGTCCTCCCGGTGTCTCCCCAGTCTCCCTGCTGCCGCTGTGATCGGGCACGCATAGATGATGTCACTCTGCTGTGCCAATCACATGACCGGCATTACCAGGAAGTGGAGGAGTGCAGCAGCACGGAGGGAGACACCCGGAGCAGAGCGCTGGAGAAGGTAAGTAAAGCTTTTTTACTTTACAATGGACAGCAGCATGGGTGCCATAGCCAGCACAGGGGAAAATGTGCCAGCAATAGGAGACCTGTGCCAGGACAGGGGGGTCATGTGCCAGCAATAGGAGACCTGTGCCAGGACAGGGGGGGCATGTGCCAGCAATAGGAGACCTGTGCCAGGACAGGGGGGCATGTGTCAGCAATAGGAGACCTGTGCCAGGAAAGAGGGGGCATATGCCAGTAATAGGGGATGTGTGCCACTATAGGGGGATGTGTGCTAGCAATAGAAGACCTTTTTCAGTAATAGGGGACGTGTGCCATCAATAGGAGATGGGTGCCATCAAACGGAGACCTGTGCCAGCAATAGGGGACGTGTTCCATCAATAAGAGACGTGTGCCATCAATAGGAGATGTGCTGGCACACGTCCCCTATTGATGGCACACAAGGGGGCTATATCCAGATTAAGTGGGCTAATTTTAGGATGAGGAGGCTATATCCCAGGATGAGGGACCATGTACCAGGATGAGGAGGCTATGAGGGACATATACCCTATATGATTTGTTAGACGGACACTGGCATTATAAGACGGACCCATACCACGTCTCCTGGGCCGGGAAGGATGTAAAAGAGGATACAGACATTACAAGGCGGGGTTACAAATATTTATTTCTTTTGAAATAAAAACAAGCAGGGAGATGTTTTCATGCACAAAAATAATCAGCTGTTATTCTATGCTTTAATGTCTGTATACTGTCCAGGAGATGTGATTAGACCATGTCCTTCAGACACGGCTATTACACAGTACACAGCAAGGACACATATAGAATTATCTCAACACAGGAACATTTTTTAAACCCATCCAATTGTTGAGATTATTGTTATTTCAAGATCTATTGATTTAAAGTTAACTTTAAAATTAACTTTGGGGGGAAAACTGTTTTAAGATAATGCAATAGTTACTTACAAATAGCATTATTATTAGTAGTAGTAATATTATTAGTATTATTAGCATTATTGTTAACCTGTTATGTTATTAATATGTTATTAAAATATGAGTAACCCAGCCTTTGCTCCAATGGAATTGTTGAAGTTGGTCTCTTCTGTCTTGGTTGTTTTTCCAGCAGTGAACAGGTAAACTTAAATGTGTGACCCTCCCTAAACCATAGCGTAAATACTTCCATATGCATTACTATGGCTGCACGCTATAGTCTGACAAATGTTTTTGTATGGCTTGTAGAATCATTTGTCTTCCCTCTACTCCATGATGTTTCCAGCACCTGGGACAACATGCATTTAATTGAATAAAGATGGTTCACAAATGTCTGCATGCAGATTCAGACTGTAACTAGTAGTTGTCCTGAATCTTATTAATGAGATCTATCCTGATCAGCAAAAGAGTAACAATGTATCGAACCTTTATATTTCAGGCTCTAGATCTCACCATCCACTACAGCTTTGAACATGAAACTACCTTCATTTTATAGACAATCATCTACGCTCTCTCATAGATAAAATTGACTTGCAACTACTTAGCATATATGCTGATTTTTGTCATATCTCTGCATTGTTACTGTTTCTGTTTTGTTATTAAAAATCTCATTTTAAATTTTTTTTTTTATTTAAACATATTGTAAATCCACCCTTGGTTTTCCACACTGTCTTCATCCTTCTGGGCATGCTCTTGATCAGAGTCAACCATGTCTCAACCAAAATCTGATCCCAGGTCTCTTATAAACTTTCCCAATGTTGGTGCATACTGGTTGGTTGACTCACTTGGGCATGAATAAAGCTTTTTATTCAACTCTTGACTAGTGTTCGATTGGGTTGACGTCTGGGATTGTGGGAGCCAAACCAGAACTTCTACTTCATGGGCATTGAACCGTTTCTTCTCCAATTTCTACATATGCTTCAAATTGTTGTCCTGCTGGAACACTTTGTCATCCGTTTCATACTTTCATACCCATATTACACTGTGTGCAGAATTATTAGGCAAGTTGTATTTTAGGATTATTTTTATTATTTATCAACAACTATGTTCTTAATCAACCCAAAAGACTCAAATATCAAAGTTTAATATTTTTGGAAGTTGGAGTGTTTTTGGTTTTTTTTTTAAGATTCGGCTATCTTAGGAGGATCTGTTTGTGCAGGTAACTATTACTGTGCAGAATTATTAGGCAACTTAATAAAAATCAAATATATTCCCATCTCACGTGTTTATTGTCACCAGGTAAGCTAATATAACTGCACAAAATTTAGAAATAAACATTTCTGACATGAAAAAACAAAACCCCAAAAAAATAGTGACCAATATAGCCACCTTTCTTTATGATGACACTCAACAGCCTTCCATCCACCATCCATAGATTCTGTCAGTTGCTTGATCTGTTCACGATCAACATTGTGTGCAGCAGCCACCACAGCTGTCCAGACACTGTTCCGTGAGGTGTACTGTGTTCTCTCCCTGTAGATCTCACATTTTATGAGGGACCACAGGTTCTGTATGGGGTTCAGATCAGGTGAACAAGGGGGCCATGTCATTATTTTTTCTTCTTTTAGACCTTTACTGGCCAGCCACGCAGTGGAGTAGTTGGATGCATGTGATGGAGCATTGTCCTGCATGAAAATCACGTTTTTCTTGAACGATACCGACTTCTTCTTGTACCACTGCTTGAAGAAGTTGTCTTCCAGAAACTGGCAGTAGGTCTAGGAGTTGAGCTTCACTCCATCCTCAACCCGAAAAGGTCCCACAAGTTCATCTTTAATTATACCAGCCCATACCAGTACCCCACCTCCACCTTGCTGGTGTCTGAGTCGGAGTGGAGCTCTCTGCCCTTTACTGATCCAGCCTCTGGCCCATCCATCTCGGCCCCATCAAGAGTCACTGTCATTTCAGCAGTCCATAAAACCTTTGAAAAATCAGTCTTAAGATATTTCTTGGCCCAGTCTTGACGTTCTATCTTATGTTTCTTGTTCAAAGGTGGTCATTTTTCAGCCTTTCTTACCTTGCTATGTCCCTGAGTATGGCACACCCTGTGCTTTTTGATACTCCATTAGCGTTGCAGCTCTGAAATATTGCAAAACTGTTGGCAAATGGCATCTTCGCAGCTTCATGCTTGATTTTCTTCAATTCATGGGCAGTTATTTTGCGCCTTTTTGGCTATTTGCCATGAAACGCTTGATTGTTTGGTGATCACACTTCAACAGTTTGGAAATTTCAAGACTGCTGCATCCCTCTGCAAGACATCTCGCAATTTTGGACTTTTCAGAGCCCATCAAATCTCTCTTCTGACCCATTTTTCCAAAGGAAAGGAAGTTGCCTAATAGTTAAGCACACCTTATATAGGGTGTTGATGTCATTAGACCACACCCCTCCTCATTACAGAAATGCACATCACCTGATTTACTTAATTGGTAGTTTGCTCTCAAGCCTATACAGCTTGGAGTAGGACAACATGTATAAAAAGTATCATATGATAAAAATACTCATTTGCCTAATAATTCTGTACACAGTGTACTCAAGTGTACGAAGTAACTGGTCTTGTAGGTTACCCATATAAAGCTAAGCATTGAGATCACCATTTATCCTGTTCAAGTATCCAATGCCTTTGGCAGTGAAACAGCCCCATATCATCACACTTCCTCCACCAAACTTGACTGTTCCTTCAATTTCTTAATCTATTAGCAGCCCGTTTCCTTTTTTATCGTCCAGACCTATTTGCACTCTAATTGCTTTTTTGCAAACTTGAGACGACACTTCTTGAGGCAATATCGAGGCTTCTTTTTTTTTCTGGCCACCATTCCAGACTTGTGTAAAATGCATTGCATGTTGTTTGTCCATGTTCTTACTATTGTGAAGCATACAAGTCCTCTCTACCGCAGTGTTTGTCACAGTAGAACTGATAGATCTTGTGATGAGCTAATTTGTTGATTCCAACATTTTGTCAGGACATCCACCTCTTGACTTTTGAATTGATGGACATCAATTCATAATCTTCCACTTGCCTTGGCACGCGCATGGTGCAGTTTGGCTATTTTCTTGGTCAAGTGACCGCAGTTAATTAGTTGATTAGTTTCTCTTTTCTTGGGAAATCTTCTTCATGGCTCTTCCTCATTTCGAACAAGTGAATTTTCTCTTGGGAACCAACCAAATAACAGACCGAGCTATTAGGGAATGTGAGAACATGTTGTAATTTGTAGTATACATGAAAAAAATATTTTTCATTCCCCATGAAAAGACTAACAATGCAGTGACATGAGGAGAATCTGCATAACTAATAATATGCTAAAGAGTTGCAAGTTAAATTTATGATTGAGATAGCCACTATGATTGTCTGTCTATAAAAGGAAGGTAATCTCACGCTCAAAGCTGTAGTGGATGGCGAGAGATGGAGCCTGAAAGTCAAACGTTCAAAACAGTGTTACCCTTTTGCTCATCAGTGTATATGTCTTTAACAATGAGACTTGCAAAAATGTCTACTAGTCCAGTTTACACTTACAACTTTCATGATACTAACAAAGATGTATGAATTTCCTGACCCAAACTCCACAGTCTCATGTGTGCCTTTGATCATCATCTAATGTGTATGTGGCGTTCCCATAACAAAGAATCATACTGCTTAAAGGGAACTTGTTACCTGGATCTACCCCCCTGACTTATCACTAGCTGTCCCTACAGCTTCCTAGCTGCTCCCTAACCATCCCTCTCTGTTGTAAATCCGCCCTATAAAGATTAAGAAAAATGACTTATAACTTACTGGAGGTCATTCTCTCAGGAGACTGGAAAGGTGGCTCCAGGCTCCATTCTCCCCTCCTCCGTGCTTCACTGCATGCCTCGCTGGGCGTCATTATTTTTTTTTCCATCTCCTCCTGCATTTGGAATCTCCCGCCCTCTACTCCTCCTATGATGCACTGGCCGATATGTCACATCCGTCCCGATGCATTATGGGCCTGATCACATGATCAGCCCGGTGCATTATGGGCCTGATCACGTGATCGGCCTGGTGCATTATGGGCCTGATCACGTGATCGGCCCGGTGCATTATGGGCCTGATCACATGATCGGCCCGGTGCATTATGGGCCTGATCACATGATCGGCCCGGTGCATTATGGGCCTGATCACATGATCGGCCCGGTGCATTATGGGCCTGATCACGTGATCGGCCCGACTTCAATATGCGCATGTGCAGAGCCGGGCCGATCACGTGATCAAGCCCATAATGCATCAGGCCGATCATGTGATTAGGCCTATAATGCATTGGGCTGGATATGACGTATCGGCCGGTGCATCATAGAAGGAGAAGAGGGCAGAAAAGTCCAAATGCAGGAGGAGATGTAGAAAGAATAATGACGCCCAGCGGGGCGTGCAGTGAAGCACAGAGGAGGGGAGAATAGAGCCTGGAGCCGCCTTTCCAGTCTCCTGAGAGAGCGACCTACAGTAAGTTATAAGTTATTTTTCTTAATCTTTATAGGGCGGATTTACAGCAAAGAGTGATGGTTAGGGAGCAGCTAGGAAGGTGTAGGGACAGCTAGTGATAGGTCAGTGGGGTAGATCCAGGTGACAGGTTCCCTTTAAATTCAAATGCCCTATCCTGTTATTCTATAAGGAGACAAGCTCCTGCCAGAGCTGTATGATGGTGCCCTGCTCCTCTCCCCATTAACTTAACTCTTTTCGATAATCCTGAAAATAGGGCAAAACGATATGATAGGTTCCCTTTAAAAATAAAGCATTGTATTTTTATTGATTCAAGAGTTCTCTCAGATGTCTCTCTTATATATGGATTACCCTTCCAGCCAGTATGATTGTCAGAATGCGCTAATAATGGCCATATGTTTTTATCTTCTCTCTTTGATGTAGTTTTGATTTATTCACAGCTTTATCAGCAGATTATCATTAACGGACTAGTAGGCCTGATGCCAAATAGTCACATACCGTATATACTCGCGTATAAGCCGAGTTTTTCAGCCCAAAAATTGGGCTGAAAAGTACCCCCTCGGCTTATGCGCGAGTACACCAACGCAAGTACGCCCAAACCGCCTGCCCGCCCGCCTGCCACCATGACTATACATGTGCCCCCCCCCCCCTCAATATCCAGGGCCCCCCATTGCAGGCCAAACCTGTAAAGAAAGATCATTATACTTACACCTGCGCCCTCCGCCATCCCCGCTCTGCACCGCGCTCCTCCATCTGCTTCCGTATTCCTCCTCGGTCGCACAGGCAATGACGTCATTGCCTGTGCGAGTCATTGCCTGTGCGACCGAGGAGGAAGAAGGAAGAAGATGGAGGAGCGCGGTGCAGAGCGGGGACGGCGGCGGCCACAGGTGTAAGTATAACGATTTTACTTTACAGGTTTGGCCTGCAAGGGGGGGCCCTGGATATTGATGGGGGGGCACATGTATACTCATGGTGGCAGGCGGGCTTCCTATATACCTGTGGGGCTGCTGCTGTATTTACCTGTGGGGCTGCTGCTGTATTTACCTGTGGGGCTGCTGCTGTATTTACCTGTGGGGCTGCTGCTGTATTTACCTCTGGGGCTGCTGCTGTAACACTGCTGGGGCCTGTATATACCACTGGAGAGGCCTGTATACCACACTGCTGGGGGCTGTATACCTGTGCTGAGGTCCACCCTCGGCTTATACACGAGTCAATAGGTTTTCCCAGGTTTTGGGGGCAAAAGTAGGGGGGTCGGCTTATACACGGGTCGGCTTATACACGAGTATATACGGTATATTCATGAGCTCCGCATTTACTCGCCCTCATCACCAAATATCAGCTTTCTGTGTACACTGTAAATGGGCAGAAAGCTGCCAACCAGTGGTGTGGATGGGGTTATGCAGCAGGGTTCGCATTCAGAGAGTTGCTAGATCTGTAGCAGAGAAAACGGTGGTTTTAGTAAAATAACAGGAAGCAGCTCAGTAAGTAAAATAATGCTCAAATTTGGGTCCCTACATCATGATGTTCTGGGATGAGGTAGCAATAACCTGGTGAAAGATTTTCTTTAAAAGTTACCATACTTTCACCTGTAAGATCAATGCTTTGCGACCAAAAACCTCATTACAAATCTATGGTCACTATTGTGACATCTCCCATCATGGAGGTTGCATAAGTGTGTTGGCAGTAATATAAAGCCGACACCCACCATGCCTGCACCATAAAACGCGCTGAATGAGAAGCATATATGTGTGTGGTGCTAAGTAATAATAAAAATCTAATTCTAAAAAACAGCAACCAGTCTAATGGTAGGTTTACACTCTGGGATATCCTGAACGATATCCTTGAAACGAAACAGATTTGTGATCGTTGAAAAGATATCGTTTCGGCGTCGTTATGTGTAAACGAACTACATAGGATGAAAAGATCATTGGATCGTTCATCCTAGATTTGAGATCCTGACCTCAAATCTATCGTTCGTCGTCCAATTAACGCTGCTTCAGGAAGCATCGTTCAGTGTGACACCTTTATGAACGATATCGCTCATAAAGCTATTCCTGCCGCTTTATTACATCGCTCACTCCTTCCTCTCCTATTTAACAGTTGCGCTGCCGCATAGGATATCGTAAACGATGTCCTTGTGTGTGACAGCACACTAACGATGTCGGAACAATCACTGTCACGTGATCATTCCAAGGATATCCTAGCGTGTAAACCCATCATAAAATAAACATGCAGAGAATAAATGTCTGCACTTTTCACTTTAATTTACTAAACATTGAATCAGTTCTCAGATTGAAGCATCTTTTCCAATCAAAGCAAGTATGGAGCATTGTAAAAAAAAAACAAAGCGGCATATTTCTGTTTCTGTGGGCCCGTCTGCTGCCTTTTTTTTTTAATCATCTATGTTACAGCGCATTCCCAAACTACAATTAAAATGTTGACACCTGGCTCGACTGGGCCGATTAGGCTTTGATTTTCTGTAATTATACGTTATCGCTCACATCCAGTGGCAATATTACCTTCTGTACTGTACGATAACACTTATTAATTCAATAAAAGAAATCAATTCACAGGCAATTTTCGATGTAACACCTTGGAAACAGTGCATTAACCAATCTCAGTATGCATCAGAAGACCTTTCTTGTCATTTAATCAGGACGGGCTGATTACAAAGCTGAGCCGTGTCGGAAGCTAATTAAGTATAGCAATATTCAGGCTTTGCTTCTGTTGTGCTGGTTTTATGAGGACCAAGCATTTTATATATCTGCTGTGCAGGAGAAAATCTGGCATAGAAGTTCTACTGAAAGACCGACCAATTCTGCGCTTATAAGAAGGTCATACTGACTCTTTGGCTTCAGCCCCAGGCATTGAGTAGTCTACTATAGTGCATATATATACACATATATATCCACAATTGGATGTGTTTAAGAAATTCCTGTACTGAGAATATATATATATATATATATATATATATATATATATATTATACACACACACACACACAATATATATATATTATACACACATACTCGTACACATATATATAATCTTTATATATATATATATATATATATATATATATATATATTATACACATATATATACACAGTGGTGTTCAAAAGTCCTGCATAGGATAAATTGATTTTTCAAGTTTTAAACGTTTTCTGTCGAATATCTTCGATGCTAATATGACATATTATATATGGTTTTGTTCGGAATACAATTTTGCATGCTCTCCCTGTAATATTTTTAGCTTTTGAAGCAGTTTTGCCTGAAATTATTGCAACAATATGGGAATTGAAAGCACAACTAAATATTGTACAGCTTCAGATCCAAAATTAGCCAATCACAGATGAGGTTCTTGTGACCAATCATAACCTGGATATGGCAGCCAATCACATTCCATTACATTGCATCACATCTGCTGCTTTGTTTGTTTGTTTGTCTATCTGTTGGTCTATCTAGTGAATCATACTGTAGAGCTCTATGATGGGAGCCTTCAGATTTTTGTCATTGGCGGATCGTGTGCGAGTTGTGGTGCTACATGAAGAGGGTTATACTGGCCCCCAGATCGAAAGGAAGGTCGGCTGTAATCAGAGTACAGTCGTAAAAATTTTGCAGAAACATAAGCAGCTTGGAATTACCCAGGACAGGCCCAGATCTGGTCGGCCCAGAAAGTCAACTAAAAGGGAGGATAGAGTACTGATAAGAACATCCCTTGCCAATCGAAAGCTCACCTCTCCTCAGCTTCTGCGAGAATGGCAAGAAAAGTGCAAAATTGAGGTAGCAACATCAACTGTTAGGAAGAGATGTTTGGAAGCAGGATTGAGAGGGTGCAAGGCCCGAAAGAAGCCATTGATGACAGCCATACAAAGACAAAGGCGAAAACTGTGGGCATTGAAATATTCAAAGTGAAGGAAGGAGGAGTGGGAAAAAGTGCTATTTAGTGATGAAAGCACTTTTTGCATGTTAGGAAATGATGGCAAGTCTTATGTGAGAAGGTTTCCACATGAAGAGTACAAGCCAGAGTGTTTGAGCTTCTCTATGAAACATCCGATGAAAGTAATGGTCTGGAGCTGTATGGCAGCCAATGGTGTTGGAAGGCTTCATATTGTGGAGGGTATGGTTAATGCAAAAAAATACATAGACATCCTTAATAAGAACATGCTGCCTTCTGCTCAACACCTGTTTTCAGGGGATTATATCTTCCAGGATGATAATGCTCCTTGTCATAGAGCTAAGACAGTAACGGAATGGAAAAAAAAGAACAAGGTGGCTACTATTGACTGGCCAGCCCAGTCCCCGGACCTCAATCCAATTGAAAATTTGTGGCACAAGGTATCAATAGAGATATCTAAAAAACAGCCAAGGACCAAGAGAGAGTTGATTGAGGCTCTGATACAGGCCTGGAACCACATCATCACTCGTGACCATCTGCAGAAGCTTGTTCACTCAATGCCACAGAGATGCAAGTTGGTGCTCAAGAGCAAAGGCTGGCCAATAAAGTATTAGAAGCTAAAGATGCACTCAAAAGGCCCTTTTCAGGACTCTGAATTAAATAAAAAATAATAAATCTTAAAAAGTAACATGTAAGTCTGTGTGAACTTGCATTGAAAGTTAATGAACTTAGAAACCTGTTCACCATTCTACACACTGTACTGGTGTAGGTATGGTTATGTTGTAAAAAAAAATATCAAAAATGCGCTTACCATAACAATTTATACACTTGGGACATTCAAAAATGAGTATGGCATACAATGAGGGATTACAAAAACATATATGTTCCACCAGTTTCACTGTAGAGATGCAGAAGTATGAAATATATAGTTTTCTTCACGCCTATGCAGGACTTTTGAACACCACTGTATATATATATATATATATATATATATATATATATATATATATATATATATATATATATATATGTAATATATGCAGATTTGCTTCCATAGCCCTTTTCTAAATTTGTGTATTGGGGTTGCAGACTGGGGCAGTTTTGAGGACAGTGTTTTTCCTTCTCAAAGATGTATTTAGAATGAAATACTGCATGTATGTTTCCTTTCCAGTTAGATTGAAAAAAGTGAAGCATTGTTCTGCACATCAAAGTAAAGTCTTTCTTTGAAATTATTGCTGTTTCCGTAAGCTAAAAACCATTTTTTCTCAATATGTTTTAATGTTTAACACCTTCTTTATTGTCAGCTTCAGCAAAGACTACATAAAGTACTACTGAAGCTTTTAAAACACAGATGGCGTCCAATAATCCCAAGTGTAAGAGCAGACTTCTCTTTTCCAACTCGGATTGTGTTATTTTTTTCTTCCATCTTCTGGATCATGGCAGGCTTTGACAGATCAGAAGAAATTTTCACAGCTTGATGCCGCTGGATTTCTCTCTTGTATGAAAGAGCAACATCTGGAATAAAATCATTGAATTTTACCAAAGGGCTCCAGTAAAGTGTTTCTGCATCTGTTGTAGTGACACTTGTCCTGCTGCATTCTCGGCTGGCTTTGACTTTGCTTTTAGAGGGTTTTTCCCACAATTACATTATTTTCAGACAGTATGGAAATGCACATTTAATGTTAAACCTAACATACAGTAGTTTTTCTTGTACCTATGGTTCCTTTTTTCATCTACCGGTAAATCTGACTCCTCTGCTTTCAGCTTCATATAAATGATGAGGTAAAAAATGTTTGTGCCGTGTTAGCCAGTAGATAGAAAAATATTAGAATCTGAGAGTCCTTTAGTGGTTGATGATACTTTTTAATGGCTAACTGAAAAGATGGTAAGAAAAAGCAAAGCAAGCTTTCGAGACACCTATGGCCTCTTCATCAGGCTTAATGATACAACTTCTGGAGAAACACATGTATATATATACAAATGCAGGGTGGGATAATGCAATACATAATATAGGTGATGTGAAGCATGTAGTGGTCATTTGGGAGGGGGAAGGAGCAGCTGAGTAAGTAAAATCATAGATAAGAGGAACAGACAGTTTTATAGTTATTTGATTAGTGGTTGGTCAAGAACAGGAATGAGGAGGAGGGGGTGGTGGTGAAATGGTTGTGATAAGGTTGTGGCAATTGAATGATGAAAAACTGGCTCCTGGACGAATGCTTCATTTTCTTACGATTTTATTTGTTATTCCATAGCGATAAAATAGACAACAAGGGAATACAGTCATACCTTACATACATACCTTATTGCTATGGAATAACAAATAAAATCACAAGAAAATGAAGCATTCGTCCAGGAGCCGGTTTTTCATCATTCATTTGCATTGAGATTTGCCTGCGCAGAAATCACCCAGTCTCGTCCGCACCACAAACGCGACATGTTACATATCTGGTGCAGACGAGACTGGGTGATTTGTGCGCAGGCATCCGCACAGATCGCATATGGCACTGAATGGGTGTGCACGGTCATGCGCAGCACTGTTCGCTCCCATTATAAAGATAGGGGTTGCGGTGCTGCGGTCACATTGCGGATCCCCTCCGCAGAACGCTGCGGAGGGGAACGCAAATGTAAAGGTAGCCTTACCTGGCACCAAAGGCTGCACGTGAGTCCTGTGGAGCAGACTTCCCCTCCCCCTTTTCCCAAGGATTATCTGATAAGGTTGTGGCAGTCAGCCTTAAGCCGGTGTCACATTTGTGAGAGACTCCTGCGAGTCTTGCATCTCAACACCCTACACACATCCGCTCTCCAGACAGGAGCATGCAGCTGCATATATTTCTTGGCAGCTGCACTATCCTGTTCAGAGACTGGGCAACCATGCCGGGTGATGCAATGTGAGACTCGTGCAAGTCTCTCGCAAGTATGACAATGGCCTTACACTGCTAAAACTACATATTTTAAAACAACACTTGTTTCTCAGTGCTACAGACCCTTCTTTTCCTATGCTCCAGACAAGCTCCACAAATTCCACAAGTGTAGCATTCACTTAGGCTTCTGTGCATTCTGCCCCAGCACAGAACCTTGCTTCATTATTTACTTCAGTATATTTGTCTGGAGTTTTTTTAAATTATTGTAAGCTGGTTTCTCAGAGCTCATCCTCCTGCACACTTCTACAACTGAGCATTGCTGCTCTGCTACTTCATATGACAGAGGATTATCTTCTGCTAAGTGCATCACCAAAGCAGACTTTCAATCTTTACGCTTATCTGTCAGCAGTGGATCATATATTATAGTAGCTTCTCACATTTGGCTTGTAATTCTAAATGTGGCTCTTTGTATTCTGTGAGCTTTTTATCTGTGCTACAACCAACCATCAAACTGCTCTTCCAGGACTTTCTTATGATGACACCACTGGTGCCCAATGAAACGGATTAACTATTTAGCTTCTATCAGAGTGTAGAACTCTAGTGTTTATGGAGCCTGTAGGGAACCTGTCAACAGATCATGCTCTGGAGCCATGGAGAACATGAATCAGAGACTAGCTGGCTCAATACGCAGAGTGTGTTTCATTCTGAAAAGCTGCAGTCTTTCAGAGAAAACATACTTTGAAAAGCCAATCAGGGGCTATTTGTCTGTCTTGACCAGTTAGAGGCTTACTCCTTGTGTCTTCTCCCTTCCTCACTCCTTCATGAATGACAAGTCTACCCTTATGTGTGTGTATAGAGAGACACCTGTCAATCATAGCAAGCAGGGCTGAAAGAAGCTGCCTGAGACTTAGGCTGGCTTCACACTGCAGTTTTTTCACTGATCAGTGTTCAACAGTTTGTGTGCCTAAACCAGGAGAGGAACTTGCAGAGAAAAACTATAATTGAAAGATTGACCCCTGTTCTGAGTTTTGGAGACACTCCTGGTTTTAGCACACAAACACTGATGGACACTGATCAGTGAAAAACTGCAGTGTGAAGCCAGCCTTAGTCATTCAAAACAGACAGTCCCTGATTGGCTTTTCAAATATGTTGTTTCTGGAAGACTGCATGCTTCTAGGGTAGACCTTGCGCAATTGCTGTAACACAGGCAGTGTCTGATTCATGTTGCCCACAGGGTTCATCCAACATGAATCAGCTGACAGGATTCCTTTAACGATAAATGTGACAGAAGTGTATTAGCTGCACAATTATTGCAAACATAATTGTAAACCTCTAGACCTTTTTCAAGTAGCAATTCTTGTGACGACCATGTGAGAACCATGTGCTATCATTAAATGGAGCAAGATCAGGAGCGGAGTCTGCTCCATGCAGCATTTGTCTTCTTTGATACATAGCCGACTCCCAACAGTAACTGCTGCAATCTGGGCTAACTGCGATCACATCAGTTTGGCCTCCTAAATGCTGCTGTCAAGTTTGACAGCAGCATATAACAGGCTTCAACATATCAACCATCACTTGTGATTGTCATCGGCACCACAAATAACACAATTGGGGTGCTGAATACAGCCCGGGGCCTTATGAGATCAACCATTTCACAATACATTGCAATACTGATTAAGTGATTGCAAGTTCAAGTCCTTATTTTAATTTAATTTAATTATAAAATATTTTTTAAGTTTTATATCCCTCACCTTCTCCTAAAATGTAAATATTGAAATGGAAAGAACAAAAAATAATTGGTGATGTAGTGTACGTGATCATGAAAACGATTATCTAAAATATAAAACGGTGAATGCTGAAATTGGGGGACAACTGCACAGCTATTGGAGTTCTCAGTATCTGAAATATATATATACATATAATATTTCAGACACTGAGAACTCCAATAGCTGTGCAGTTGTCCCCGAATATATGTGTATGTGTGTAGATAGATATATATATATGCCACAAAAAAAAGAAAACCTCTGTGCTTAGGCCGGCTTCAGACTGCGTCTGAGATCCGATCCGTAGCTGTCCGCTTGAAGCAGACAGCGGCGTACCAGATCAGCACACAGGACCGGGGGGCTATTATGTCCTCCCATCCTGTGTGCAGCCGCACGCAGCTGCAGGTGCTGACAGGTCAGGACCGCGGTGCCCGCGGTCCTCACCTATCAGCAGCAGGAACTGCATGCGGCTGCACACAGGATCGGAGGACATAATGGCCCCCCGGTCCTGTGTGCTCATCCGGTCCGCGGCTGTCTGCTTCAAGCGGACAGCTACGGATCGGATCTCAGACGCAGTCTGAAGCCGACCTTAGAGTTTTGATATATATATACGTATGTGTGTACATATATATATATATTATAATAATAATATATATATATAATTATATGAATGCCATAAAAATAATGGTTGAGTTGTGTTGTTTTTTTTTTATTTTTATTTTAAACCCAGTTCCAGCTACTTTAAATTTGCTCCCATTTTTTTTTTTTAGCACATCATATGTTAAGAGTAATTATCAACACACATAGGTCTTGCATATAATAACTACTTCCATAAGTATATGGGTCATTGAGTTTTAATGGAGAACCTGATTGGACTTTGCAGAATTAAGAACTGTTCATTCGGTTTACTATTATAATTGATATAGTTTCCTATATACTCGTACCTTCACCATCAGGTTATATACAACTGTATTAGATACATGAGTTTACGGCATATGAGAAGACTGTATGTACAGACTTCTGCTGTTATAATGTGTTTGTGTTTCATTGAATAAACAAAGATTGAACATGAAAGTAATGGTATCATTCAAAACTCCAACTCGTCCTCATAACGTTATGACAACAGAAAAAAAATGTAAGCTTGATAATAGTGGACAAAGAGAAAAATAGAGAAAAGGAAAAAATTGCCGGCTACTGATGGGGTTATGATGCATTGCTAAGTAGTGTCAATGCGGACCTGCAGATTTGATGTGACTAGTTAGGGCTGCAGAATCGTAAGCTGAAGTCCTGCTTTCATAAATTGCTGACAATTAGCAAATGTTATTCTTTTACATTTTTGTCTGAGGGATTTGGAGCAGCATGACAATACATAGAACAGGAGAGAACATATTAGGATCACTGATTTATTTCACCTCTGGAACAACCTCGTTATCCCACTACTTATATTATTAACATTTCTAATGGTTTCTAAATACATTAATTATACAAAATTAATAACATTACATTTTGTTAAAGCTAAAATGAAATTTTTTTTTTCAACTGCACATGCACTAGATTAGACTAGCCACAAAGAGGCAAAAGAAAACATTACACACACAGCTG
Organism: Allobates femoralis; assembly: GCA_033576535.1. Classification (NCBI taxonomy): domain Eukaryota; kingdom Metazoa; phylum Chordata; class Amphibia; order Anura; family Aromobatidae; genus Allobates; species Allobates femoralis. The sequence continues at coordinate 657,174,816 of JARQOC010000003.1, read as the reverse complement.
ACCAGCAAGTGCTCCAGTTAGACTACATTCATACTATGCATTTTCTGATCCGTTTTTTGCAGTGTACTGCATAAAACTGATCACTCAATGAAATCTCAGCCAAGTCAATGGGTTTTCATTTTTTGCCATTCAGACAGGGCACTGTGATCCTTTTCTTCACTTTAGGAGTGCTCCATTTTAGAAATGAGCATGTCAATTTCTGTGGCATTTTTCTCCTGCGTTCTTCCCATGGGAGCCATTCTAAATGGAAAAAAAAACATAGCAAAAATTGGATTAGAAACGGATTAGCTGTTTTTTTCTGCTTTTTGGAGAACAGCTCCTGTTTGCAGCTAAAAAACGCAGCAGTGTGGAGGAGAAAAAACACACACACAGTCTTAGCCTTAGGCTAAGAAGTCTCAAAATTACCAAAAATGAAAATATATCCAAAAAGGGGTAAAGCCTCTTGACAAAGTCATGTCATGGTAAAATGTACGTTGAGGATTCCGCAGCTGCCTACCTGTCTCCCTGCTCTTAGACTTTTTTCCTAATGTCTACAGATGTTTAACATTACATTGACTCATGGATTGGTGTTCTTTATCCTTTACATGCATCTGAGGAGTCTCAATTGTTGTGGTCCTTATTAGTGATCATTTGTTCTTCGTTCCTCCTCTATTTTATATTTGCCGCCTCATTTTATGCTGTGAAGAGCTGGGCCGGAATGTCGCATCCGACCGGTGCATTGTGGGGCTGATCACGTGGTACAGCTTGGCTCTAGCGCATGCGCAATGCGCTTATTGAAACCAAGCCGGTGACATCATAAGTCTACAATACACCAGGCCGGATGTGACCTTCCGGCCCCGCTCTTCACAGTATAAAATGAGGCGGCAAATTAAATTTGATGACGAACGAAAAACGAATGCGGACGCCCAGCGAGGCCAGGGCCGCACCGTCCATTGTGAGCCCTTACACTCAAGCGGCAAGCTGGCAGGGGCTTAGTAGAAGGGGGTGGCGCCACATCTACACAGCGTCCCACTGTCATGGCGGCAAGGCGCAGGTAAAACCTGCAGAGCAGCGGCCCTCCCCACCACGGATGCAGGGGCGGCGGTGCTAGTCTCTGATAGCACTCCAAAGTCCTCACCCGCGGCTGCAGGGGCGACGGTGCTAGTCTCTGATAGAGCGTACGTTTGCCTGAGGGCATCACCTGCATGTTTTCCAGGGTTATCTGTTGAATTTTTGACAGGGCATGCAAAAAATGCATTGGCTTCATCAATGTAGAAATCCCACTCCTTTAACAAGGGTATAAAAAGGTTGACTGAAGCCCTCACCTGCATGTTTTCCAGGGTGTAAGTGATGTGACTCTTGAATTTTTGACAGGCCATGCACAAAATGACCTGCTTAATCAATGTAGGAGTCCCACTCCTTTAATAAAAGTATAGAAATTTTACTGTCACATGCACCGTATGCCAAGATAAGGTAGTAAAAGCATGCGCCCCTCGATGACATTTTGTGCGGCCCTAGATTTCTGGGGACCACAGTACTCGGGCTGGCAGACACATTTTGCTGACTGTCTGCCCTTTAAATCCAGTTTCCCATTTATCTCTATGCTCCGACCTCAGCCTCCTTAGTGACGTATATGCCCTCAGCCTCTCCTGTGATGTCTAGGGCTCTAGCAAACCTGGAAAAGCAGTTGTAAAGCAACATGATCAATATCACCTAACATCACAGAAATGGCAGAGAAGCAGCTCCAGCCACCACAATCTGGTGAGTTGATATAGTTTAAGCATATATAGCAGGTAATTTTCAAGTTGATAATTTTGTGTGGCCCCCGATAGATGGGTCCAGCAGAAAAATATTTTGGTTTCTCATTGATTAACTTGAATTGGGTTTGTTATTCGGTACGAATATTAAGTTATTTGGCACAGATATTCCAAACCTGAAGATTTCACTATTCACTCATCATTAGTAATTATCTGGTGTAAATGCTGCTGTTCTCTTGATTCTGGCTTTATTTCCTGCAACACTTCCTTTTTTACACCCTATATGTCAATCTATGTATGTCAAACTCTTCTGAGGGTATCTTCTTCAGGTTCATGCCCCCTTTGAAGATGGCAGCATATGAATATGACAGGTCCTCTTCTCTTTGATCAATCCATCAATATAGCAAATTACCCTTTAAAGTGTCACAATTCGCTTCCGAGTTTCACCAAAATATTTAGACTTTTCAAGGTGTCTTACGTCAGAATTTTGTGATAAATATCTTGATGAATCAACCCCACAGTATTTTATCTGGAAATGTTAACACAAATTATCTCTATGTAACAGTACTTTTTCTTCCATGTTATCCATTATATTAGTAATTAAATTCTCTATTTGTATTTATTAGCCAGTAAATTGCTCACAGAGCAGAGCTGATGGCTATTGAAGGTAATTTAGTAAGGAGATAATAGAATCTAAGTGTTCAGTATGATGCTTCCAGATATTCGACTAGAGAGGTTGTGTCCTTGGTTGGCAGTTCACTGAGAGGTGGATTGTTTCAAGTAAGGACGCATTAGCCACTTGCTCATCTCAAATCTTATAAAGTGTTTAATTATAGTGCTGGTCCTGGCATAATTGATGTTTCCTAATAATATTCAAAAATTGAATTGTAGTTACATATGTAGATCATTTGTCATCAATTTTCTTTTAACCAAAAAATATATTGTGCTAGAACAACACCAAGCATTAAATATCAACCATACCTTGTCCAGGAGTATCAGATTAAAGAAAAAGTCACAACAAACTGTTTCAGAACTCCATTGTCATCAGTGTTTCCCCACCAACCACATGCAATTTTTACAGCGCATATAAAACTATACGTCACCTAATGAAATCAATGACATAGAGGCTGTATTACCCAGTGCACGTGCATAACTACAAATCACACAAATGCATGATTATCTGACAATGTAGACCCAGAAACTATAAGCACAAAATATTAAAGGTAATCTGTTGATAGAATCAATCCCTCTTAAACCAGGTATATGGGCATATAGGTCACAGGAAGTTGAATAAAATTATACCTTGTCATCTGCGATCCAATGTTTTATTACAGAAAAATCAATGTTTTTTCTTTATATATACGTTATTTTTCGCATTATAAGACGCACTTTTGTTCTCCCAAATTTTGGGGGAAAGTGGGGGGTGCGTCTTATAATGTGAATATACTGATTATGTACTGAAGGGCCCAGGGGGAGGTGGGGGAAGCTCTGGAGCCTGTCCAGGGGCTGGGGAGGACTGGTGGAGGCTGCAGGAGGCAGCGGGAGATCTCCTGCTGCCGCTCATATAATATGCATAGCCGCTCTTCATCACCGTGGTGCTGAAACAGCACCACGGTGATGGGATGGGGGAGCTGGGCATATTATATGGTCCTGTGATGGCACATGCCCCCCCCTATGTTAGATATGGCCCCCATGCTGCTGCCATAGTAAAATAATAAACTGTATGCTTACCTCCTCCTCCAGCGCTGATCTCCCGGTGTCTCTCCAGTCTCCCTGCTGCTGCAGTGATCGCACGCAGAGATGATGTCACTCTCTGCTGTGCCGATCACCTGACCTCACAGGATCAGGAAGTAGAGGCACTCTGCAGCAGCAGTGAGATGGGAGATCAGTGCTGGAGGAGGTGAGAATAGAGTTTTTTGTTTTACTATGCAGCAGCATGGGGGCAATATCTAACACAGGGGGGCATGTGCCACACATAGGTGACGTGTGCCCTGCAGTAGGGGACGTGGGCCCTGCAGTAGGGGACGTGTGCCCTGCAGTAGGGGACATATACTCTATATGATTTGTTAGACGGACACTGACATTATAAGATGGACCCCATTTAAAGAGGACCTGTCACCAAACCAGGCATGGTGATCTAATTACAGCACTGGATGCAGCATGAGAGCAGGGCGGATATAAGCAGTGACATCACCGCAGGAGGCGGGGCTAAACAGCCATTTCTAGGAGAGAGAAAAAAAACCCCTCTGTTATAATGCAGAAGAGGGACACAATGATTGGCAGCGGTGGGCAGATTACACATGCAGGGGGCGTGAATCTGCCCTTTGGCTGCAGCCTCTAGCCACCTCCTTTATGGCTGCACGATGTAAGTTTTCTAAGTGTATTTACTCGGGGTACAGGCTGCTCAAGTGCTGGGGGACACCTTGCCTGGATGCAGCAGACATGCTGCATCCAGTGCTGTAATTAGATCACCATGCCTGGTTTGGTGACAGGTCCTCTTTAACATTAAAAATTATGTTTTTCTCTTTTTCCGTCAATAAATTTGGGGATGCGTCTTTTTATCAGGTGCATCTTATAAAGCGAAAAATACGGTAAATGATCTGTTAAGATCTGGCATATAGATGTAAATGATCTGTTAAGATCTGGCATGTAGATCTCTCTGAGAATGTCTCCAGCAATTTACGCTGCCTTGAAAAACTATTCTTACTCAATGAATTTTTCATATTTTTACACAATACACTACAATTGCCTAATTGTATTTTTTGTGATTATACCAACACAAAGTATCAAGCATTTGTGAAGTATAGAGGAAATGATGCATGGTTTTCTAAATATTTTAAAGCTACAAATCTGAAAATTGTAACATGCATTTGTATTCAGTCCCCTTTAGTCAGATACTACCTAAATAAGAAGTGACCAATTGCCTCCATAAGTCACATACCGTATATACTCGTGTATAAGCCGACCCGTGTATAAGCCGACCCCCCTACTTTTGCCCCCAAAACCTGGGAAAATCTATTGACTCGTGTATAAGCCGATGGAGGACCCCAGCACAGGTATACAGCCCCCAGCAGTGTGGTATAAAGCAGCCTCCCCAGTGGTAGTATACAGCAGCCTCCCTAGTGGTATATACAGGCCCCAGCAGTATATACAGGCCCCAGCGGTATACAGGCCCCCTCAGAAGTGGTGTACAGGCCCTTGCTACCGCACACCTGTAAAGTAATACATCATTATACTTATCCCTGTCGCTGTCGCCGCTCTGACACCGCGCTCCTCCGGGTCTTCATGCTTCTTCCTGCTTGTGACCGGCGGACGCAGGCAATGACGTCATTGCCTGTGTGCCGGAGGAAGACCCGGAGGAGCGCGGTGTCAGAGCAGCGACAGGAATAAGTATAATGATGTACTAGTTTACAGGTGTGCGGCAGCAAGGGGGGGCCCTGTATACCACTGATGGGGGGGGGGCGCCTGTATACCGATTGGGGGGGAGGGGAGGGCGGCCGGCCGGCCTATGACTCGTGTATAAGCCGAGGGGGGGACTTTTCAACACTTTTTTTGTGCTGAAAAACTCGGATTATACACGAGTATATACGGTAATTAGTAAATTGAGTCCAACTGTATGTAATATATTTTCAGTATAAATACAGCTTAGCAGTATGATGGATAACATTAGGCATCATGAAAACCAAGGAGCACACCACACAGGTCAATAATTAAGTTGTGGAGGCCAAAGTAGAATCTTTTCAGCTAAATACTCACAGTTAATGAGTTGATGTCACTCTGGGTCACCAACCTTCAGAATGACACGGCTCTCTGACCTGAGGTGAACTTTCTCGCTTCACAGTGGGACCAGAAACTAGTGCGTTTCGGGTCCTGCTGTAAGGTGTGATGTGGGAAAGTTCACCTCAGGTCAGAGTCGCATCGCTCTGTCTGATCTCAGGTGACCCAGACCATGATCTCACCCCATTAACTGTGAGAGCCGAAACTCATTCAGTTTCAGGTCTCTGCAGGAACGGACCTCGCAGAGGATCGTGGAAGGGTATGCAGGAGTAATAAAGATGGAGTTTACATATATGTTTGTGTTTTTTGTTCTAATAAAAAAAATTCTCTGTTTTGTGTATTCTTTATAATTTACTAGAGATTCCTAATGACTGGGTCTCACATTGGCAATATTCAGCTGGCATTAACCCCTTATTACCCAGTCTGCCACGGCCACAGGGCAGCTGGAAGTGCCAGGTGCAGCGTCAGAAAATGGTGCTACAATGAATGTGTCATTTTCTGCGGTGGCTGCTGGCTTGCGCCAGAATGTTTGAGCTTGCCCACGCTGAGGATTCCAGCCCCCAGCTGCCTAGTTGTACCTGGCTTGAAACCAAAAATACAGCGAAGCTTCAAATAATTTTTTAATTGTTTCAAGTAGAAATAAAAAAGGGCTCCCCTGTATTTTGATTACCAACCCATACCTGGCTGGTAATCAAAACTAGCCCCATGTGAACGTCGCAAAATATACTCACTAAGTACACAGCAAATACTCACTGTGTGAACACTGCTGCATATCTACTGTGTGTTAGGAGCGAACACTGAGGTCTTTGGGTGAAAATCAAGACAAAACTCGCAGCAAGAATTTGCATACTGCACATTTTCCCACACTAAAAATCTCACGGCATTTCCGCCGAAGGAAAAAGCCGCAGCTTGGGCACAGGTCTTTAGCGTTTACATAGACTTTCATTACACTAAACGCTGCTGCAGATTTGGGACAGTTATACAGCAAATCTCCACTAAAATTATAGCAAAATCATATGCGACATGGCATCCATTATCAATTACAGTCAATTTTGCGTTTCATAAGTCAAATGATGCTCCTTCCCTTCCGAGCTCTGCTATAAGCTCAAACAGTAGTTTTCCATCACATATGGGGTATCTGTGTACTCAGGAGAAGTTTCACATCAAATCGATGCATTTTCTTCTGTTACCTTTGTAAAATTGCAGAACTTGGAGCTAAAACAACAATTTTTTGTTGTAGAAAGTAAAATTGTAATTTTTTCCTTCCACATTGCCTTAGTTCCTGTGAAGCACCTGAAGGGTTAATAAACTTCTTGAATCTGGTTTTGAGTAGGGATGAGCAAGTATACTCGTTACTATTCGGTACTCCCCGAATAGTACGGTACCCGGGCTACTCGTTACTCTGCGAGTTTCCTTGTGATTGCTCGCTAAGTAACCGAGTACAATGTAAGTCAATGAGAAATGCGATTAATTCCTCAGCTGCTGGAGCTTATAAAGATGTCTGACGGCAGAGGAAAAGGCTGCAATGGCCCACATGATTGTTTAAAAGCCGGCGGTAAAAAGCCTTCACCGCTGGCTTTCTCCTTCGGTTCTGCGCTCCCCGCTGACTGACAGCCCGATCATCCACTACCCCCGCCGCCTCCCCACCCGATCCTGAGTTAGGAGCGAGCAGCGGGGAGTGAAGGGCCCAGGTGGGGAAGCTGGCGGTGAGACGACTTCACCGGCGGCTTTCTCCATCTGTTCTGCGCTCCCCGCTCCCTCCTGCCCCTTCCCGCTCCCTGGAGCTGCGCTCCCCGCCCGATCCTAATTTAGGATCGGGTGGGGAAGCGGCGGGGTTAGTGGAGGATCGGGCTGTCAGTCAGCGGGGAGCGCAGAACCGAAGGAGAAAGCCAGCGGTGAAGTCTTCTCACAGCCGGCTTTCTCGCCACTAGTTTCAAATGAACAGCTGATTCTGGCCCACATGATTGTTTAAAACCCGGGGGTAAAAAGCCGCCGGGTTTTAAAGTATCATTAAGCCCCCTACTTACTTCCCCTCCGCCTGACAGCTCGATCCTGCACTACCCCCGCCACCTCCCCACCCGATCCTAAATTAGGACCAGGCAGGGAGCGCAGCTCCAGGGAGCGGGAAGGGACAGGAGGGAGCAGGAAGCTCAGAACGGAAGGAGAAAGCCACCAGTGAAGTCTTCTCACCGCCGGCTTCCCTGCCTGGGTCCTTCGCTCCCTGTTGCTCGCTCCCCGCCCGCTCCTAACTCAGAATCGGGTGAGGAGGCGGCGGGGGTAGTGGAGGATCGGGCTGTCAGGCGGCAGGGAAGTGAGTAGGGGGCTTAATGATTCTTTAAAACCCGGCGGCTTTTTCATTGATCTGCGGGTTTATAGCATTTTAAATCTGCCTGGTGCTCACACTTGAACCACACTGCCAGGAGGAGATTAACTTTATTCCATACGGAAGTGTTCGGTTTCCTGATATGGCGTGGTGTCTGTGCGGGTTCAGTTACTGCTCAGTGTATAGTGAGTGGTGGCTGAATCTGTGTCCCCCCCCCCCACACACTTGACGGTCAGTCAGTGCAAGGGTCGCCGGGCATGTTTACAACGCTATTAACCTGCAAATTAACCCTCTATCTGCAAGTTGGTTGTAGTTTTTTACATGATAGGTTCCCTATTACTATTATTTATTATTGTAGCGCCATTTATTCCATGGCACTTTACATGTGAAAGGGCATACATATACAAGTACAATAACCAATGAACAATACAGGGCACACACAGGTACAGGAGTAGAGAGGACTTTACCCGCGAGGGCTCACAGTCTACAACGTATGGGTTTTCAGGTTCTTTTTGAAGGTTGCTGTGGTAGACGAGAATCTGATGAGTTGGAGCAGAGAGTTCCAGAGTATGGGGGTTGCACTGGAGAAATCTTGTATGCAAATGTGGGAAGAAGAGATAGGGGAGTAGAGAAGGAGATTTTGAGAGGATCACAGGTTGCATTTAGGCAAGTACCAGGAGACCATATCACAGGTGTACGGAGGAGACAGGTTGTTTATGGCTTTGTAAGTTATGGTTAGGGTTTTGAACTGGAGTCTGAATAATGGGAAGCCAGTGAATGGCAGAGAAGAGAGGTTGGGGAATAGTGGGGAGAAAGGTGGACTAGAGGAGGCCAGAGAGCAGGAGGTTGTAGTAGTTGAGATGGGAGATGATGAGGGCATGCATGAGTGTTTTTGCTGTGTTTTTTTTTTTTTTTTTGGTCAAGAAATGTACAGATGCGGGAAATATTTTTAAGTTGAATTTATAAGTCAGTTATCAAATTGCATAGATTTTTGGCCTGATTAGATTCAGAATTAAGGCCCTGTCTCACATAACGACGCATCTGCAATAACGATGTGTAGGGATCGCTGGTGCGTTGTTTTCACATCACTGGTAAGATGTCAAACAGGCATCTTACCAGCGATGTGAAAAATAACTTTGGCAACGATCCAGAGTATACCGAGGTCGTTGTGAATTTTCTCTCCATAGCGTTGCATTGATATCGTTGCTCATTATCTCTGTCAAACACAAAGATGTAGCGCTCCCAGCGGGAGCGCAATGACACAGGAATGACCCAAAGCAGTGTGTAACAATCAACTATCTCAAAGCAGGGGCCAGATCGTTGGTGCGTGTCACACAGAACGACATCGTTGGCGGGGTCGCTGTTGGGTCACAAAATCTGTGAGCTTACAACGATCTCGTTAGCGATCTTGTTGTGTGAGACAGGGCCTTTAGTTGCAAATGTAATCTAGTCCTTCCTTTGATTTTACATACGTCATGTTTTTACAGTGCATTACTTTTACTCCGACATGAAACTTTTTTAAGTAAAATGGTTAAAGGCAAAAAAAACATTGATTTCTTGGTGCAGAATTCATGAACAGCATGTGCCAATTTGAAGAAGTTGGCAAAAAGCAGCAACTGTTACCATAAAACAAAAAGGAAAATGTAATACACATTTTCCTTTTACCTAACGTAACCTATGGGACTTCTCATATGTCCTTGTACTTTTGCGATGTCCTTGTACTATGCGATTCCGATTGGCGGACAAACATTGTGACGGAGAGTCACCATGACGACTGGCGATGCTTGCGTTTGATTGGCTGAACACGCTATCACCGGCTATCGCTTGTATTGGACTTGGTTATGGGACGATGCACAATCTATGCGAGCGGTTATGTTTTATCATATGCCCCCATGATGACACTATATGTGTAGTCGATCTCTGTCTAGTTGGTAGGTGATTTTTAACTTTGTTTACTGTTCACTCCTATTTGATTGGTTTTCCATATGTGGGGGGGGAGTTTTACATTATAAAACACATGATGCATTGGTGTGATGTATGCACTTGAAAAAGGTTGTGTAAACCGAAACGTTGTGCTATGGTGGATGGAATAAAGTTTGAAGATTGAAGCTACCAGCTTGTGAGGCGCTGTTACTTTCTCTATTCTGAACGCTGTTATAGCTAGGTGGCTCTCCCTGGCTTGGGACGTGCGCCCAAAGGTGAGGAACCCATTGGATTCCCTCTCCACGAGGTGCTGTGGATAATCCCCTTTTTCTCTCTTGTACTTTTGCAGACTGAATGGTCCTAAAAAAAAATCACATACACATGCCTGCCTTTGATCCAAGTCTCAAATCAATCTCACCAATGCAAGTGTATGGGTTCATGTAAATGTTGGACAGGACTTGGCTGCCATGTGCTGTCCATTTTTCGTGGACTGTTCAATAGGAGAATTTTGAGAAATCTCCAATCTTTTTTTTTTTCTTTTAATTATACAAGATAAATTGATGGTGAAAATGACAGATGAAATTTGGACCATTTTTTTTTTTCTTTCTACGAGAAAAATTGTTGTCAGGATGAGTCCTAACACAGCCAGGCTATACTTTCTCTCTGAGGTTGTGGATGCATTTTAGAGCAGCAAAAAATGCTTATAAGATTTTAGACTGTCCCTGACTGGTTTTAAAGGGTCCCTACCAGACCCCGCAACTCTTCAAAAATGTAGAACATAAGATTCTATTTTATGTTAAGGTTACCCATAGGAACCTCGCCATGTTCCCAAGCATATTTTTACTATTCTATGACCACCAGAGACCTACCTATAACTTGGGTTGAAGATGACTTTCTATGGTTTTTCAAGACTGAAAATCAAGTTACAGAAGTGATCTTGTTATTTAGAAATCAGGTCATTTCACAGGTGATAGTGAAATATTGCCTGCTCCTTGTGCAATCCTGGTGTGGGCTGGAGACGGACAGTGTACATAGTTGCAGTAAAAACTATTTACTTGTTAGCTTCTCCTTATTAATGGGGAAGCCGCACTCAGCGAGGATATTTGTAGACTGTTGACTCCTACCTAATGTAGTCCTTCAAACTCGCCATGATACTTAGTTATGCAGTGATACTGGATTTTTATTCACCTAGGGCTGCTTTCACATTACGATTTTCGGTCATCCGATTGTATCCGTTTCAAAATGGATACAATTGGATCCCTTGTCCCCCTATGGGAATTGGATCGGATGAGCCACTATTGGCATCCGATTTTGGCACCTTCCTATCCGATCTGATTTAATCACGGGCACAAAATCGCAGCCTGCTACGATTTTGTGTCCGTGACTCAAATCGGACAGCATCGGATCAGTGCTGATCCGAGTGCCCACAAAATGTGAGCCTATGGACATCAGATCCGAGTTCACCTCGGATCCGATGTCGGCTCCGTGTTCCCTGTCTCTCCCTGCTTCTGCCTCCTCCATCTTCTTCCCCTCGCTATTCTATTCTGTCCCTCCCGCTATTCTATTCTGTCCCCCCGCTCATCTATCCTGATCTAATCCCTATCCTGTCCCCTGTTCTCTTCCCTGTGTGTTAAAAAACTCCTCCCGGAGGATACATCACCTGTCACCGGTTCCCAGGATGCGACACCATCGGGGCTGAAGGACCTGTGATGATGTCACAGAACCGGTCACATGACACATCAGCTGACCAGCTCTCTGACACCACCACAGGCCAGGCCCGGACTGATAGGCGGGAGATGCGGGACTTTTCCCAATGGGCCGGTGGTTGTGGAGTGGGCAGGGCCACATCGCCCGTTCCTCCAGCCGCAGGCCAGCTTTTAAATGATTTTGCCGCCGCCCACCGGCATAGCGGGATCTGTGGAACGGCGCCGGCTGCTAAGTTGCCAGTACACATCATCAGAGAGAGATTGACTCACTCTTCGCACAGTCACAGACTCGCACCAATCGGTGGGTGGGCGGCCCTGGCAGCGGCTCCTAAGGAGAGCGGGGCTGTACAGCATGTTCTTTGTGGGCGTAGAGAGCACACACTCTGCTCTCCCACCCACGAAACGGATCTCGGCCACCCCGGCCATTACCAAGTGGGCCCATGTGCAGGCAGACGGTGCAGGTTTTCAGGATTTCCATTATTTTGCGCAGGGGCTGGAATAATCACCAGTTCAGATCCCTGCTGTACAGTACCACTTTCCCTGTCCTGTATACTGGGTGTAATCCTCAGTATCTGTATTATTCTGTATATATACACTGCACAGTACCATTTTTCCTGTCCTGTATACTGGGTGTAATCCTCAGTATCTGTATTATTCTGTATATATACACTGCACAGTACCAATTCCCCTGTCCTGCATATTGGGTGTAATCCTCAGTATCTGTATTATTCTGTATATACACTGCACAGAACCATTGCTCCTGTCCTATATACTGGGTGTAATTCTCATCCAGCCGCTTTATGACTAAGGGCCCTTTCACATCAGCGTTTTTCGGAATTCGAGGCAGATGCGGTGAAAAAACCGCATCTGCCGCGTTTGCCGCATAACCGTTCCACTTGCGGCGCGGTTGCGGTTTTTCCCATAGGAAGTATAGGGGGACTTGCGGCAGATGCGGCAAGTGCGGTTTTGCACTTGCGGCAGGTGCGGTAGCGAAAAAAACCGCGGCTGACCGCGGTTTTTTTCGCTGCCGCAAGTGCAAAACCGCACTTGCCGCATCTGCCGCAAGTCCCCCTATACTTCCTATGGGAAAAACCGCAACCGCGCCGCAAGTGGAACGGTTATGCGGCAAACGCGGCAGATGCGTTTTTTTCACCGCATCTGCCGCGAATTACGAAAAACGCTGATGTGAAAGGGCCCTAAGACAACAGTTATGGCCAAAACGCATCAATGTACGTGATTTTAAACTCTTGAAAATAAAATTGATTCTTTTAAGAAGACGTGGAGCTAGACGAATTTCTTTGGATTACTGGGTGTAATTCTCAGTATCTGTATTATTCAGTGTATATATACATGGCACAGTACCACTTCTCCTGTCCTGTATACTGGGTGTATAAAAAAGAAAAAAACAAGATGCCAGCACAGCCAGAAATTGCAAAATAATATATGTGTATCTACACCTGTTTATGCCATACTGCACAAAAATAGAGACATTTAGCAGGAGATTGCAGCATTGAATCTCCTGAGCTACTCCCCCAGGCGTCAAGGAATGTCTCAAATGGAGTAGTCCTAACTCTACGTATTTTTTTAATTCTGATGTGTCCTGTAGACAGCATAATACATTGTAAAGAGGACCATTTAAAGCAAACACTCACCCATACATGTCAGACATAGCTTCCCATGCTGCCAGGAGTCCCAGTGGATGAAGAGCAACTGAGGCTCAAACACCTGCAGCTTGCACCACAGGTGTCTGGGCTATTTCACAGTTTAACCCCCACCAGACCATCCCAACCTTATGGGTAAAGCATGTCAAGTCTGGGTGAATGAAGCTGATATGAAAAAAACCTCAAGGCTGGAGGAGGCAGCTGCAGCTGGCATCTTGTTTTTCTCTGGTTTGACATCACAAAGCACCCACTGACCTTGTGGAGACCAGTGGAGGATAACACTGCGGGCACCAGTTAAAGCACTCAAACACAGTGAAACCCAAGGTGCATTGCTCCCTAGAATTTGAAAATGCAGATGAAGTCCATGGAGCCTCGGTTAAGAGTCTACAACATGTACACCAGCCAGTTATCCCACCAGGGAAGGACCTAGCCCAGGGTATTAGTAGCCCTTAAGTCACTATCCAGCCCTTGCGAGCTTGAAGATATGGCCAGGGGTTTACCATGGACTAGGTATCCAACCACAGACAGCTGTTTCGGGGTTGTTGCCCCTCATCAGTGTGGTGCAGGATTCTGGCTGGGTGGGAGCAATGCTTGATAGACAGACATCACAAAGCACCCACTGACCTTGTGGAGACCAGTGGAGGATAACACTGCGGGCACCACCAGTTAAAGCACTCAAACACAGTGAAACCCAGGGCACATTTAGCACAGAAAGGATAGTTGGAGAAGTAATAGGAAGGTGCAGGGGCAGGTAGTGATAGCCTGGGGGGCTTAATGGAGGCAACAGGTTCCCTTTAAAAGCAAACTTCACTGATCGGGGCTAATGGGTGATATAAGGTGGGGTTTGTTTTCCAGGGCTGCTTCCTGGTTCCAGTCCGGCCCTGCCACAGGCCCTTAAGCCAGGATGGTGTCACATCCTGGGAGCCGGTGACAGGTGATGTATCCTCCGGGAGGAGTTTTTTGTTTTTTTTAACACACAGGGAAGAGAGCAGGGGACAGGATAGGAATTCGATCAGGATAGAGGAGTGGGGGGCAAGACGATGGAGGAGGCAGGGACAGGGAGAGACAGGGGACCGCAGGATCCAAATGTATCCTGCATAGAGTCGGATCGGACAGCAAACCATCCGATTGCAGGGATCCGTGTAGATCCATGCCTGTTCGTAGGATCCTCCTTCAAACTCTGATCCCACGGACAGGCAGTAAATCGTAATGTGAAAGCACCCTAACAAGGACTATAGAAAATACATGGTCTACCTGATTAGGCAGCCTAGAAAAGTGTTAAACCCAAATAGCAATTTGCACCTTTAAGAGAGAGCAAAACCAGCCGTCTAGATAAATAAATAAACGTTCAGCCTCTTTGCAGCAGCTGTAGCTGTGGTTCGTGCGGAAAATGAAGGCAGATGATTCAATTTGGCCTGTGCCCCGAGTACATTTCCAAATGCTTCTGTGTGTGCGCAAGATAATGAACAAATATATTGAGATGGCACAAGATCAGTGCGAGTTTACCGCTGTGAAAGCATCTCTCTCTCCCCCCAGTGGGGGCAAGCAAACTCTGCTGGGTTAATGGGGGTGAGGGTCCCTTCGCCCGCCACCTTTCAGAACAACTTAAGAAAAGAATTTGTCTCCTTTTGCCCCAGGCTCCCTGTTGCGCTCAAAGGGAGCTTTTGATAAATGGAAGTGTATTTATTAATAATGAGCTGAGGCCGGCTGTCTGTGATCTGAAAAGTGATGCTTATCAGACACTGTTTTCCTGTGGCAATCGAATGCTTCAAGCACTTTAAGGTATTGTAAAAGTGCAGTGAGGCAAAAGCTCACACCCAATTAACGTCCTGTCTCATATTAATTTTTTCCAGCTACAATTACGTTCTATTTAGCTTAAAAATTAACATTTTCACCACCAGTCATCATTGCCACATTAAACCTTTTAGAACATTATTAAAATTTCTATCTCAGGTTTTAGTACTGACTTATTAGCTAATATGATCATCATGTATTCCAACACTAAATGTAATAAACAAATTTGTCTTAGGCTGCGTTCACACATTGCGTATTTTGCCGCGTTTTTTTACGCGCGCTTTTCAAAATACGCAATGTGCCTTTTGTCTGCCTGCAAAGTGAATGGGAAATTCACTTTGCAGTGCAGACATTGCGTAAAAATACGCAGTGCGTTTTCCGGGAGAAAACGCAGCTGCGTAAACAATTGATATGTCAATTGTTTACGCAGCTACTTCTGTGTATTCTCCCAGAGGGGAGGAAGAATCCTGCTTCCTCCTCCCCTCTGGGGCAGCTGTGGCCGCCCATTAGACTTCACAGTGTATTAATCTACACTGTGAAATCTAAATTAAACAAAAGCAAGTGTGTGAAAAATAAAAAAGAATGAATACTTACCTTCCGACGCCTTCTGCCGCTGTGCGATCCCCGGTTCCAAGTCATATCTATTCTGACAGGACCTGTGATGACGTCAGAGGGGGGGGCGTTCCCAGGCACTCGCGGTCATGTGATATCACATGACCGCGAGCAGCCAATCAGCGATGGGACCGCCCCGGGAACGCCCCCTCTGACGTCATCACAGGTCCTGTCAGAAGAGATCTGACTAGGAACCGGGGATCGAACAGCGGCAGAAGGCGTCGGAAGGTAAGTATTCATTCTTTTTTATTTTTCACACACTTGCTTTTGTTTAATTTAGATTTCACAGTGTATTAATATACACTAATGGGGCGGTCACACATGTCACAGAGGGGAGAAGGAAGCAGGATTCTTCCTCCCCTCTGTGACATCACTGCGCTTTCTGGGGGAAAGAAAGCGCAGTGTGTGAAAGCCCCTGTGTATTTTGCTGCGCTTTTTTGCGCGGCCGAAAAACGCGGCAAAAAGCGCGCGCAAAAAAGTGCAGCAAAATACGCAAATGTGTGAACGTAGCCTTAATGTTCCCATTTTCTCCCCATTGTCATATTGTGACCAAAGCTGTGAGGAAAAGAAGTATTTAATTCTTCAATATACCGGTATATTGTTGAGGACACGCTATCTGCTTCTGTTACAACACAGCCAAAACCTGATTAAAGGTGGCATTACACAGTGCTTTAATGTGGGTTGAACCCTCTGATTTTGGTGGGACTACACAACCCTTAATTGTAAATAACGGTGTTATTAATCTGACCCCTATGGCACATGTCTGTGGATTTTTGGATTTGAACTTGCCTTATCTTTTATCTGTCAGCTGTCTTTTGCTACTTCATCTGAAAGCAGTATGATATAGGCAAAGAGTCCCTGAAACCAATGGTGTATCACTTAGTTTACTTGGTGCAGTAGTTCTGACACAATCTAAGTTTTTAGATTTAGCAGTGCAGCAGACCTGAAAAAGCTGCCCCCGCCCACACCAGGCTTTCAGTGTACAATGCAATAGACAGATGCTATAGGCAGTGAGGTTGTAATCACAAGGGAGGGGTGGAGTTGGACAATATGGCACATCCCAACTAGTCACAGGAATGATAATGCCCTAGTTATAAAACACTCAATTTAAGTAAACAGCCCAGAAAGTGACCTGTGACACATCGTTGAATTCTGTGGTTTAACCCCTACAACATGCTGCCCTCAGATTACATAGCAAAAATTTGTTGACAAATTTCACTTTGTGTCCAAGCAGCTGGTTATCCTCCTATAACAATAGTATAAATATGCATAAATGGTGAACCAAATGTGCATAATTATGGGGAATGGAAAAAGATACAAACAAGTAGGTGGAAAGGTGCACTTAAATGTTTGGCGACCCCAGTGGTCCACTGAGTGACATTACTTAAGGCCCAGTCACACACAATGATAATTGTGCAGAGATTGTTTGCAGATCTCTGGTTACAGTGAAATCATGAACACATTGTTCCATTTGTACACGGCCACAAAATGGAACAATGTATCCATGATTTCACTGCAACCAGAGATCTGCAAACAATCTCTGCACAATTATCTGTGTGTGTAACTGGGCCTCTAGTTTTATCAGTCATTCTGTGCTGACAGATTCTCTCTGATAACCTTTGGATACAGCCCTAGGCTGGGGGCCCTGTTCACATTCATTTTATGTAACTTGTAGCATATCTACCTCACGTTTAACCATTATATTAAATATATTAATGTCATATGCTTACCTTTTCTTACTTAAATTCATGTATATTGGGCTAAAAAAACATTTTTGCAATTGCATTTCTTTAAAAGATTTGTAACATACTGCTTTTACAAGATGGCTGTTCTCCTGCACATGCAATTTTTTGTAGTCTTTGACCATAAATCATCAGAGAAGCGCTCAAAAAAAGATTTACAACCTTTTCTTTTAGATGAATGAAAATGAGTTCAAGAATGAGCTAAATATGGATATTCAATTAAACAAATTGCCCATTTTCTTTAGTTAGTGCAGCTCTTGTGTCCATACAGTGGCCACTGGTAGAGTAGTATGTGACAGACTGGTCCATCAGCCTCTACAGTGGGAAAGCAGTTTTTTCTTTGGTGTATACGATACACAGCTAAACAAATCATTCGGTAATTCTGTTTTCCCTTGATCTTCTGTGACCCCTTTCCCCATCATCATTATTTAGAAGACCCACCTGTGTGGAGCTTGTTTTTTTTCTTTGTATTTATATATTTAACTCCTCCCCAACATATGACATAATGGTATGTCATATCCTCATATACCGGTTCCCTGTCTTTGATGTGGACTCAGTAGCTGAGCCCACATGTTTGCTGGCAGATGATTGCTGTGTTATTTAGTCATCATGTGCGTTTAACAGCAGAAAGTGGAGATCTGCTCTAATCGCCCAACTGGTGTCGCAGGGTGTCAGATGGGTTGCAAGGACGGCTGGAAGTCTGCTGAAGACCCCTGTGCTAATCATGACTGTAATCCCTTGAAATCCAGCCTTGTCCTCTCCAGTGATCCCACCATGATGCCCGGTGATTCTTCCTCTGTGCACATACAGTAGGACCTGTGGGTATCGTCCTATTAGAGCCAGAGCCTGCGCACCATGTGACAGGCTGAGTCACATGGTGCAAGGTCCTGGCAGGTAGATAAAGACATCTCCTGCTGCTGCTTGGAGGAAGAATCCCCGGCCATTTTGAAGTCTCTACCTCTACCAGCCGGCTGCCACAAAAAAACATGGCGGCGCCCACCACTCGCTGCAGCCGGTACATCTCAGCTGATTCGGTCCTGCAGCTGTGCCCCCCACCGGTACCTGCCTTCGGCACCCCCGCTGAGGAGTTACACCCCTCACCTCCTTTCCCCAGTAGTATTTATTATTATTTGTTTTACATTCTTTTAAGACGCACCCCTGTTTCATTGGCGGGAACAAAGGTGTGTCTTAAAAACTGAAAAATATGGTATATAATCATACAGCCATATTGACTCAGAAATGAAAAAGTTATGGCTCTTGGTAGAAGGGGAGGAAAAAACAAAAGTGCAAAACCGAAAAATTGTCCAATTTTCTCAGAAGTGTCTTTCTTTTCATGGTTATCTGCCTTTCTTTTTCTATTGTAGCTGATTTGGTTATGTTTTCCAGATTCTGTTTAGCTGTTTATATTTTAAATGCAAGAGCTTTTGTATATATGTTTATATTTTGTAAATGCCCTGCATGTGTCATTAATGGTCTTCCTAACTGTAGGTGTAAGCCATCTGGGTTTTAATGTACCGTATGTTTGTCCATATTTATTCTCCTTATGGAGATCAGTCTTCCTCCCAGAATGAGGAGGCTTATAGATAGCCGCAATGCTCCTCTGGGAAATATGCAGATTGTCACTTCAGTGAGGAAGTAGACGAACTCTAGTGCTACCTATTAAAGGTAGCAATCCTAAAAGTCATAATTGACTCTCTAACAAACCTTTTAATATGATTTAGGATTTGTGCCAGATTAGAGCCCCAATCTGCAGACGCTGAATTTCGGGGTGATTTCTTCTCATCAGTGCAGTGTATGAGATTTTGATCTGGCTGTATGAGAGGCTAGGACAAGGTCTGGGAGAATAGATATTCTCCTTATGGAGATCAATCTGCCTGCCGGCATGAGGGGACTTGTAGCTGCAATGCTCCTCTGGGAAATATGCAAATTGTCACTTCATTGACATACTTTATAGTTGTTACCTATAGGAATATATTTTGCAGTCTGATTGAGCAATACAGGCTTAAAGCACTGCAATTTATCATCTGTACAGCTGAATCTAAAAGAGAAACACCACAGGTCGTTCCATAATTGAATGTGTGTACTAATTGGCATTCTGAAAGTCCCGATGGCGAAAAAAGTTGGACTTTAGCATGACCAATTCTTTCTATAGATATAGGAATTCAGGGCACTGATAAAACAAAATGATTTGAGATGAGATGCAATGCTAATGCTGAGCTGGCTGGTGGGCGAGTGGCTACAGCTGCCACTCACTAGACAGTGGGTGGTGACTGAAATCGTGCCAGCACCACCTCGATGACTGAAAGTTGGGCGCTGTCAGGGGAGTAAAGTTAATTTCATCCTAACAGTGGGGTGTCAGTTTAGGCTGGTTTCACATTGCGATTTAGTTAAATCCGATGCTACCCGATGAAAATTGGACAGCATTGGATCCGAATCAGCCCCCATGTTAACCAATGGGGATCGGATTTGGCATAATTGCCATCCGATTTGCCTCCAATCCGATTCTGTCTGATTTTTTGCAGGAGCAAAAATCGTAGACTTTGGCTCCTGAGAAAAATCGGACAGAATCGCATCAGAGGCAAATCGGATGGCAATTATGCCAAATCCGATGCCTTTAACATGGCTCAGTACACTAAAACTATTTTGTGCTGCCTAATTTTACTTCTGCAATGTACATACATACATTGTGGAAGTGAAATATAACTAAAATCAAGTGTTTAAAATAAAAAATCTTTATTCTCACCTGCCAGCGCTCCCCGGCATCTCCATCAGCTCCCGCTCGGTAACAGGACCTGGGATGATGTCACAACCCGATCAGCTGATCGGGTCACATGAGCGGTAACTGCTCATGCAACCCGATGACACTTCTGACATCATCGCAGGTCCTGTAAAACCGTTTGGGAGCTCTATGGACATGCCGGGGGAGCGCTGGCAGGTGAGAATAAAGATTTTTTTTAATGTTGGAATGACGGGAGGAGAGGAGAGGAGAGGGGAGAATAGGGGGGGGCAGCAGGAGACACCCAGGGTAACAATGAGATGACAGGAGGCAGAGAGGAGGGGGAGCGAGGTGACATGAGATGACAGGAGGCAGAGAGGAGGGGGGAGCGAGGTGACAGGAGACCAAACTGATCCTGCAAAATGTCGGAATGTGATGCCTATTTGGCATCCGATTGCGGGGATCAGTTTGCATCAGATGATGTCCGATTTTCATCGGACAGTATCGGATTTAACTAAATCGCAATGTGAAAGTAGCCTTAGGCAGGTTCAGAATGCTACTAACCTGCAGATTACCTCATACCTGTATGATGCAATGTGATTATTTTTCTTTAGCGTTCTCTAACATTTAAATGTGTTTACCGGAGCACAGCATCTGTGGTGATAACCATTGACAAAAGCTGTGTTAGGGCCCTTTCACATCAGCGTTTTTTTCAAATCGCAGCAGATGCGGTGAAAAAACCGCATCTGCCGCGTTTGCCGCATAACCGTTCCACTTGCGGCGCGGTTGCGGTTTTTTCTATGCAAAGTATAGGGGGACTTGCGGCAGATGCGGCAAGTGCGGTTTTGCACTTGCGGCAGGTGCGGCCGCGAAAAAAAACGCGGCTTACTGCGGTTTTTTTCGCGGCCGCACCTGCCGCAAGTGCAAAACCGCACTTGCCGCATCTGCCGCAAGTATGCCTATACTTTGCATAGAAAAAACCGCAACCGCGCCGCAAGTGGAACGGTTATGCGGCAAACGCGGCAGATGTGGTTTTTTCACCGCATCTGCCGCGAATTACGAAAAACGCTGATGTGAAAGGGCCCTTAGGCTGCTTTCACATCAGTGTTTTACGCTGATTGCGGCAGTTGCGGTGAAAAAAAAACGCAACTGCCGCGATTACCGCATAATTGCGTCAAGGCCCATACAATGTCTATGGGGCTTGCGGTAAGTGTGCGGCAAGTGCGGTTTTGGCACTTGCGGCAGGTACGGTATGCCGCGTTTTTTTCGCGGCCGCACCTGCCGCAAGTGCCGAAACCGGACTTGCTGCACTTGCCGCAAGCCCCATAGACATTGTATGGGCCTTGCCGCAAGTGTGGCCGTTATGCGGTAATCGATCAGTGAAAAACGCTGATGTGAAAGCACCCTTATTTGTTTATTTTTCTTAATTAATACTTGTGTAAAGCTGCTGATGGACGTCTTTTATTAGGGTACTTGCTGATGAATTTAGGCAAGTGTCAACCCTAGTCGTAAACAGCCGATGTAAATGAAGATGATCTGTCACCGCCACCGGCAGCGCTTCTTAATTCTCAATAACAAATAGGGACCCAGAAGCCACGGTACATCTAAGAATTGATATTCATTCCGGCAGGTTAATAACGTCAGCCAGTCCTCTAATTTGATTTCCTCTGCACAGGATCATTAAATCTGACAGGTTCCCTTATAAAACCATCCCACTGTTGTGCCATAACTGGTGATTTCTTAATCATATTTGGAAAAGAACAGAGGAATTAATAAAACTGATAACTAGGTCAGCTCAAATCTTTCTTCTTGGGTGATTTGAAGTGCTCCAAGTACCGCATGTGTGAGGCTTTATGGATACATTGCATGAAGCAAATCTGTAAGTGTACAATAGTATTGGAACACTCATTAAATTTTTTAGGATAATTTATTCAGAAATAATGAACAGCCTTTTTTCTTTTATTCAATTTTTATGGACATAATGGAAAACCACAATGCATAAAGAAATATGTTTTAGATATCTATGGCTAAGAATATGGATATGATGTTGGCAGCAATTACTTTGAAACTGTAATGTAAAAAGTTATATTAATTACCATTATAATCTTATAAACTACACAGGATCCTCCGGCTATAAAAAAAAAAAAATCCACAGACACTCCACTTTTATCTAGTGTTTAAAAAAAATAAAAGCTCTACTTTTACTGACTGCTGGCACTTTTGGAAATTTAGCATACTTACCGTATATACTCGTGTATAAGCCGACCCGTGTATAAGCCGACCCCCCTACTTTTGCCCCCAAAACCTGGGAAAACCTATTGACTCGTGTATAAGCCGAGGGTGGACTCCAGCACAGGTATACAGCCCCCAGCAGTGTGGTATACAGGCTCCCCAATGGTAGTATACAGCAGCCTCCCCAGTGGTAGTATACAGCAGCAGCCCCAGTGGTATATACAGCAGCAGCTCCAGTAGTTAGTATACAGCAGCCCCAGAGGTATATACAGCCCCAGTGGTAGTATACAGCATCCCCAGAGGTATATACAGCCCCAGTGGTAGTATACAGCATCCCCAGAGGTAGTATACAGCAGCCCCAAAGGTATATACAGCAGCCCCAGTGGTAGTATACAGCAGCCCCAGTGGTAGTATACAGCAGCCCCAGTGGTAGTATACAGCAGCCCCAGAGGTAGTATACAGCAGCCTCAGAGGTATATACAGCCCCATTGGTAGTATACAGCAGCCCCAGAGGTATATATAGCCCCAGTGTAGTATACAGCAGCCCCACAGGTATATACAGCCCCAGTGGTAGTATACAGCAGCCCCAGAGGTATATATAGCCCCAGTGTAGTATACAGCAGCCCCACAGGTATATACAGCCCCAGTGGTAGTATACAGCAGCCCCACAGGTATATACAGCCCCACAGGTATATACAGCCCCAGTGGTAGTATATACAGCCCCAGTGGTAGTATATACAGCCCCAGTGGTAGTATATACAGCCCCAGTGGTAGTATATACAGCCCCAGTGGTAGTAGATTGCAGCCCCAGCGGTAGTATACAGGGCCCCAGCAGTATATACAGCCCCAGTGGTATATACAGCCCCAGTGGTAGTATATACAGCCCCAGTGGTAGTATATACAGCCCCAGTGGTAGTAGATTGCAGCCCCAGCGGTAGTATACAGGGCCCCAGTAATCCAGGGCCCCCCCAGCGTCTCTCCGGTCACCTGAAAAGCAAACTATACTTATCAGTGTCCGCTGTCCGCGCCCGCTCGCCTCTGCCGTCTGCGATCCTCCATCTTCATGCGGCGTTTTCCGGTTTCCTGTGCTCGTCGCAGGGATTGACGTCATTCCCTGCGACGAGCACAGGAAACCGGAAGACGCCGCATGAAGATGGAGGAACGCAGACGGCAGAGGCGAGCGGGCGCGGACAGCGGACACTGATAAGTATAGTTTGCTTTTCAGGTGACCGGAGAGACGCTGGGGGGGCCCTGGATTACTGGGGATGCGGGGGCTGCTGTATACCGATGTATACATCGGTATGTACCGATGTATACATCGGTATACAGCACTGACTCGCGTATAAGCCGAGGGGGGTACTTTTCAGCCCAATTTTTGGGCTGAAAAACTCGGCTTATACGCGAGTATATACGGTAATTGGATGCAAAATTCTTAGGCCTCTTATTGAATTTGGCGTCATTTTTAATCTGCCATGTGCCACTGTAGGAAGGTTAGTCAATTTGATTTAGTAGCTTAAATGGGTATTCCCATCTCCAAGATCCTATCCCAATATGTAGTTGATGTAGTAATAAAAATTGCAAATATCTCCCATTAGAAATGTAGAATAGCCATGTCTCTTACCTCATGTGCAGGACACTGCAGCTTAAGCATCGATGGTTGCAGCCACGAGCAACTAACCATGGATACCTAAGCTGTAAGGCCATATATTAAGAGGTAAGCTACATGGCTAATCAGGAGAACCATACTACATTTCTAATTAAAGGCATCAGCTAATATTCTTATTCTTACACTTACTACATATTGGGACAAGGTCTTGGAGAGGGAATGCTCCTTTAAATAGTCATGCATTAGATGGTCTTACTAGGTCACATCTTGTCTTGCCCCAGCTCTGCCCTATTTTCTAAAAGTTAGTGGAGTTGACCGGGACTTGCGTCAAATTTCCAAAAATGTGAGATGCACATTTTTTTTTCCCACAACATTTTAAGTTGTTTTAAACCAAATTTCTGGTAATAAAAATAAAACATATTGCTGAATTATGTCCAAAATAATTTAAAAAGTAAACCGTATGGGTTTAATTTTGTCATTTTTTACATATTTTGGTAACTTCCTCAATTAGCTATTGACTATGTATTAGGATTTTTTATTACCGTACTTGCTACAAAAATTGCAAGTGTTCTTAAGGTACCGTCACGCGCGGCAAAATTGCTTGCAATTTCACTGGCAATTTGCTGGTTGCAGTGAAATCATGGACACATTGTTCTATTTTGTTGCTGTGTACAAATAGAACAATGTGTCCATGATTTCACTGCAACCAGCAAATTGCCAGTGAAATTGCAAGCAATATTGCCGCATGTGACGGTACCTTTAAGTTCTTTTGGAAACTTTTTTTCTAAATGTCCATTTTTTTTTCAGGTCAAAGCATCCAGGAACAGGAACGGCAGAAGCAATGATGACAATAATATCAAAGAAGCCATGAGTTCTCAGCGCAGCAGCTCTCATGACTGTCTCAGTGATGTAAGTATTTTTGCATTGGGAGATCTTTCTCATGCCACCGATTTGCCCGTCTTCACCACTATTTTACACAACCATTAACGTTAATACTGATAAACAAAGACTTTTTGGTACAAGCAACCTAAAAGTAGTACACATACGGTGTTATTACATCTAAAGGTGCCGTCACACGCAGCAGTATTGCTAGGCAATTTCACTGGCAATTTGCTTTTTGCAGTGAAATCATGGACACATTTGTTCTATTCTTGCCGTGTACAACTGGAACAATGTGTCCATGATTTCACTGCAACCAGCAAATTGCCAGTAAAATTGCCTAGCAATACTGCTGCGTGTGACGGCACCTTCAAGCTTGGGTTATAAGCACTGAAGTTATGTACCATCCTTGGCAATTACTGGGAACTCACTGTCTGAGCTCTATCCTCAGGGTTATTTGACTAAGGTGTCAACCTATTGTGACAAAATACATTTTGGGTGTCTTCACAATGTGTTTTGTCTATCCAATTAAAGAAGTCTTGTCAGCAGGCCAAATGTGGCCAATATTTGCTCAGAATTTATTCCCACTGCTGCCTTATATATACATACATACATACATATATATATATATATAATATTTTTCCTCTTTTAATTTGCTATATTGTTAGAGACATTATCCCTTTTACTTGGTGAAGATTTTTCTGCTCTATACAAGGGGGTATTGCTTGCAGTGTTGTCTGGGTTTGTGTCTTTTGGCTGCTCTACATAATTATCCTATCCCTTTGCAAAGACCATAAATATTAAAAAGCCATTATATACAGAACCACACAGTGGATTTAAAGAAAAAAAATGGAATATCCAGGGGAGCAGTGGGAATAAAACGAGAGCAAGAACTGTCCACTTTTGACCCTTTGACAAATTTTCTTTAATCCTACAGCTACATATGTTAACATTTTTACATTTATCAAAACCAGACCATTTTCTTTCTTGCATCATTCATTTTGCCCCTATTTGCAGCCTTTTTAAGTCCATGTAACATGTTTTTTTTCTCAATTGTTTTTACAAATAGAGAAGGTTGACAGTCTCTTTTTTTCTATTTACACTTAGCAGTGAATGTCTTTCGTTTTTTACAGCCAGTTTTTTTAATCCCCATAGCTTTGAATGGCCATGGCTGATCCGCAAAACTGGATTTAAGTATAGGATTTGCATTGGGTTTAACAAAACGATTGTTATGTAATCTGAGGGAAGCATGATGTAGGGACAGGGAGCCTGATTCCAGGGATATGTCACTTACTGGATTGCTTCCTCTGTTTTCTCTGTTGTAGATGTAGCAGTGATCAAAATGCCGAGCTGTGCGAACCCTGCCCACACCACTGATTGTCAGCTTCCTGTGTTCCTACAAACTGCCAATCAGTGGTGAGTGTGAGGTTACTCAGATTATCCGGACTTCCAGGCAACCATGTCCTCTTTTGATACAGATAAAACAATCATCCTATTGAAACTACAGCACACAGCCTAATAAGTCACTAGAATCAGGCTCTCTGGCTTTACACTCTGCTACTCTTAGATTAAATGACAAAAACCCGTGGATAGATTCCCTTCAGAAAAGAGGGGAAAAACAACAATATTTAAGTTTTTACTTTAATATTGGCAGCACACTGACCACACAGTTTAAAGGGAAACTTTTTGAATCAGGATTGATTGTTATATGTATTTTTTTCTCATTCTTGACATTTTTTTTCATATTAAAATGTGCTTAAAAACAAATTAGTGAATATTCTTGTGATTTTCACAGAGGCCTTTATGGCTTTTTCAGACTCGTAATTCCTTTTGTTTCAGAAATGAACACAATATACATTACCAATGATGAACAGACTCGGACCCTATCTTTCAGATTCAAGCATCTAATGAGCATATGCAGAGGTCATTGTGAAGGAGGGGAAGCAGGGTCAGCTGTGACATCAACTACTGTAATTGGTGGATCCTTGTATCATTAGTTATGTGTAGAAGTGTTTCCTGTCATTGTAATTCTGCCCCTATTCACATGGTGCCTTGCTGTAAACCCTTCCTGAAAGACAGAAAGCAGGAGTCTAGAAATGCCCCAGTGGACAGTGTGAAAATTGACAAATTACTTTTTTTGTTTCCTAAAACAGATTGTGAAAAAAAATTTGCCAAAATGTAAAAATCAAAATAAATGAATAAATAAAATACATGTAAAGACCACGTCACACGCTTCAATATCAATCACAATTGTGATATTGTGCGGTGTCACAAGCATAGATGTCATTAACAATTTAACATTAAGCAGCGCCCCAGCGATCAAGGCCAGCCAGTGTCAGGAATAGGCGAAATGACATCAATAACATGGTTTGCACGCTGTTACAGTGCACAATGCTGCGGATCGTCCTCACTACCATCGCTTGATTTGAGGTCCTGCTCACAACTCTTCAACAAAACAATCAACGATTTTTCATTGCAAGATTGCTTGGTTACACGCAACGACGCACAAACGATATCGCTTAAGTGATTAAAAAACTGTGTCGTGGGGGCGTGACTTAGCAATGGCGCTGCTTAGACGTATCTGCTGGGGCTCCTGAGAGCCCTGGTTCCCCGGCCCGGGAATCAGCGCCCGCACTTGAAGTATACACCTAAAAGCATCTAAAATGACCCTATTACTACCCTAGCTACTACTAGGAGCTGACCGAGGGACTCCCGGCGCCCAGAGACCCGCCAGTGAGCACAACGAGTGGGAAGAAGAAGGCGGCGCGGTACAAAGATGGCCGCAGGACAATGATAAGTATCACAGCACGGTGCGCAGCAGAGATCCAGCGGGAGACAGCAGCGGTGGGGAGGTTCGCAGCTGTAGCTTATTCAATTCTGTTCCACCACACGCAGCCTGCGCTCAGCCTGATAAGACTGGAGACACTGGTGCGGCGGCTCCCCTTGCACCGCTCCTCATAAGATAAGTACTGGAGCCTTATTTAATGCTTCCTGTACTGTATGCTCCTCCGCTTACAATAGAGACATATCCCCTGGGGCCCTTCTTTCATATCTGGCCTGACCGCAGCACAAGACTGGGGGCTATGATATAATACCACCCAGTTGGCCAGTGACCCCTGGATCTCCCTACCTACTAGGCACAAGTTCCTGTGTTTGAAAGAGAAATGGCCACTCACAGAGTGTCCTACGAAAGCATCATGGGGCCCAAGAAAATCCCCCCACCATCTACCCCCTTACCAGGGGCCTCTAAATTTAAAACTAAAGATGGCACCATCCAAAGGTTCCTAGCTGATCCAACAGACTCCTTGCCCTCTGATAGCGCAGACCTCGCAGCTGACCAGGCAAATGTTGGACTTGAAGGGGCGACTGCTGTATCTGCCCCGGCATCCATCTCATGGCCCACCGGCCTATCTCAGCCACATGTACCAGAGTCTGTGCTGGAGGAGTTTAAGGACTTAAAATCTAAAATGTCCGATATCCCTACAAAGTTGGATTTAGAAGGGTATTTTACCCGCCGAGAAAATATATGTAAAGCAGAAATCCAAGGTCTCAGTACAGCGGTATCCCAGATTTCAGACCAGGTGTCGGCCATAGAACTAGGGTTTGTGAGACCCTCCTAGGGGCCCCCACTTTGCCCCCTCTTGCGGACTTCCGCGACAGATTTCGTGGTCATAGACTTTATTGGTCTGCATATTTACAGCTGCAATTTTCATCATCTATGTGCCACCCCTCTGAGCTGACCAGGGAACAGACCGACTTTGAATCTCTTTTGCTGCAAACGGTGACACCATCCCACGTCATTTCTCAAATTTATAACATTTTGATAGACTCCCCTGAACCTGCTTCAGTGTGGTTTGCAAGGGCCTGGGGGAGGAGCTGGGGGTAGACTGGGATTGGGATAAAGCCTTTATGTGTGCGCATAAAATCTCAATGCCCTGCAAATCACAGGAAACAAATTTTAAGCTACTAACAAGGTGGTACCGGTGCCCGCAGGAACTCCACAAAATGTTTCCATCCATCCCAGACGTTTGCTGGAGATGCGATGCCCCTGGGGGCACCATGCTTCATGTGTGGTGGCACTGCCCGACGGTTCATTCTCTATGGCAGAATATCTTTCGGATCTATGAACACATTACGGGACTACACGCTCCCTGCTCACCTTAGATAGGGCTTTTATCCATGATCCCTGGGTCCTTCAAGGAGATCAAACACGGCATCCTGAGACATTGCCTTGCGGCAGCTAGGGCGGTGATGCCGAGGAAATGGAAATTCAGAAATGGAAAAACGGCACCCACGATACTAGATTGGCTTAATGAGATGGATTATATATGTTGAATGGAAAAATTCTCTGCCCACTTAGAGTCCCAATTAAAGAAGTTTTTCAGCTCCTAGACAACCTGCCTTATGTTTAGAGACTCTCTGGAGTTTAATGACGTTCTCTCTACCTAGATTATACATAAACAGCTCATGCAAACTGTCGTATTGTGCAGGATATTCCAGACCTGGTTGGCCCATCTTGATACCCTCCCCTCTCCTTCCCCCCCCTTCACACAACCTCCCCTAAGTACCGGATTTGCCGTATCTGGCAAAACACTTGCCGCACCCGACCTCAAGTCTCTTAGACAATGAATTGGGCTTGCCGCAAGTCAGACGTTATGTGGCAGATGAGGCAAAATCTGTCGGGAATTAGCAAAAACGCTGATGTGAAAGGCCCCTTCACACAACCTTCTCCCCTAACAGTTCCCTTATTCCCTCCCTTTGCCCTGTCCTTCCTTCTACCCCCTCTTATGATCTATCTTTTCTTCCTTTCTGTTCTCTTTGTGACTTTGCTATTTAATTAAGTTGATCCTCTGATAATTGGAACAGTTTACCCTTGTTTGTCTTTATCATAATTGATAATTTGAGCATTTGGGCATAGTAGAACGCTCTGCTCAATATATGCTTGTTCCGTCCTAAGATTTCCACCAGCAATTAACAAGTTTATACCTGTTTTGATTATGATTCGACATGATTAAGCGATATAGTTAGCAATATTGAAGCGTGTGACATGGCCTTAAGGCTGCTTTCAGATCAGCGTTTTCTGCCGATCGCTGCAGATCCAGCAGCTTTGCCTCATCTGCCACATAATGGTTGACTTGCGTCAAGCCCAATTCATTCTCTATGGGGCTTGAGGTCAGGTGCAGCAAGTGCGGTTTTGCCAAATCCGGCAGGTCCGGCACTCGCGGCTGCTCAAAAAATCCCTGATAGCAGCGTTTTTTTCCTTTGCCGCAAGTACCGGATTTGCCGTATCTGGCAAAACACTTGCCGCACCCGACCTCAAGTCTCTTAGACAATGAATTGGGCTTGCCGCAAGTCAGACGTTATGTGGCAGATGAGGCAAAATCTGTCGGGAATTAGCAAAAACGCTGATGTGAAAGGTCCCTAACACAAAAACCTGGTTTAATTAGTACATAGGTAATCTTCTGATGGCTTCCCTTTCAAAATGGACCGATGAGAAGAAACATGTATGAAAGAAGCTGGGCCAGTAATGGTAAGCAGCTACTGATCATATCCACTGGAGGCATTTCTCTTCATGTACACACTGCAAATGCAATCTAGAATACATAAACCAAATACTTTTACCTTTTTTGCTTAGTGATGGTGTTTTCCAGAAATGCTGTCCCATCAGAGCATGACCGCCATACTCTTCTAGTGTAAGAGACAATTCTGTGTGTCAGTCATGCTGTGTTGGCAGAACTAGAAGAAATAATATAATTACTGACAGATTTTCAAACTGTTAAAAAATCTGAGTGACGGTGAGCTCTTCTGGTCACCATAATAAGGTCCAGACATCAACCCATTTATTGCATTGCTGAAATATTGGGACCTTGGAAACCCTCAGTTTGCATTGACCAAGGTTGGGGAAACTTTTACTGCCGGGGGCCATTTGGAAACTTCTTCCATCTTTCGGGGGCCGCACAAAATTATTAGCACCATAAGCCCCTCCTGATATACTCCACAGACCAAGTATCTACCTGTCTTCTACCAGTTTACCGGGAGTCTTTGAACTATTAGTGTTGAACCTTGCGTTTTTCTTGGATTGTGTGTCTGACAGACCTCATTCCTAACTCTGAGCAGGACAATTTGGCTACTGTTACTTGATGTGAAGCATTTCTAGTAGGTTATTTTGCTCTGTTGGATCTTTAGCCTAGAAACTGACCCTGCTGCATTGGCAGTCTCAGTTTGAGTGGTTGGTTTTTGTCAAAGTAATTTCTGTTACATATAGATTGCTGTGGGCGATTTGGTGGCTCTTGTGATTGCTCTAGCTTACGGATCTATTCTACTATCAGCAACACTTGCATGTGTAGGTTCTCTACGGTTATCCTGGGTTTATGCTTGATAAAAAATTGCTGTCTGGGTATTGCTTTTTGTCACTCCACTGCTGTTTCCCTCCCCCTCTCCCCTATTCAGGGTCATCTGTCTGTCCTAGTGTTGTAGTATATATTTATTGTACTTTTACCTTTATTGCCTGAATAAAATGTGTAATTTTTTATTGGAGAAATTTTACATCAGTATTATTTGGGTCAGTTTGAATGAGTGGTTTCTATGTTAAGGCGTGTGAAATTTTGCTGCCTGGGGAGCTTTTCTCTCTACTTATCCCTTGTACACCCATTATTTCACATATCTATGGATTTTCCTTAGGGTACTTTCACATCTGCGTTTAGCTTCAGTTGTGTTCTGTGCAATGCACTGTTAATGGAGTTTCGGACATGTGTTGCGACTTGCATTTTCATCGCAATCTGGAACTTCCAGCAGCGGACAATAGCCGCTGCTAACTGCAGTTTACAGACAAGCTGGAAGAGCCAGATTTGCCTGACCGCAATGAAAACGCAAGTCGCCGCACATGCCACGAACTCGATTAACCATGCACTGCACAGAACGCAATGTTGCTGCAAGTGTGCCAAATTCATTTCCTGCAAAAAAAGGCGGATTTCTGCCAGATTTGCAAACAACGTAGATATGAAATTATCCTTCGTTCAAGGGTGCAACCACTGTTTGGGTAACTGTTAACCACTTCTTTAAACAATGCCATTTGGTTCCCTGGTAAGCTGCCGAATACTCAGGAGATGGTAGTTCTGTTTCTCACTCTGGTGGTACTCATCAGTGTAGTGTGTGGGATATTCTGATCTGGCTGTGTGAGTGGGCTAAGACCAGGTCTGGGTATTGCCTCCGATCTAGGCTGCCCATGTATTTCCAGATTATGTAGGTCTGGGAACTTGCTATCTACCTTATGGAGAGACGTTTTCCTGCAACCATAAGAAGACAGTTAAATAGGTGAGGAGATTGTAGCCACATCCCCCCTCTAGGAAATATGCAAATTTGCACTTCAATAAGGAAGTGGAAAAACTCCAGCGCCACATTTAAGTAGCTCCTCAAAGTCATAATCGCTTTCCAACAAGCTTTTTAATGTGACTAAGGGATTTGTGTCAGATCAGAACCACAAACTACAGGTGTTGCGTTTCGGGTAACTGACCCTCATCAGTGTAGTGTGTGGGATATTCTGATCTGGCTGTGTGAGTGGGCTAAGACCAGGTTTGGGAACTTGCTATCTACCTTATGGAGAGAAGTTGTCCTGCAACCATAAGAAGACAGTTAAGTAGGTGAGGAGATTGTAGCCACATCCCCCTCTAGGAAATTTCTGTAAGCACCTCATGATGAAGCCGTTATTTCATCCACATGCAACCCTTAGACTAACGGGCAGACTGAGCAAACCAACCAGTGCTTGGAGTCATATTTAAAGTTTTTTTGCACTCATAACCAGTGAGAATGGGGGGCATATTTGGCCTTGGCTGAATTTGCTTTAAACAATTTTCACTACGATGCTCTTATTACATCTCTTTTCTTTTGTAATCTAGGTTTTCATCCTAGGTCCCCATGCTTTGAGGGGTGTGCGAGACACTTCCTGCAGTCTCTGAAATGCTCCACTTTCTCAGGAAGGTCCGGGGGAGGTTCAATGTCCTCTTAGTGGAGCACAAAGAGGCCCTGCCAATAGATGCCGACAGCAGGCGCTCCAGCTTAGGGTTGGGGATGGGGGGGCTGGATGTCGACTAAGAACCTTAATTGATTCCTCCAGGCTGGCACCCAGGTTTACACATTATTGAAATCATAAATCATGTGGCCTTTAGGGTTGATCTTCCTTCCTTCATACATATTTATACCCAACGTATTTCATACAGGGTTGCTGAAGAGGGTAGACAATGCCAAAATGAGTATTGAGGACTCTTAGAGGATTCAGAACTATGTCCAATATTTAATACATTGGAAGGGGTATGGTCCAGAGGAGAGGTCCTGGGTCCTGAGAGACA
Source organism: Allobates femoralis (assembly GCA_033576535.1). Classification (NCBI taxonomy): domain Eukaryota; kingdom Metazoa; phylum Chordata; class Amphibia; order Anura; family Aromobatidae; genus Allobates; species Allobates femoralis. The sequence continues at coordinate 657,141,764 of JARQOC010000003.1, read as the reverse complement.
GGATTTATGCTTATTGATAAAGCTCCTCAGGTTCCTGCTGTCCCGCTGCTTGTTTTAGGGACCGCTCATTAAGCTTCATGAATATTCACTCTCTGTGGGAGCATCTGTGATTGGCCGTTGCAGTTCAGTGCAGTAAATATTCATAAAGCTTAATGAGCGGCCCAGGAAACCAGCAGCTTGAGAGTGGGACATTGGTGAGCTCTACCTATATCGGTCTATCTTTCATCTCTTGAATGATTCTCAAAAGGATCCTGAATAAAACGGACAATAAACTGAATGCAACTGGTTGATATTATACCGGATCCAACTGATGGATCCATTATAATACCGATGCAATGATCTAAGGCTGCATCCAGTTTTACAAAAAAAAAACAAACTGTTGCAGTCGGATGCTGTTTTCGACGAATCTCCACCGGATTCTAATAACCGCATACTGTCCCTGACAGAATATATGTCGCTTTTCCATGTTATGTAAATGAAAGCTTATACCTGATATTAAATTCATCCATTGGTTTAATTAATTACTCTTTTGAAAGCTGAAACTATCCCAAATTTGGTTTAGGTTAAGAAAATAAATTGGCATCAATGCTGACATATTGATCATTTAATGAACACAGAATGGTCAGATTTTGGTTAGACAAAAGTTTTGTCGCCCACAGAAAATAATGTGATATTCAAACAAATAATTAACTTAAAATACAAATATATGTTGCACAACATTGCTGAATGAAGTTGTGGAGCTGTTAGTCATATTTAATATTTTGTGTGACTTCCATGAGCGTGAAGGACTGCATCCATGCGGTTCAACAATGATTCATACAATTTATTAATGAAGTCATCAGGAATAGCAAAGATTGCAGTCTTACATGCCTCCCAGAGTTTATCTTGATTCTTTGGTTTTGCCTTCCAAGCTTCCTCTTTCATCCGACCCCAAATATGCTCAATGATATTCATGTCTGGTGACTGGACTGGCCAGTCCTTGAGCACCTTGATCTTTTTTGCCTGGAGGACCTTTGTTGTAGAGATGGATGTATGAGATGGAGCACCATCTTGCTGCAGAATTTGACCCCTTTTATGATTTTGAATGTAAGAGGTAGCTAATACTTCTTGATATTTTAGGCTATTGATATTGCCTTCCACCTTGCAAATGTTTCACACACACCCATACTGAATGTAGCCCCAGACCATGATCTTAGCACCACCAAATGTAACTGTTTTCTGGGTGTATTTTGGATCCATACAGGCTCCAGTAGGTCTCCTGCAGTATTTGCGGTGGCTAATGTGGAAGTCTACTGAAGATTCATCAGAGAAAGCCACCTTCTGCCACTTTTCCAACGTTCAGCAGGCTGTGGGACATTGCAAATGCCACATGTTTTTTTTTATTTGCATTTTGTTTAGTGATGGCTTCAGGGCACTGTTTCGACCATGGAGGCCATTTCGAGACAGAATCCTACACACTGTTCTAGTTGACACAGAGACTTTAAGTGACCAGGCTTGTTGGAGCTCTGCTGCAGTGGAAGAGGGGTTTGCTTTGGATTTTCTAACCAACAAACGTTCCTCCTGAGTGTGAGCAGGGTCTGCCGGACCTGGGCTTGTCAAACACATCTCCAGTCTCTTCAAATCTTTTTTTAATTCTTTGTACTTGAAGCTGAGACACATTAAAGGTGCCAGCCACCTCTGCGGTTGATCTGGTCTTCAGCCTCTTGATAATCAAGGCTTTGGTCGCAGGGTGGATTTTTGGCATGTTGTCAGAGCTCAAGTTGCAGTTCAAGTGAAGGTCTGGGGTGCTGGGTTTCTTTTTATGCACACTCAATAATTAACCGATCATTTATGGAGCACAGGTGAGGATGTAAACTAGGATTGGGTGCATTATATGACCAGGCGACAAAGCTTTTGTCTTGCCAAAATCTGACCATTTTGTGTTAACTAATTTTATACAACCAATGGATGAATAAAACGTCAGGTTTTAATCTTTTATTTACATAACATGGATAAGCGACATAACTTCTGTCAGGGACTGTATTATTCTTTTCAGTGATCAGTGGGGGTCTCTGAACACTTACTCCTACTAATCTAAAGAGAACTGAAGGGACAGGAATGTATTTTTGAAAATATTTTTGTACTTTTATTTTCAATTTCCTTTTAATTTTTCTGGAAAGTGCTGTATATATCTGGTACATAAAGCACCATATATGGCTTTCCAAGGATGTTCCAAATCCAGCTGAAAGGAAGAATTGTCTGTTTACTATGGTTACTTATAAAAATATAACACAAAATTTAATCAAATGTATTTTTGGAAAACTTACTTTTTCAAGGGTAGATGAACATAAGAATAAATCTGGAATATAACCAGCTCCTCTTCAATGTGTGTAGGATGGAATCCTCAATTCTACAGAAGAAACCGTTGTCATGCATAATCCATAGTCAGAGGAACAAAAGAGAAAAATATTCCAGATCTTAAGGATAAAATCATCCCAATTTATTCCAATGTTGAAGGAGTATTCTCATCTCCTAGATCCTATCACAATTTGTAGTAGGTGCAATAAAAATATTAGCAAATACCTCCCATTAGAAATGTAGTATAGTTCTCCTGATTAACTATGCCACTTACCTCATGTGCAGGGCATTGCAGTAGTCTAGGTATCTTGTTAAGACCACACAGTTAGTTAGTTACTAGTTTTCTTAATCATTGATACCTCAGCTATTGTAATGGCCTGCACATAAGAACTAACCTACATTTCTAATTGGAGGTGTAATTATAACTACTACATATTGGGAAACGATTTTGGAGATGGAAATTCCCCATTCAGTTAAAACTCTTTCAGTTTTCCAAGTATACAGACAGAATAAAAAGCAATATGTTTCAAACTGAACCTATGTTCCTACTCAAGGTAGATACGCATGTTGCATTTGAAACATGTTGGTTGTTTGAATCCTACTTCTAATTATACAATTTTATTTTAATATTGGAATAAATTGGACAATTTTAGCCTCCCAAGATATGTAACATTTTTTATTTTCTCTCTAGCTACAGATAAACATTGGAACATTCACCCACAACTATTGGTCATTTAGTACAGGGGTCCCCAACCACCGGACCGGGGTGTGGGGGGTCTCTGTGCCGGGCCGCGGCGCCGCAGAGCACTACACACTGTGTGCTCTGCGGCGGCTTGGGACAGTGGATGCTGCTGCCCACCTCCCTGAATTTGATGTCACCGCCCACCAGCGCCTCTGCTCTATTCCTCAGCTGTGGGCGGAGATGTATCAGTGAAGCAGTCGGCCAATCACGGCGCAGCAGCCAGGCCCTGATTGGCTAGTGGTTGCTGCGCTGTGATTGGCCCAGCGGCTTCACTCGTACATCCACGCCCACAGATGAGGAAGAGAGCAGAGGCTCCGCAATGTTGCATGTGGGGGGGGGGGGGGCGGACCGGTGAGCAGTGTGTGAGAGTAAATGTGTGTGTGTTGCATGGGGATGATGATGGGGGCACAGTAGTGGGGGCTGCAAGTGGAGGAGGATGGTAGAGGCTGCAAGAGGAGGACGACGATGGGAGCTGCAAGAGAAGGAGGACGGTGGGTGCTGCAAGAGGAGAAGGAGGAGGATGGTGGGGGCTGCAAGAGGAGGACGGTGGGGTCTGCAAGAGGAGGACGGTGGGGTCTGCAAGAGGAGGACGGTGGGGTCTGCAAGAGGAGGACGGTGGGGTCTGCAAGAGGAGGACGGTGGGGTCTGCAAGAGGAGGACGGTGGGGGCTGCAAGAGGAGGAGGAAGACGGTGGGGCCTGCAAGAGGAGGAGGAGGACGGTGGGGGCTGCAAGAGGAGGAGGAGGACGGTGGGGGCTGCAAGAGGAGGAGGAGGACGGTGGGGGCTGCAAGAGGAGGAGGAGGACGGTGGGGACTGCAAGAGGAGGACGACGGGGCTGCAAGGGAAGGGGTACGATGGGGCTGCAAGAGGAGGAGGATGGTGGAGGCTGCAAGGGGATTATGATGGGGATATGGTATTGGGGGCTGCAAGGGGATGATGTGGATATTGTGCTCTCCAAGGGGATGATGGGGACTGCAAAGGGATGATGCGGATAACATATTGGGGGATGCAAGGGGATGGAAAAATAAGATATCCCCTGAAATTAGAACGTAATGCATTTTTCGGGGAAACCGGTTACTAAACTCCAATCCTTCTCCATAGCCCCACCTCATGTGACCAAAGCCCGCCTTTATGCCACCTTCCCACCCCCGCCGGGCCTTGGAAAAATGGTCTTGCAAGAAGCCGGTCCCCGATACAAAAAAGGTTTGGGACCACTGATTTAGTAGAATGTAAGCCCGCAAGGGCAGGGTCCTCTCCCCTCTGTACCAGTCTGTCATTGTTAAGTTGTTTACTGTAAACCATATCTATAATTTTGTATGTAACCCCTTCTCATGTACAGCACCATGGAATTAATGGTGCTATAATAATAAGTAATAATAATAGCATTTTTCATTGTTTGCATAAAATTTCTAAATGTAAATGGGGATGTGTTTGCAAATGAAAGTGGAAAGCGTATGTGAACGTGAAATCATAGTAGCAATCATTAAGTCCAAAATTTTTCCACTCGGCTTGTAATATTGTTGACCTGTGCTTATTACAGGCCAATAATTTGGCCATGTGAAAGAGGTCATGCCCATAGTAGCTAAGTGGGTTAACTAGTTGGGGAACAAACGCCCTCTCGACTCGTCAAAGCCCTATTTTGCATACCATAAATGGACTTTAGAAATACTTTTTGTAAAGATTTGTTTATGTATGCAACCACATTGAGGACACTGTTAGGCAGGGAATATAGATATGGGCACAGAGCTGCTTATTGTCCTGGGGGCAAAGAAGAGCTGACAGTTTGTACCCTTTAAAAAGAACCTATCAGGATTTAGGGCTATAAAGTGAAGTCAGGCACTGGAATGCTGAATGTAATCATACCTCTGATTGAATAATAATAAATAATAATATAATATGCATTTATATAGCGCTATTAATTCCATAGCACTTTGAATGATTCCTTGTTTGATTGCAGAGAAAAGTGTCATAAACAGCACTGCATCACTATTTGGGGTTGATTTTGTTTTCCTCCTCTGGGGGCATGCCTTTTGGCTTTATGACCACTCCATACCCCTCCCCCATCTTATCTCTACTTTCAGTTTTTGGTTCCTGTGCGCTGTCACTATACTCCAGCCACAATGCGCCTGACAAAACTGAAAGTAGAGGTGAAAAGGGAGGAGGGTAAGGAGAGGGTTGGCTTACAGCCAAAAAAAAAAAACCCAAATAGTGACGCAGTGCTGCATACCTCAATCATCTGCCACCCTGTTTTCCAGGAGTTTTATGACACTTTTCTCTGCAATAAAAAATGGAATTATTCTAGTAAAGGTATTATTGCACTCATTATCCCAATGCCTGTAAGGCACTGGCTTCACTTTATAGCCCTAGATCCTGCTGGTTGGTTCCCTTTAAAGAGGACCTCGCATCCCCCTGCTGCATAGCAAAGAAAATGCAGCACTAAATGCAGCATGTATGCTGCATACAGGGAAGAGGTCCCCCATGTCTCTAGTACCCCTAAAAATACACTTAATAAAGCTTATAGATAAGAGGTCTAATGGGTGGGATCTCATTAACAGGTGTCGCCGCTGGCACAGTCCTCCCGCCTCTTCCTTGTGTATTCAGCCCCTTGCATGTGAATGCTGCCGCCTCCTGTTCTGCCCTCCTCTTCTCCTACTCTGTCAATCTCGCTGTTACACAGAGCGGCATTGCATGATGTCAGCAGCAGAGCCAACCCTGCTTTATGTTTTATTCAAACAGCAGGGCAGGAAATCTGGTGCCAGATTCCTGCCCTGCTATTTCAATAAAGCAGGGCGGGCTTTGCCGCTGATGTCACGCAATGCCGCTCTGTGTAACAGCGAGATTGACAGAGTAGGAGAAGAGGAGGGCAGAACAGGAGGTGGCGGCATTCACATACATGGGGCTGAATACGCAAGGAGGAGGCGGGAGGACTGTGCCAGCGGCGATTACCTGTTAATAAGATCCCACCCATTAGACCTCTTATCTGTAAGCTTTATAAAGTGTATTTCTCGGGGTACAGGGGGGCTACACACATTGGGGGACCCCTTCCCTAAATGCAGCATACATGCTGCATTCAGTGCTGCATTTACTTTGCCATGCAGCAGGAGGGTGATAGGTCCTCTTTAAAGCACTACTCCAGCAATGAATTAAAAACAAATTGCTGGAGTGGTGATTTAAAGCTTCTCCATGGCAGCAATGTTCCATAAGGGCAGAAAAGGTTTGAGAAAGATGACTGAGTTCAAGGAATTTACTTGGCCTCCTGATTCTAATCCAATCAAGCATCTTTGGGATGTACTGGAAAAAGGAATCCAAACCATGGAGTCTGTGCCTTATAAATTGATGTGTTGCTATGATCTTGCTGCCAGATACCAGAGGACATTTTAAATGCCCTATGCCCTATGGTATCTGCCGAGTTGAGGTTGATTTGGTGGAAACGGCTTAATATTAGGAAGATGGTTCTGATGTTATAAGTGGTGCTTGCATTTGTACATGTAGTCTGTATAGAGCTAAAGGAGAGGGATATCTAGACACCCCTTTAATCCCTAATTAGCTGGTCTATCTTTTTACAGCATCTTTTATTCTAATGAATTAGAGTGGAAACCCTCACCGTTATTGTGCAGTGGTATTGAGAGAGAAAACGTTGAAAATTTCTGAGATATTGGGTTTAACATTTCAATAGCTTTGTATGTAACCCCCTCCGTCTACCACCCTACACATGGGACTCATGTTGAGTTCTATTAATGTAAAATATGCTTCATAAGTACAGCCTGTCACAAGGAAAGCTTTGTGCCAGCTAGATTCAATTGGACAGCTAATTTAGGTTTTAAATTGAAACACTGCCTCTTTTCCAGAATGCAAAGCAGTGGGTGGAGAGGTGGAGGTCTCTGAGGTTTGAAAACAATAACATTTAGTATTAACCAGCTCTATGCCTGCTGTGGTGAGAGGGCCGAGCTTCTGATATCAGTATGGACAATGAATCTGAGGAATGATGGAGGTGGAGCATATTCCTGATCAGCTTTTGATAACGGGGACACATATCATTCCATTATGTCACCCTATTGAATATCCGCATTTTCTGACTTTTCAATTAATATTCCTGTTTGCTGCTTTTCTTTCATAAATAATCTTGATATATTGATATTATTATAATAGAAAAAAACTTGGCACTGTTGGAATAAGAAGTGAAGTGAGGTGCGCACCCTGAAATAGGGCAGACTTTAGTGCTGGGGATATTGAGGTATGTAATATTACTCTGTTAGTTTACACTGCAGCACGATCATTTACTGAACGGGAGAAGTTGGTTCCCAAATAGTATTTTCTGCTTTTAGTCTCACTGCCTTTATTCTGCAGAGAAGCAGAGGGAGTGAGGGGGGGGGAAGGCGGGAAAGGAGATATCTGCAGCAAATGTGTTTAAGAGCTGAAAGTATTTATTAAAAATGTCAGGAGAAAAGTGCTCCTGGCAGATTAAAGCTGTATTTGAGTTGACAGCTTTGACAGGCGAAAGTGATGGGAGGGGAGGAAGAAAAGGGGCGGGGGACTTGAGCTGCACATTTCTTCTAGTGCGGGTTTTCTGGGATCAGAAGCATCATCGACATTCTGATTTAGATATGGGATGTTAATTAAGAAGTAAGACTTGGGGGGTGGCGACAGTTCTCTGCAGGCAGAACAATCCATTTTTTTTTTCTTATTTTATTTGCAGGCAAGTGTCAGTCCCCAGATCAATAGTACGTGGTGTGTACCTAGTATAAAAGTTTATTTTATTTAATATTAGCGGCAGAATCCCCCCTTTCCTTCAGGAGGTGGAAGAATGGAACATCATAAAGAGCTGTGGAGGCCAGAAGTGTTACTATGGCAACAGATTCAACCTATCAGCGTTCTACGTAATGATATGCTCAACTCAAGTTTGCCATGTGGGCCATTTTGATTGGTGGCAAAAATATATTATTGGCCATAGCGGCCAATGAGACTTTATGATATCATCTGTGAGCAAAGCAGCTAAGTGTTTATAGGACAAAATATGCTTATTATTTCCCACTTCAGAGTCTAGTACTGGCCTGTTTAATCTGGTATCACTGGATTTTCATCTAATATGATTTTTTTTTTCACCGACATATTTGACCCTTATAACACCATGTTACTCGTCACGTAAATAATTTTTGCATCTCTGTGTAATTGTTCTCTTTAATCTTTTCAAATGTTGCGATCCGTGTTAAAATCCATACATGGCCTTGCATAATGCCTGTAAGACAAAAGGGGGTGGGGGGTTGGTTTAGTTTTTTTTCTCCTTAGTTTTTTTTCTATATCTGGTTATGACCCAGCTTAAGAGCTGCCTGTGTTTTAATGGATTTTCTCCCTCGCTCAATTGAATGGATTGTCCCTCATTATCATTTAAATAGAAGCCTCAGTCCGTGTGAACATGGAAAATTTGAATGTGGTTGTAAAGCTGTGATAATGTGAAATATTCTGAAGGTGAAGGGAGGGTGTGAGGAGCGAAGGAGGGAGGGAGCAGAAAGGGAGAAGAGAAAAAACCTAATGTAATTGTGGTAGGTTTCAGAATTTCCTAGCGCCACCCACTACATGATGGGAAAATAGACTAATAATTGTCTCCCTGGCCTTGCCAAACTGGCTGCCCTAGTTAGCTGAAGCTAACACTCTAATTGTCAAGTGCAACCCCCCCAGATGAATGAAGATGTATTCAGGGCACAGCGAGGGCTAAACATGAGTGATACCAAGAGGCAAAGATTAAATTGGCAATTATTGGCTTAGCAGGAAAGGTTGGCAGGTGCACTGTGCTTGTCTGACTCACCAGGGAAAAATAGGAAATGCAGCTGCATTATTCACCCGTATGTTGTGCTTAACTTCTTCACTGCCGCAGCGCAAATGGCACATATTGTTTACATCTAGGGAGGGATGTCATCCATGTGTGATGTGCATGATCATGTAATCGTCAGGAGTCTGGTTTTGCAGAAAATGTACTCTTCATTAAGCTAAGACTACATAATTATTTTTGGATTCTGTATATTAAATAGTCATATTTTGATATCTGCAAATCTTATTCTTTCCTTTACTATATCTCTTTTCTGTTAAATATTTGCAGTCACTCGCAGCAAACCTAGGAATATCTGTAAATTACACATCATACTAGAGCAAGAGATGTGTGTTCATTGTTCATTCTGTAATCAAAATGACACCGGCTATACATATGACTTGTGAACAAGTCAGACGGGCAATCTATTGAATATGAAGAAATCTTGCACTGTTTTCTGTTCACAATTTTATTTTTTATTGTTTATTGTAGGCTGGTAAAGAAAAGATCGAACATATCTCCACCATAGCCAAAAAGAATGTAAGGCCAACCCCTGCATAGGGGAGGGGTTTTTTACACCTCAAATGCTTAGCATTTATTTATCACAACCTCTACAGTTTTCTCTTAATTTTCTAGACCTGATATTTTGATTTGTGTATTTGCATAGTGTAAAAAATATAATTTCTGCTTACCAATTTGTGTTAGAACACCTTGACACTGAACATGCTGCTATGTTTAACTAAAATTGGAAGTTGTATAGGTAGTCAAGAATAGTAGCCATTTTTATTCATTTACTTAATGTACTTATTTGGTTTCATTGCATTTTCCTCACATACATGTACTTTCAGATATGTCTGATGTGTACTGCTCATGAAAGAACTGACAAAGAACATGTGACTTTGGCATTTTGTCTGCTGACTTTGCTCTCTTTCCTCCACAGAGCTCGGCTCAGTCACTTTCTGGACGCGGCTACTCAGTAAGTGGTTCTGTTCCTTGTTTTATCAAATAGCGAGTAGACCATTCACTTTAAAGAACAAGAGTTCTTTTTTGAGGATATCTATCAAGCACAGATAGCAATGTAAAGAGTCGTTCACCTTCAATTCAAATGTGTTTTTATATCGCAACAATTCTGTTTCTCATAATGTTGCTGGGTTTTGAGATCTTTTATCTTTCCTCCTTTGACTGTTTTCGGCCAAAGACTAGGGGATCCCTGTTTATTTAAAGATTCATGCCCACGTTTAGCAATCAGTTTGTTTGCATTTTTGGCATAAAGGAAGCCTCAGAAAGTCGCACATCGTGCAAAAACATCCACGCATATTGTGAAAATATTTACATTTTGCACCAATCACTCAAGTTTATTATTTGGTTTGCCCCTGTTAACAAATTTGGAATAATCTATTTCAAGAACCTATTTTTTTTTCAATTACAGCAAATCCTTAGGTTTCATTTAGATGCCCGTAAATCACATACATGTTTGCTTCTTTATTTTCTAGGCTAGAACACTTATCATGTCTCTGAGGCCAAGTGCCGCAAAAACAAAGTTGGAGACCTGTCTGGTTTTGATCCAAGTCATGTTTGAGTACCATTTTTTCAGACTATAAGATGCATCGAACCATAAGATGCACCCAGGTTTTAGGGGAGTAAAATAGGGGGGGAAACTTGAAGCAAAATATGTGGTCATGATGCACTGTTTTGGTGGTGAGGGGGGAAATCTGCTGATGACACTGTTATGGCAGTAATGTCCCCAAATTCTGTACTAATTTATCACCCTGGGCCCCTTCCAGGTATGCATGTCCTCCATCTTGGTGTATATGTTCTCCATCCTGGTATATGTGCCTCATCCTGTTATATGGCCCCCATCCAGGTATTTTATCCCCCATCCTGGCATATGACCAATGTCCTGGTATGTGCTCTATATCCTGCTATATGATCTTCTGTCCTGATATATGTGCCCATATCCTGCTATGTTCCCCATATTCTGCTATGTGCAACATATTCTGCTATGTGCAACATATTCTGCTATGTGCAACATATTCTGCTATGTGCAACATATCCTGCTATGTGCAACATATCCTGCTATGTGCAACATATCCTGCTATGTGCAACATATCCTGCTATGTGCAACATATCCTGCTATGTGCAACATATCCTGCTATGTGCAACATATCCTGCTATGTGCAACATATCCTGCTATGTGCAACATAATCTGGTATGTGCCCCAAATCCTGCTATGTGTCCTGGTACATTACCCCTCATCCAATTATATGTGCCCATTGCCTGGTATTTCTCCTTCTACCTGGCATATGGGCCCCTATCACAGCGCACACTTGAAAACAAAAAAAGATTATACTCAGCTCCCATTGTTCCCCTGTAAAACTGTGACAACCTCCTGTCTTCACCGGCAAGTGTTCATCAGCGTGTTAGAGCGATGATGTCAGTCATGTTCCGCACACCACACGCCACATCAGCTGCCGTCACGAGAAGAAAGGAGGATGTCACGACGCTGCAGGAGAACGATGGGCGGTGAGTATAATTTTTTGTCTAGGATATTCACTGCTCCCACACCAATAGGAAGCAATGATTATCCACACAAGTATTCACCCGCTGCAGCAGCTATGGCAGGTGATCATGTGTGCTGGCTGTTTAAGTTAATGTAATATTCACCTTTTCCCCCACTCTCCACGCTCCTCATCCTTTCCACCTCTCAGTGCTGTCTTCAATGCTGAGTTGTGATGGGCAGGGTGATAGGTGAATATTACATTAACTTTAAACAGCGGGCACACATGATCACTGGCAGCAGCTGCAGCCTGCTTCAGCCTCTGGGGACCTACTCCAAAGCCACCGCTCCCTCCCACAGCATAGTCAAGGTACCATACATCTGGGAATATAAGACACACACCAACTTTCCGCCAAAATCTGGGGGGAAAAAGTGCGTCTTGTAGTCTGAAAAATGCAGTAATTTTGATCCAAATCTATGGGTCCATAAAAATCAGAGAGGGCACACTGATTGCGTTGGTGTGCAGTCCATGTGCTGTCAGTCATTAAGATTATAATGGATAATTTTGTAATTTATTTAGTAAATAGCTGTACTACCCGGCTACTCTCGGGTTAATAAATAACTGATGTTAGCTTTAACAAAATAGAATTTAAATATGTCATATTAATGACCTGTAGGAAAATAGAAACTGAGCTGTGATTGGTTGCTATAGGCAGCCTGAAAAATCTCCAGCCAACAGTAAACCCTCCCCCCGGCCGGGCAGTATATGTTACCTCACACATACACATAATAGACAGCTCATGTGACTGACATCTGCCTTAATTCCCTATATGGCACATGTGTTGCACATTGGCTGTTTTTAATCAGATGCTTATTTTTGGAAATTAAAGATAGTACACGGGTTGTGTGAGGCGATTTGTGCACATCTGTGTCTGTCTGTGTCGTGTGTGTTTCATTGGGGTGTGTGTGTGTGTCCCTGTGGGGTGAGTGCATGTGTCGCTATAGGGTGTGTGTGTGTCCCCGTGGGGGTGTGTGTGTGTGTGTGTGTGTCCCGTGTGTGTCTCTTTGTGGTGTGTGTATCTGTGTGTTCGGGTGCATGGTGAGTATCCAATGTTGGGTCTGCACCTTAGCGACTATACACTTGCTGTTACTCTTTGTGTGCGTGTGGTGTGTATACATGTCCCCGTGCGTGGTGAATATCCCATGTTGGGGCCCCACCTTAGTGACTATATGCTGGTATATGCTGTTAGTCTTTGGCGCTGTCATTAAGCCCCTCTCATTCACAACTGGTAACTGTCACTTTTTCCCCATTATGTAGATAGGGGTAAAATTGTTTGGTGAACTGGAACGCGCAGGGTTAAAATTTCGCCTCACAACATAGCCTATGACGCTCTCGGGGTCCAGACGTGTGACTGTGCAAAAGTTTGTGGCTGTAGTTGGAACGGTGTAGATGCCAATCCCGGACATACATACATACACACACACACATTCAGCTTTATATATTAGATTTATTTTGTTTCAAATGATGAAACACTTAAGGTAAAAATTTACACCGATCAAAGACTGATGAATATTGCATCTACTACACTACTGAAACTCCAACTTTTTTTTTTTATATACGAGGAAAATCACATGTGTGCATAAAGCATTTCTCAATAGTGTTATATTTCCTGCGTAGATCCCTCTTAATGGTCTAATTTGTCAGGAACTCTTATCGTATCCTCCTACAACACACCACTTTATTAAAATCACCCATGTAGTCAGGGACCTGCTTTTTATAGATGTGTGTCATCCAGATAATTTTGACCCACATCTATAAAACATTAGTGGCATATCCTGTGAAATAGCAGCAACATTTATGGTATGCTTAAATATTAATTCTGTAAAATGATGCATATAGTTTGCATCACTTGTAAAGGTTTGGTTCTGAAATGTGCCTGGATTGTAAACAGTAACAATACCAACATACCGTATGTTTTTGTTTTTTTTTAAATTTCTACCATCTAATGTGTCAGACCCGGCGTGTAAATGTGCGTCATTTATTAGTCTGTTTTATTGCTTTTGGGATATTTACCGGTATATTTGAGCACTTAAAGTAGAATAGTGTTATTGGGCCACTGGATAAAATGAGCTGCTCTTTCTCCTGATTATTTCACATTTTCGTGCTCTCCCAACCAGTGCTGTCTTGCTCCTTTGTGCTTATGAAATTTTTCTTGCATTATACAGTAGGAATCATCACTTTGCTTTTCTCATGGCTGACCGTATGCTTTACATCTACTAGGCCATAGTGTAGAAGAAAGTCTCCAAATCAGGAGCTAATGAGGAGCTAAAACCCAGAGATGTATCAAAATGTGTGAACAAGAATGAAAAGCGCCTTCCTTGGCAATTGTTCCTTTTCTTATATGTAAGAGGCATAAAGTTAAAAACCTGTATTCCTCACCTCTCATCAGTTATACAGGACTAGCATGTGGCAGACCTTGAAGAATAGAGAGATTGGAAAGGATAAAAGCAGGAAATCGAACATGAGCAGCTTAAAGGGAATCTGTCATCTGATTTTAAGCTCCTACACTATCACTAGCTGTCCCTACACCTTCCTAGCAGCTCCCTATCTATCCCTTTCTTATCTAAAGTGTCACTAGTAAACATGTTTAAAATAAGTCTAAACTTACTGCAGTCCCCGTGGTTGGGGGACTGGGTAGGCATGGCCACGCTTCCATCAGCACACCTTTGTGGTGTAATGCACGCCCCGCTGGGCGGCATTATTCTGTGTCCTCTCTGCCCTCTTATTTGGAATCTCCCGCCCTGTTTGTAGTTCTATGCACCGGCCGGACGTCACATCCGGCGCGGTGCATTTTGGGGCCGGTCACGTGATCGGCCCTAGTGCATTATGGGGCCGATCACGTGATCGGCTCCAGTGCATTATGGGCTTGATCATGTTATCGCCCCGGCTCCGCGCATGTGCAATGCGCTTATTGAAGCCAGGCCGGTCACGTGATCAAGCCCATAATGCACTAGGGCTGATCACGTGACCGGCCCCATAATGCACCGCGCCGGATGTGACGTCCGGCCGGTGCATAGAGCTACAAACAGGGCGGGAGATTCCAAATAAGAGGGCAGAGAGGACACAGAATAATGCCGCCCAGCGGGGCGTGCATTACACCACAAAGGTGTGCTGATGGAAGCGTGGGCCCGCCTACCCAGTCCCCCAACCACGGGGACTGCAGTAAGTTTAGACTTATTTTACACATGTTTACTTGTGACACTTTAGATAAGAAAGGGAGAGATAGGGAGCTGCTAGGAAGGTGTAAGGCTGGCTTCAGACTTGCAGATGCATCTGCAGCGTTTTGCAGATGCATCTGCAAGCATTTGCATGCAGACCGCGGCCCCTATGTTTATAATGGTGCGCACGGCGGTCTGCAGATGCTTGCGGACCGCCGTGCGCTCTCATTGCCCGCCATTAGTGATCTGTGCGCACGCGGATGCCTGCGCACAAATCACACACTCCCGCCCGCACCATGGACGCGACATCTCGCGTCCATGGTGCGGGCAGGAGTGTGTGATTTGTGCGCAGGCATTCGCGTGCGCACAGATCACTAATGGCGGGCAATGAGAGCCCACGGCGGTCCGCAAGCATCTGCAGACTGCCGTGCGCTCCATTATAAACATAGGGGCCGCGGTCTGCATGCAGATGCTTGCAGATGCATCTGCAAAACGCTGCAGATGCATCTGCAAGTCTGAAGGCAGCCTAAGGACAGCTAGAGATAGTGTAGGGACTTAAAATCAGGTGACAGGTTTCCTTTAACATAACATATCCAATTCTAATGGTTACAGATCTACTTTTAGTGGATAAAACCCCCCACAGAAATAACACACCTTATTTTATAAACTAAGGACATTTTTAGACAAATGCTTTAATATGGTGCACACACGGTTAATGAAAGTAAGAAATTGTCTTTTATTTTTTTCAACTTTTTATTTTGCAAATCTTCATCTTTAAAGTTACATGTTTTGCAAAGTTGCACTAAAGTTTTGGGAATTTATTGAAAAACATTGGTCACAGGAGTGTGGATTACATGGATTAACAAATGCTGCAACTTCTCATCATGTTGCAAATAGTAAGTGTAAAACATCTGAAAACCCGAAATGCTGCTCACAGTGACACACTTCTAAAAAAAAAAAAAAAAAAAAAAACAACAAATATTAAATAGAATTAAAAATATGGTGCAAATATAAGGATTAATGTAAAATGATACAAAACACCAAAAACTCAGCAAATAACATGCAAATGTACAGGCCCAAAATACTTTCACCAGTCTGTCCAAGTGAGATAATAGGTTTAATAGAATACGGTAGCTGAAAAGCCTCAGTTGATATTACTCACTTTTAATCAATATGTCACTCATTGTTTGGCAAACCACTGTATTCCCTCATAATTCTCTCATTACCTCATAGCCACGTCCTCATAAACATAGGTGGGCTCTCAGATTAGCTGGGAGTACTTTTTGGATGGGTGAGAAAGCAGGGACTGTGCATGATGAAATCCAGCATTGCTGATCCGGGTTCCCAGACAGCAGATATCTGGTGACAGGCTACTTGCCCCATATGTATTGCTATTTGTACCGACTGCGCAGTTCCTAATGAACTTTTGTATCCCAAAATATCCCTCACTGACAAATCCCAAGAAGGAGGAACTGGTGGACCTACATAGCACCTTTTTAAGGGAATATTTTATGTAAAACCTTTGACCAATTCTCTAAAAATGTATTTCTACTCTGATGCGACCTTAGCTTGAAAATGGCAGATGCGAACCCACGCATTCATGTTTCACACACAAGTTCTATCCATGATTTTTTACTGATGGACTACATGTTTTATGTGTCCTTTCACATGAAGTGCAACAGATACTTGTCGTGTTTTATGATAATTAGGAATCGAGATCTCCAATTCAAGTCAGAAATCTCAAGTATCTTTAAAAAAAATGATGAAACTGTATTCTGACTGGCTGAACAATATTGAAAATCTGATCCTATAGACTGACAGAAATCAGTCCAAATTTTTGTTGTATATTTTTTATTTTTTTGCGCAGGAAAACAAAATTAATGCCTGGACGCGCCTTTGAGTGACATTCTTGAAAAGACAAAGTAATGGCTTGAGTTGACCATTCATGGCATTTGAACAGATTGGCTATTACATTTGTTGAATATTTTATTCTTTATTATAGCTATCCCCTTTGGTAAAGGCAATATGGACATTTTGATCAATACAAGTATACATAATAGTCTTATAACTGTAGCATGTCTTACTCCCCTTGTAAATTGTCCCAGCTCCAAAATGGGCAAAAAGTGACATGTGCGTCTTCTGTGATCAGCAGCTAAACCCACAGTGAAAGTAATATCCAGTGGGATCCCATCTCCTTTGTGTGTTACAAATACCTTAAAGAATAAATGCTCTAAGCTGTCTCTTTGAAGCACTGTCACATGGGATCAGCACGCTTACCGGATCTACACATTGTGGTGGTAAAGGAATAAAAAGCCGTAAATAATCCGCCACTTGTCTACGGAGATGTGAAAATTGAGTACAGGGGGATTTGGCTTCTGTGCAGATGCTGGAAGGGGAGGGAGGAGAGGTTATGATCTGAGCTGGGATGCAGGCTAGAGAGATAACTGGATTTCACTCTGACACATTGATGTACGTGGCAGGATTTTCACTCAACATCAACTGTCGAAAATAAAAACTCCTGAGCAGTATATGTGAATTTATCTACATATTTTACTTTATTCAGTCAGGTAGATTGTAGTGAAGGCATGGTTTGTGCACAAATATGGAAGCAGTATCGGTGTACAATCTAACGTTACAATTGGGTACAAATACTAATTTCTCTGTTACAAAAGATAATGTGACCATTGAAATTTGACCAAATGAAATCCAAAAACAAAAAAAAAGAACAATATATATATATATATAATAACATATATTGTGGAAGGTTTGGACAACCCATTTTAAAGTGTAAATATCGTTTACATTTTTATTTAGTACTAATGTAGAGCAACTGATTATAATCTTTCAAATATACTTCATAAGTGAAATCTGAAAGAAAACCTTTCAAAAACCTTCCAGAAGATGTCCCTACTAGACTCTTGCTAAACCTGACATATGATAGTTGTCAGGGAAATCCATCTTCAGCTCCACACACTTTATACGGCCATATAAGGGAAGGGTGGGGCCTACCCAGCGTTCACACTACAGCTAATTGGAGTCTCAGGTTGCCTAAGGCAGTGACAGTGCTGATTTCAGGCTGTCAGCACACAGCTCCTGTGATCTTATCTGACTACTCTCCATTCACATTGTTCTGCTCAGTGCAATCACCTGTTGACCTTCACACAGCTCCTTACCTGATTGCACAGAGAAGAGTGATGTGAATGGAGAGGCCTCACATAAGATCTCATAGGAGCTGTGTGCTGAAAGCTTGAAGAGCTCCCTTTGCCTGAGGTAAACTGCAGATACATAGCCGAAGATGGATTTTCCTGACAACAAGCATAAGTCAGGTTTAGAAACAGCCTAGTGGGAACCACTTCTGGAAGGTTTTTTAAAGTTTTTCTATCAGATTTCACTTTTGAAATATATTTGAAAGTTAATAATAATAATATAGAGCAGCGATTATAATAATTATTATTATTATTATTGTCATTTAAAAAATTAAACGGCGGTTACACTTTAAGTTCTTTTTCCCACTATCATAAAACTAAGTATGGCATCACCTGAGGCCAAGAACAGTTATCATCATGGCAGAAAATAACAAACTTGCATGAGTTGCCCATTAAGACTGTTCCCCAAAATCAAATAGCTCCCTAAAAGCTCCCTCTTTTAGCTTAGAGTATAATAAAAAATACTTGCCTAAAACTAGCACAATTTTTCATTCTGCTGTCTGCTATATGAAAAAGCACTAGCATTTATTTATTTATGGTAAGGTATTTGGAGACAATATACACATACTTTTTTGTTTTCTGGTTGTTGTTTCATACAATTTGGGGTGAGCTGTCTATACAGGCTTGCCCACACTACTTTGTTATGTCTCAGCTTTTGTCTGTTGTATGAAAAAGAGGACAGACTTGGTCCAACTAAGTATTTTCTATTCTCCTTAATGTGTTGTCTGAGGGAAAAGTAATTTTTTGATCTTTTGAAGATACAAATGATAACTTTTTTACATTTATGAAAATTATGATATTGGCATCAATCTCCCGGTTTTAGACCACCATATCTTTCTCCTGCAGTCCTACTTTCACAGGCAAGAAGATAACATTTCATCTGTGTGTCAGCACATGTTGCATGGGGCTAGGTGTTAAGATTAGTTTATTAGTTAAGCCAGCCCCCTTCTTCATCATGGCCCCTTTTGGAGCCGTGTGCCTAACAGGGTTGCATTAGCTTAAGTGGGGAAAAAAGTTTTGAAAATTAAATTAACCTACTAAAATGGGCATCACGGTGGTTCAGTGGTTAGCACTGGAGCTTTGCAGCTCTGGAGTCGATGGGTTCAAAACCCATCGAGGAAAACATCTGCAAGGAGTTTGTATGTTCTCCCCGTGTTTGCATGGATTTCCTCCGGGCACTCCGGTTTCCTCCCACATTTTAAAGACATCCTGATAGGATATTTAGATTGTGAACCCCAATGGGGACAGTGTTGCAAATGTATGTAAAACTCTGTGGAATTAATAGTGCTATATAAGTGAATAAAAATTATAATATGATATAATATTATAAATGATATAACATTGACCCAAGTATTTTATAATAATTTTCAAATTATCCAAATTGCATATTATGTCCTCAGACAACAATTTAAATGGATGCCGTGTACATGTTTCTCCTCTGTTACTTACCAAGGATACCGACACACTCATCGTAAAAAGCACAACAATACAGACGTCCTGAAAGTATACACTGCTCTAGACCCATACCAAGTGGTATTACGTTTTGTTAGTGTGTTGTGGTTAAATTGGTTATTTAGCGGTTTACTGAGTGTGTATATTGTAGTCAGTAATATCTGGCAGCTATAGTCATTTTTACTTTTCCCATTAACACTTGGGAGATTTAAACTAGTGGCATGTAAACTGGCAGCTGGGAAGAGGAAGAGGGGCACACTGTGACTACGGCCTCAGGCGTAACATGAATTCTAACAACATAGAGAAATGTGTTCATCTGTATTCCTGAGGTGAGCGTAAACAGTGAGTGCAGCTTATGCTGCTTCTTCAGGATTTGTTTTCCTCCCTTATAATGGGAGCAGTTAGGGAAATGTACAGAAAGGCGTAGTGTCTTGCCTGATATTGAGAGGTAATCAGATCTGGCAGCCATTTAGATTATTTTTTTGCAGCCCCTATTTTAACTATTTCTGCCCATTTTAACCATGCTTCTTTATGCTGCCAGTTCAATAGGTCTTATATTGGTAAGTCATAGTCGGTGACTAATAACTTTTATCAGCTTGTTGCCTAGCCCCAGCTTTCCCCATGATATAAAAGAGAAAATATCTCATCTTCACACAGGAAGAGATAGGAGTCAAGAAAGCTAGTGCTCTGTTATCATTGTGCTAGTTGTGGTCATACTCCCATAGTCTGCGGCCAGCCAGCCTCAACTTTGCTGCACACTGAGTCACTTAGCCCTCAATACGTTCTCCTTCCTGTTGAAGCTTAGGGTTGTGTGGGCAGCAGAGGAGCCCTGGCTTTCTCGCTGTGGTTTTCCCCTTGCAGTGTAGCGGAAAAGCTTAGGCTGACTGGGGCGGAAACCACTTGATTAGCTGACGGCCACCATGCATTCAGATAAAAATCAGCTTAGCAGGTTTTGTGTGAGTCTCAGGAGGAGATGTGAAGAAATGACTATTTATGTAACGTGTAGTAAAGACTTCACTGTCTGCTACATCTGAAGAGTAAAATCTCCCTTTTCTCCTAAAACAACATGAAGGTTTTAGAAGAAGAAATAATACTGTTGGTTTATTTACCACTATTTCCTATGTTTTTTTTTATTAATTGTGCCTTCTATTCTTCTGTTCATAGTTTTATAATGTGCACTTGTGGTGATAAGTGTAGATGATGGCCTTAAGTGCCAATTTTGCAAATGATTACCTGATATTACTCCAACAGTTTAACAGGTGATAAGCTACAGCATGATTAAAGGGAACCAACCACCCCAAATGACCCCCCCGGACTGTTCATATGTGTCCCTACACCCAGCACACACGTTTGGGGCAATCGTTTTTGCTAAAAACACTGTTTAGTAGAAGCTAAGATATATGTTTATAAAGTTTAATAAATTGAGCCTAATGGGTGTTACCTAGCTTTGTCCTCCGTGCCTGTCAGCCTCCTCTCCCCTCCTCCCTTCAGTGAAGCCGTTCTGTACAAGCCGAAAATGCCCTGCCTGTCTACTGCTGCCTGATAAATTATGCACGCCCATCTCTGCACCTAAGAGCCTGGCCGCGTCATGAAAGGGGGCGGGGCTCCAGCATGGCGCGATCTAGCCCCCGCCCCCTTCATGACGCAGCCAGGCTCTTAGGTGCAGAGATGGGCGTGCATAATTTATCAGGCAGCAGCAGACAGGCGGGTCATTTTCGGCTTGCACAGAACGGCTTCACTGAAGGGAGGAGGGGAGAGGAGGCTGACAGGCACGGAGGACAAAGCTAGGTAACACCCATTCGGCTCAATTTATTAAACTTTATAAACATATATCTTAGCTTCTACTAAACAGTTTTTTTTAGCAAAAACGATTGCCCCAAATGTGTGTGCTGGGTGTAGGGACACCTATTAACAGTCCGGGGGGGTCATTTGGGGTGGTTGGTTCCCTTTAAGTAGTGGCTTTATGTAAAGATTAGTAATGAGCTTTTTTTTAAAGTTTGAGGCCGAACGTGACGCAATCTTGAGTCTGAACCCCAAAACTCGGACTTTAATGTTATGAAATGGGGGCACTGTAAAAAGAAAGAAAATGGTGATTAAACCTAAGCATTATACTTGCCAGCATCTGCCCGCTTTTAGTTCTTGAAGTGCTCATTACCTTCCTGGGTATTCACTGCTGAGGAGTGCAACAGCCAATCACAAACGCTGTCACAGAGAGTGGGTGTCAGTAATTGGCTGTTGGAGTAACCTGGAAACGGCCCATTCATTCGAGCATGGTAGATTCTAGAATGTATGGGCTGTTTTCTGGGTTACTCCCAACAGCCAATCACAGATGCCCATTCTCTGTGTCAGCGCCTGTGATTGGCTGTTGCACCTCACCCATTGACTGACATCATAGTACTGTAAAAATAAGTTTAAAAAAATTATATAGAGCTTCGCTGTATTTTTAATTGCGGACAGCTGCAGGCTGCCACCCCCAGCTGCTCGGCTTTACTTTGGCTGGCAATCAAAATACATAAGAGCCCATTATTTTTTTTTCATTATTTAAATAAATTAAAAAAAATATGCATGGGCTTCGACCTGTTTTTAATTACCAGCCCAGGTAAAACCCAGGCAGCTGGGGGTTGGGATCCTCAGCGTGGTAATGCCCACGCTGAAAATTGCAGCTTGCAGCCACCCCAGAAAATGGCGCATTCTTCCGTAACGCCATTTTCAGCCACTTTACCTGGCTCTTTCAGCGGCCCTTATGGCACAGCAAAAATATGCAGTGTCAAAAATGTATTTGACTTTCCTCAAGGGAACTTGACCTTAGAGGGGTTGTCCGAAATTTTCTTCCTAAATCACTATCTATTTAATGCAGTAATCAAAATTAATTTATAACATACTTTGATTAAAAAATCCTACTTCTACCCTAACTACACTATCCAACTTGAAAGCGGGCTGTCATCAGCAGTAATGGGTTGCACCAGAGAAGAGTGCACTGTGACTGCTGTCACTTGGAGGGGCGCCTCTGGTCTCTGCTCGCTGGGCACTGACACCACGCACTGACAGTGCTCTGGTGCCTGCTCGTTACTGCTGATCTGGCCGGCACAGAGAGTGCGCTGTCATTGTGTACATCACACAGTGCGCTGATACGAGCCCAACACTTTAAACTACTGTCCCTTTTATTTTTAGGAAGGGTATAGGGGCTACTGCAGTCACTGCAGACTTTGCTCCCCTAATGAAGCTGCGTGTGAGTATCCCAGCATTCACTGGTATTTAAAAAAAAAATAAATAAAAAAAAAGCAACATTAAAAAGAAAGTGGTATAGGAAAAAAGGAATAACAGGTAACGAAGTAAGAGAAGGATAGGGGAGGACTTTTAATTAAAATATATTAAAAAATAGTTTCAATTATTGCCTTACATAGATAGAAATTTAGGATGAAAATTACTTTTGTGTCTGACCACCCCTTTAATAAATTGCATGTGGGCATAAGATATGTCTAATTTAATAATAGACCTTTTAATACATTAGGTAAATCACTTGGTTTGCTTGCACCAGAAATTCAAATCAATGCAAGCCCAAATTCGCATGTGGCCCACCCCATTATGTTAAGCTTTGCCCATTTTTTTTTTTTTTTACTTAGAAAAGTGGCATGAGCAGCAGTGAAGTTTAAAAAATGTGCAAGTTATGGTGTATATATGGCATGTGCTGTCATTTATGACCTGTTTTTCTTACATGAGAATACTGGCATAGTGTCCTCATTTAATTAGTGTGTGCGCACTAGGCCTTAGGGTACCGTTATACGTCGCAACATTGCATGCAATTTCACTGGCAATTTGTTGGTTGAAGTGAAATCATGGACACATTGTTCTATTTTGTTGCTGTGTACAAATGTAACAATGTGTCCATGATTTCACTGCAACCAGCAAATTGCCAGTGAAATTGCATGCAAAGTTGGAACGTGTAACGGTACCCTAAGTGTCACATGCAACATTGATGTGGAAAGCATCTTATTTTTGGGCGAGCAGGTGAGGGTCAGCAAACATTCAGTATTTTCCTGGGAAATTTCTTTTGACTTGTGGATTTTGAAGGCAACCTGTATCTTATGTACAGAACATATGTTAGCGCTTTATTATGTTTTTAGCAATAGTCAGTGGCAAGTGTGTATGTGTATATATATATATATATATATATATATATATATATGTATATATATATATATTATATATATATATATATATATATATATATATATATATATATAGTATAATAAGATAAGAAAGCCAGTGACCGTTTCGCGGTTGATCTGCCGCTTCTACGGGTCCTGACATGTCAACCGCGAAACGGTTACCGTCGTCCTCGTGTCAGCACCTCCCTCCCCCTGCTCGTCTTTGCACCCCGCAGATAATATGCGGTAATAAAGAATTAAAGATCAACCCTGGTGAGTGCCACTGGCTTTCTTATCTTATTATACTATGGAATACCTTCACATATAGTGAGCACCCCACGGTGCTGGAGCCTTCGGTCAGTCACATTGCATGAAATTACATGGACTGTAGCAGACGGATAGTGCCCAGTTTTCCCTTCTGTATTGAGACTGCAGACATATATATATATATACTTGCCGCTGACTATTGCTAATAACATAATATATATAGTATATAGTGACAATCTTCCAATTAAAGCTTGAAAAGATGAATCTGTTTTGATGGTATTCTGTATTCCTTTAGGGTCTGGGGCATATTAAATCCATGCAGCAATGAAGCATCCATTTTAATCCCTGAAATATTTATTCATGCTGCACAGTAGCCATAATTCTCCTGCAGGCAATGTCTGTTAATATGCATGTGTCTGGCAATTACATGTCTGCAAAAGATTTCTTGTCCTAGTAGTTAGAGGGAGGGGAAAAACTCATTCTAAGATTTCTCAGTTTTCATTTTCTTTAGTTACATATTACCATTGTATATTGAGAGATAACCATAGACCACTGGTCCATATTCAACCCTGGAGAGCCCAATACTTCAGAATTGCTAGGTGTTTGTAAATGCTAAAGAAAACAGGAGTTAGTTTGTCCTGCTCAATCCGAGTATTGCACTGTATTTTACAGACATCATCATCACTGTCCCCATTTGGGCTCTCCGCCTTAATTTCCTATCAGTATCGGTGGGAGAAAACCCATAGAAACACACTGAGAAACTCCTTGTTGATGTCGGAGTTTGAATCCAGGACACCAGCGCTACAGAGCAACAGTGCTAACCATTGAGCCACCATGCTGCCCAAAGAATATATCATTTCTTGACTTGTTGATTCACCGATATAATGTATTTCAATGGTGGACAGAACTGGAAGAGGGGGGAAATCCGTCCATCTTGATCCATTTTACCCCACTGAGCATGATCAGAGTAGTTCCTGCACTTCACAAAGCATCTATCCCGCCTCAGAAAAAGGGCTTGTGTCCTATGTTATTGTGTATAAATATTAATCAAATGTATTGTGCATATGTATATAATATGTGGGCAACTAGGTAGGGGTTACAGGAGTGGTTTTATACCACTACTTTACTACAATCACTGTCTAAAGTCCTGTCGGCTTTTGGCAGAGCAGCAGGACTTATCTACCCATAGAACTGTCAGAATTGGCGTAGGAGCGCGTTCTATGGCAATTCTGAGAGTTCTCTATGCACAGACCTGTCAAATGCAACATAGATCACACTCCTACACTGATTCTGACAGTTCTGTGCGTAGATCAGTCCCACTGCTGCCGGCAAAAGCCAATGGGCTTTCAAACTGTGATTGTAATAAAGTAGTGGCATAAAGGCAGTCTTGCAGCCCCTTCCCTGGTGTCCACATATAATTTACATATGCACAATAAATTTTATTACATTTTATCCCACCCTCTCCACGGCATCCTGATCTGATAATGCCGCTAGTGTGCAACCAGCCTAAGCTGGCTGTTTAATGTATCAGTAATAAAGAACTTATGTTTTTTTTTTTCATATTGTTGGTTCTCCTTTCTATTGTTAGTAAAACTGACTAAATGATTAAACATCAGGTTTTTGCATGGTTTTCTTGTGATGTAGCTGCCCGTCCCCCCCCCCCCCCACATGTACACACACACAACCCAGAGCTCAGTAATGATAACCAAAAACAGGTCTGCCCTACCGGAAAAACCAGAGTAGATGGATCATGGGTCTGAGAGAATTTTAAAACCTTGGGATGGAGCCAGACAGACACAGAATAATCAGTCTCGGGAAATGAAGACATATTCTCTCCATTATTTCATTTGCTGGCTATGAACATTAAAGGCTGAGAGCTAACATTGATGGCTATGGAAGAAGAAAAGCATTCTGGGTGTCTGACGGCATAGGAATTCTGATAATTCACATGAGTCACATTTTCTGTGGGATAAGAAAATAAATTGGGAGAAGACGCTATGTAGACTCACCAAGTGCCATGTGAAAACTGCAGTGAATAGACATTGGGTACTAAAATGCAGAATGAGGCTGTGCAAGGTTGGGTATATGGCAGTTACAATTAATCTCCTAATATCAAAACTTCAGGTCTCAACCAACCACTAATCAAAGAACAATCATACAATCTGTGCCTCTTATCTCGGAACTTTGATTTTACCTCCCCAGCTCCTCTCCCCCTCCCAAGACTGACTACTATTTTCTGCTTTACATCACCCGTCATATTTACTGCATCATCCTACCCTATATATGTATATATGTGTGTGTTTCTTAAGAATTTGTCATTATTAGCCAGATGAAGAGGCCATGAAGCCTCGAAAGCTTGCTTTTTCTTACCATGTTTTCAGGTAGCCATTAAAAGGTATCAACCACTGAGGACTCTGATTCCAATATTTATCTAGCTAACACGGTGCAAACATTTTTTACCTTATATTTTAGTAAAACAATTACTGAAAAATGTTTTTTTCTCTTGCCAGAAAAATCTATATGTTTTAAATAGTGGACAGGGGCTGTCTCGCCTCTCCTCTGAAAAATTAGCTGTTCCCACAATGCACTGCAAAGTCTCTTGCAGATGTTCACACAGCTCGGCCTCTTACATCCACAGCAAATTAGTAACAGAAGCTAATGGCCCAGCATGAGCCCATCAAACAACTGACAATTCCAGCCTTTCTAAAGGGCCCTTTATGTCAAAACCTCCCTATGAGACCTGTCCAGCTCTAAAGCCTATTTGTCTGTCCTGGTGTGCGGGCCTGCATCACCAAGTAGACCCTCTACTGGACCCCATGCCGGGAGAATGACTGTTGCCACTAGCAACAGATAAGAATCACTGTTCACCTCAGCAGGGATGGCAACACATCAGTCATGTGCTCAGAATAAAGGCACTGAGGTCTGTCGCCCAGCTTCAGTTGTGCCAAATTATTTCCACTGGTTAAACATACTATGGTGTAGGATGGGTAATTTAGTCCACAAGACTTCATTTAACGGGAGGCTCTTTGATTCCACTCCCTCCCCCACCTTTCCACTACCCAGACTAAAGACTTTTGTCCTTAGATATTAGCCAGGCCATCCCTCTCCAAATACCCCACCAAAAAAAAAGATTAAAATTATATCTAAATGTGCAAGAGATCAATGTGCAAATGTTATTCCTAGTCATTTACATACATTACGTGGCAATGGAAGTCAAACTGTATCCCCTTAGCAGAAACCTGTATATAGGTATTACATATGTGTTGCAATGTGTGTAAAGCACTATGGAATGAATAGCGCTATATAAATGAATGAATATATATAGCAGGAATATGTATATGTAGTTATAAACTTTTACTGCCTCAAGAAATGCAAATGTGGTAATTGCTGCTTTAATTCTTCCTGGTGATATTGTGGTCTTCACTGTTAAAGTATAATATGTCATTAAGCAAGACAACTGGGAAAAATAAAATACTGTTTATTGAAATGTATGCATGTTTGTTTGTAATACACAGCAACCACCTCCATGGTAAATAAATATGTACATTTCGCTCTCATGTACGTGGTATTATTTTGCGATGTCCTAGTACAGCCCCTGAACCTTAAAGAGGACCTGTCACCAAACCATGCATAGTGAATCTAATTACAGCACTGGATGCTCTAGCACTGGAAAGGTGGTGATGTCAGGGCAGGAGGCTGTCGCCCCGCCTCCTGCAGTAACATCACCGCTTATACCCGCCTTGCTCTGTTAACCATAGAGCAGGGCGGGTGTAAGCGGTGACATCACCGCAGGGGGCGGGCCTAATCGGCCATTTCTAAAATAAACTCTATGTTCTACTGCAGACGAGTTAGACAATGATTGGCAGCGGTGGGCAGATTAAACATGCAGGGGGTGTGTATTTTCTCGGGGTACAGGGAGGCTCAAGTGCTGGGGGACCCCTTGCCTGGATGCTGCAGACGTGCTGCATCCAGTGCTGTAATTAGATCACCATGCCTGGTTTGGTGACAGGTCCTCTTTAATACAGCCATGTATGCACTACATTAAACTAGGTGTCACTCTGCTCTCTGCTGAGCGCCGGCTCTGTCTGATTTTGTATTTTCGTATTCATACACAAAAATGTGTTCTGCTACATTTTTGTGCATATCTGAAATTATGATTACTGCCAGGACGGAGCTAGAACATGTCTAATGGCCTTAATTGGCTCCATTCAATGGTCATAATTTTCCTGGGATTATGACACCCTGACGTAGTGCCCAGCCAAGAGCACTGTATGTGTGTAAATCTAACTTCAGACCAGTGGTCCCTTAACCTTTCATCCTCCAATTGCCACATCCAAAGTCCTCTAAGTGCCAACTTTGAATTCCTACACTCTTTCCAGTAGTATCATCTAGAGCTCCCACCCACCGCTATGTGACAGCTTTCCACCAGAAATCACACTTACCTTGTTCTAGCCTGACAACTTTGGGGGGGTCTTACTTTGTCCCCCAATCTGTATTCTCACATTAAGCACTCCCACCACTCACATCCAGCTTCAAGCACCCTCTTTTTCTGGCAGCACCATCATATCACCAGATTACCAGAATTATATCTCTATCCTCATGGCCATTATATTTGCATCTACATCTGCTGTTCTGTATTGAGTTCCTCAAAAGTCACGATCTGGAGACCTGCTAACCTGATGCTATAGCACCAAGCTGCTAGGCAGCCATGAGTGACAGAGAATGACCCCACAGCCATGTATGGTTTACGTAAAACAGTCAAAATCTGTAAGAGCATTCAGGAATTGCCACAGTCTGATTTATTCTACTAGTTTTGCATACACTTTCTTTTTCTAATATAGTATTGTTATATATATATAACTGTTCATAGGAAGTGAGCTACTGACATCCTTTAAAAGAAACAGAAATCCTCAAGAAAATGTCCTTCTCTTGCAGCTGCTGAGTGGTTGTATCCTGCAGTGTTTCTGGGTACGATGAACATTCGATAACTTGAATTTGATTCCCCGCTGCTTCCTGTTCCCAAAATATAATAGCCTCCATGTCTAGCTCTATTGATTGGGATACACTCAGACGTGTCTTGCTTATGCAGTGCTGTTGTAAAGCCAATAATGATTGCTCAGTAAACGTTCATCCTGATAGGTAAATGAATTTTTTTCTGGCAGCAAGCTTGGCTTTAAGAGCAGGTTAAAACCTAGATGGAGGACTGAATTTACTTAATGAGTAAAAAATGTACAGTGCATCCCTGAGCAGATTTCTATTAATCATAGTAATGCCAGCGGCTGGTAATCCTAACACAATATTTTGCCTTTGACAAGGACACAATATCTAATTTTTTTCCCCCACAAAGTAGCCGAGTGCCAGAATTGGTCCCTACTTGGATGCATAAACTCCCCTTTGGCTGTAACAAAGAATAAAACAAGGAACCCAAAGGCATCGGCTCATCCTTTGATCCCTCCTCATGACTTTATTTCATTAAACCTAAAGTATAAGGAGGAAAGTTAATGACATCATAAAAGCCAGAACTCCATAAAAGATGTTTCTGCTGATTTACTGCCCGTGTACGCACAGCGGGTCGTATAACTGCCCATTAAAGATGCTGGGTCCTGCTTTGCCTGCAGCTCTCCTTATCTGCAGTCTTTTATTTATGGCCAGAATATTGAGACTGGCTGTGCACAGTAAATCATAAAACCTATTTTATTGCCTGTGTAATTAACCCCTCAATTATCCGCCTCTGCAAGGGAGCTGGCGTCCTTCTCTAGGTCTTTATTAAAGGCTCTAAGCAGCTATTGTCTTTGTGAAAGGTGCAGCCCTTCTTGCCTTTATACTTGGGTAGCAATAAAATTGCAATAATCAACGCATTCTACATTGTTTGTAATGCTAGATTATGTTATTGTCAATGGATCCTTGTTGTCCAAACATGGAGTTACAAAATGATTTCCTCTCATCATACACCTACGGTACTACTCGTTTTTTTGCAGCTATTTATTTTTATTCTTCGTCAAATATCAGTGTATTTTTTACTTGCATAAAGACTTGTCAAAATATGACATTATTATATTCTGATCAAATGTATCCTTTGTCTTCAGTCACGTTTTAGGTATCCCCAAATTTAATGTGACTGAAATTGTTAAATAGCAAATATAATTTTTTTAGTGCAGTAAATCATACCATACCCCACTGTTCTTTGCAAAATATTAGCATTTATTCCTTCATGTATATGAAAATGATTTGTCAATTGGTTCATACTATGTGCACACATTGAGTATTTGATGATTTTTTACCTCCAGTGTTTGTTAGCCAAAACCAGGAGTGAAACAGTCTAAGGAAAAGTGTAAAAGAAGCACACCACCACTTCTGTATTTTTTTTTCCCTCTTCTCATTTTGGCTTACTAATATGTAGGTAAAAGACTCATCAAATACTTAATGTATGCACAAAGCCTAAAGCCGGCGTCACACACGTCAGTGTCGTCAGCGATCTGATCGCTGGCGACATTGACGGCTGATCGCTGGTGAGCTGTCACACAGACAGACTCACCAGCGATCATTGGACCAGCGATATCGTGGAAATTATTTAAATTTTCTGATCATCATAATGGGAGACCCAGACAATGGGGTTTAGGGCACTGCCCTCCGGAGGCCACACTAGGTACTACAAGTTTGTAAACACCGCCCCTCCGCTTATAAACCCCTACCGCAGGGAATATCCTCAGTTTTAAACTTAGTGTGCTCGGAGGAATCACACGCTTTGCTTGCACATCACAGCATTCTCACAGCTTACGTGATGGCGTCTGAAGACAAGGTAGGTCCCGGTCGGGGACCTCCGGCAGTCTCCCTGTTCACCCTTGGGGAACACACAGGTTGAGGTACCGGAGGGCCCAGAGCCTGGACACGTTGTGTCCTCCCGGTACGCTGCCGTGCTCCTTCCCATCCTCCTTGGGGGGCTCTGGGAAGTGGGAGACAGGAGCCTTGCACAGCTCCGCTCCGTCCGAGGCCTCCCTAAATGGTGCTTACAGACCGGACTGGAGCCAGCCCAGTCCGAGGCCTCCCTAAAGGTGCTTACAGACCGGACTGGTGCTGAAACCCCTGTCCGAGGCCTCCCATATATGGTGCTTACAGACCGGACCGGCACTGAGGCGCCCTGTGTGTCTCCGGTGTGCCTGGGGGTAGTGTCTGACACTGTGTTTTGACACTCAGACCGCGCGCAGCCTTTGGGTCCGCGGTTCTGGCGGTGTACCCTGTGCTGGGGTCACTATAGCTGACCGCCCTGTGTGTCACAGGGGCTGCGGCTGCGGGCTACAGATTTTGTCTGCAGCCCTGGGTATAGTGTGAGGCTATATCTCCCGCGCTGCGGGCTCCTGCACCAGATTACTAAGATGGCTGCTTGGAGAGATGTGGAGCAGCCCATGGGATGACGTCATCACTGGGCGTGTGTGTGTGTGCTTCCCGCGTGTTTTCGGCACCGCCCACGACTTGTCTGGCGGCGGCCATCTTCTCCTCACTTCCCTGTTGGGACTGAATGAGTGCACTGCTGTACTCCCGGGAGAATCCGGTCCTTACCCTCGCGGAGGCCACACACACACCGCTCCCCTCCACCGCATTGAAGCGGTCGGTAAGCCGCCGGTGTTCCGGTTTCCTACTTGGCTTATTTTTCTCTTCTGCTGTCGGCATGTCCCCAGCAAAGAAGAGCGCTGCTAAGGCAGACAACTCTACCACTACCTGTGCTACATGCAACGGGACGCTGGTTGGGGGGTCCTGCAATAACTGCGGACGCCCAGAGGCCCGGACTGATGCTGCAGAGGCTGCAGCTCCGGTGCTGTACCCTGAGGTTCAGGTGATCCCAGGGCCATGGGAGACACAGAATAAGATAAATGAATCTGTGTTATCCAAGCTGTCCTCCATGTCGCAATCCCTGGAGGCACTGACTAGGAGACTGGAAAGTCCAGCTGCTCCCTCAAGTTACCCCCGGGTGTCACCCCTTGTTGCCGCGAGATCCCTTAAGCGGGCTCGCCGGGATGAATCACCCGAGATCCAGAACCTCTCTGAGGAGGAGCGTCACTCTGACGGGAACGAGGATGATGGGGGTTCAATACTTGAGTCTATGTCAGAACCACCTGACGGGGTGGAGGATTTGGTATCCTCCATAAACGAGACTCTTCATCTCGTGGCACCCCCTGAGGAGGTGGACCTCCATCCGAAGGAGGCTTATCAATGGCTGCAGCCAGAGGCTCGCTCATGTGGCTCCTTTATGGACCACACTAACTTTGGAAGGGTGGTTAGAGCACCCAGGGTTCACCCTGGGCGGCGTTATGTCCGCAAATCTAGGGACACTCGCTTCCCCTTCTCACAGGAGGTGCTTCAGGAGTGGTCGCAGTCCCCGAAGGTGGACGCTTCCATGACCAGGATTGCTCCCTTTTCTCTGCCTCTGATAGCTCCTCATTGAAGGACGCGACGGATAGACAGGTCGAACAACTCGCCAAGTCTTCCTATGAGGCTGTGGGGTCTTCATTTGCCCCTAATTTTGCCACGGTCTGGACCTTGCAGGCGATCACCGCCTGCTTGGATGGTATAACTGACCTGGCGGGGTCCAATTCAGAGGTCCTAGCGCTTACTGATAGGGCAAAGGCCTATGCAGATTACGCCAGGACTGCGACCCTAGAAACTGCCACTCGCTCGGCTGTGGCTTCGGCCAATGCGATAGCGATCCGCAGGTTATTGTGGCTGCGTCTATGGGACTCAGATGCCACGTCAAAGAAGATTCTGCAGAATCTTCCGTTTTCTGGTGACAGACTGTTTGGTACTGAGCTGGATAAGCTGATAAAGGATTCTGCGGAGTCTAAGATCCCACAGAATAAACCCAAGCCACGGTATACCGTTAAAAGGAACCCTAAACAGTGGTCCTTTCGCTCCAGCTCACAGTCATCAGCCTCGTCCGTTCGCGCGGACAGAGGGGGTAAGCCCTCTACTCAGTGGCGCCCCAAGGGTCGCCAGAAGAAGTCAACGGGGGCGGCGGCTGCCACTCCCAAACCCACTTCCGCATGACTCGCTCTCCAGTCCTGCCGCCCCACAGGTGGGGGGCCGCCTGTCCCGATTTCAGGACAGATGGTTACTTCTCGTTCAAGGTCAGTGGGTCCGAGACGTAGTCTCGCGCGGCTACAGGATAGAGCTGACGTCGCGGCCGGCACACCGATTCCATCGGTCTGTTCCATCCCCGGAAAAGTCTCAGGCTTTTCATCTGGTGTTGGAGGGGCTCCGCAGAGATGGAGTAGTGATCCCAGTGCCTTCCGGAGAGAGGTTCAGGGGTTTTTACTCCAACCTCTTTATCGTCCCGAAGAAGGACGGCTCCTTTCGCCCGGTTCTGGACCTCAAGTTGTTCAACCGTCACGTGTTGGTTCGGAAGTTCCGCATGGAATCCCTGCGCTCCGTGATCGCGGCTGTGTCGCAGGGAGACTTCTTAGCGTCCATAGATATCCGAGACGCTTACCTTCACGTGCCCATTGCACCAGCTCATCAGCGCTGGTTGAGATTTGCAGTGGGGGACGAACACTACCAGTTCGTGGCGCTGCCCTTCGGGTTGGCCTCGGCTCCGCGGGTGTTCACGAAAGTGATGGCCTCTATGATGGCTCTCCTACATATGCAGGGACATGCCGTCATACCCTATTTAGACGACCTGCTGGTCAGGGCGCCATCAGAACATCTTTGCCGGAAGAGCCTAGAGGTGACCATGAAGTCTCTGGAACAGTTTGGGTGGCTTCTCAATGTCCAGAAATCAACCCTGGTTCCGACCCAGTCACTGACATATCTGGGCATGGACTTCCACACGGACTCAGCTCTGGTGTCCCTACCACGAGCCAAACAGCTGGCCATCCAATCGGGAGTCCAAGATATACTCCTGTCCCCACAATCATCCATACGGGTGTTGATGAAGCTGGTGGGACGCATGGTGGCAGCGATAGAGGCGGTGCCTTTTGCACAGTTTCACCTCCGTCCTCTTCAGCTGGAAATTCTCCGCAGATGGGACAAGAGGACGATCTCGCTGAATCGGCTGATGGCCCTTTCACGATCGACCAGGGATTCCCTGCTGTGGTGGCTCCAGCCACATCACTTGTCACGGGGCCGGTCTTTTCTCAAACCGTCATGGTTAGTGGTGACCACCGACGCCAGTCTGAAGGGCTGGGGGGCGGTGTTCTTACACCACAGGGCTCAAGGCCTCTGGACTCAGTCGGAGTCGGCGTTGCAGATCAATGTGCTGGAGATCAAGGCGGTCTATCTGGCGCTCCTGGCGTTTCAGAAGTTCCTGTCGGGACAGCCCATCCGGGTTCAGTCCGACAATGCGACGGCCGTCGCATATATAAATCATCAGGGAGGGACCAGAAGTGCTCAGGCCCTCGCCGAAGTCCACCGCATTCTATCCTGGGTGGAGGACAACAACTGTCTGATCTCCGCAGTTCACATCCCAGGAGTCGAAAACTGGGAGGCCGATTACCTGAGCCGACAGGGAATGGACGCCGGAGAGTGGTCTCTTCATCCGGACGTCTTCCGGGACATCTGCAGCAGATGGGGCACTCCGGACGTGGATCTGATGGCCTCACGGCTCAATCATCAGGTGCCGCAATACATGGCGAGATCATGGGATCCTCAGTCTCTGGGGGCGGACGCCCTGATCCTGAGTTGGTCCGGATTCCATCTACCATATGTGTTCCCTCCGCTGGCACTGATTCCCAAGGTTTTGTGGAAGATCAGGTTGGAGTGCAGCGTAGCCATTCTAGTGGCACCGGATTGGCCCAGGAGGTCCTGGTATCCGGACCTGTGGCAACTGTCCGGCGGACTCCGGAGGGCTCTTCCAGACCGCGCAGATCTACTCGCGCAGGGCCCCTTCTTCCACCTCAATTCCAAGGCCCTCAGATTGACTGCATGGCTCTTGAGGCCTGGCTTCTGACATCCAGGGGATTCTCTCCTACAGTGGTTGCCACTATGAATCGGGCTAGGAAGCCTGTATCACGGAGGATTTACCACAGGACGTGGAAAATCTTTTTCTCCTGGTGTGCCTCTGGTGGACGGTCTCCGTGGCCCTTGTCCGTTCCGACTTTGTTGGCTTTCTTGCAATCGGGTTTGGAATTGGGCTTATCCCTCAGCTCCCTGAAGGGTCAAGTATCAGCGCTTTCAGTGCTGTTTGACAGGCGTTTGGCGCTCCTTCCTAAGGTCCGTCAATTTCTGCAGGGGGTGTCTCGGGTGGTTCCGCCATACAGGCGACCGCTGGACCCTTGGGACCTTAACATGGTCCTGGCGGCTCTGCAGAAACCGCCATTCGAGCCACTGAGGGAAGTCTCCCTCTCTCATCTGTCACAGAAAGTGGTCTTTCTGGTGGCAATTACATCTCTGAGACGGGTTTCAGAATTGGCTGCACTGTCGTGCAAGTCACCCTTCCTGGTAGTCCACCAGGACAAGGTGGTGTTGCGTCCGCGGGCAGAATTTTTGCCAAAGGTGGTGTCCACTTTTCACTTGAACCAAGAGATTGTGCTCCCATCATTTTGTCCCGCTCCTGTTCATCAGGTTGAGCGCGACCTCCACACTCTGGATTTAGTGAGGGCTGTACGCATTTATGTGTCCAGGACGGCCTCTTTCCGGAGTTCGGACTCTTTGTTCATCCTTACGGCGGGTCGCTGTAAGGGGTCCGCGGCATCCAAATCAACCTTGGCCAGATGGATCAAGGCTCCCATTCAAGAGGCTTACCGTTCGGCGGGTCTGCCTCTCCCGGTGGGCTTGAAGGCGCACTCGACCAGAGCCGTTGGTGCTTCCTGGGCTTTGCGACATCGCGCTTCAGCTCTGCAAGTGTGTCAGGCGGCAACCTGGTCCAGCCTGCATACATTCTCTAAGCACTATATGGTGCATGCCCATGCCTCTGCGGTTGCAAGTTTGGGCCGGCGGGTCCTCCAGGCGGCGGTTGCCCACCTTTGAGGGGGACCGTGTATATCAACGTCTTTTGAGGAACTCTTCCCGCCCTGGGGTTTGCTTTAGGACATCCCCATTGTCTGGGTCTCCCATTATGATGATCAGAAAAAAGAGAATTTTGTTTACGTGTACCGTAAATTCTTTTTTCTTGAATCATCAATGGGAGACCCAGCACCCACTCAGTTGTTCCGTTGGATGTTTTGCATTTGCCTGTTCCCAGTTGGGACAGTTTATCCGGGTTGTTGGACCGTCTGTGCACGGTTTCTTTCCCGATGTTTCGGGTGTGGTTTATGTTGTCTCCTCGCAGCTTATGGACCAAACTGAGGATATTCCCTGCGGTAGGGGTTTATAAGCGGAGGGGGCGGTGTCTACAAACTTGTAGTACCTAGTGTGGCCTCCGGAGGGCAGTGCCCTAAACCCCATTGTCTGGGTCTCCCATTGATGATTCAAGAAAAAAGAATTTACGGTACGTAAACAAAATTCTCTTTATCGTTTCCACGATGTCTGCAGGCTGGTATCCATGGTAAACTGCGGGTAACTAGGCAGCGCGCGCTGCCTAGATACCCAATGTATACCTTGGTTACCAGCCTTCTCCGCTCACCGGCTAGTATCCAAGGTGCACAGCGGGTAACTAGGGTACCCGATGTGTACTTTGGATACCAGTCGGTGAGCGGAGAAGGCTGGTAACCAAGGTACACATCTGGTATCTAGGCAGCGCGCGCTGCCTAGTTACCCGCAGTTTACCATGGATACCAGCTCCCAGCGCTTGCTGAGAGGCGCTGGGAGTTGGCTGGTCACGCATCGCGGTGTCGCACACAGCGATGCTGCGTGTCCACCAGGCGACCATCACCAGGTTTTGGTCCAGTCCGAGAAATCGCTGGTTGATGCGCCCTGTCACACCTGTCAATATCGCTGCAACGTCACGTGTAGCAGTGATATTGACGCGTGTGACGGCCCCTTAAGGCAATTCACATGTACACTAGACAATCTTAAAATGTGCCTGCTTTCTCATTGGATCATGCTGTTGGATAAATATGTCAAAATTGAAATTGTCCAAATAAGGCCCCTTTCACATCAGCGTTTTTTTTAAATCGCAGCTGATGCAGTGAAAAAAACGTATCTGCCGCGATTAACGCATAACTGCGACACTTGCGCACAGTTGCGGCAAGCCCCATGCAATGTCTATGGGGCTTGCGGTAGGGGTGCGGCAGGTGCAGCCGCAAAAAAAACGCAGTCAGCAGCGTTTTTTTTTTCGCGGCCGCACCTGCCGCAAGTGCCGAAACCGCACTTGCCGCACCCTTACCGTATGCGTTTTTTTCACCGCATCTGCCGCGATTTAAAAAAACCGCTGATGTGAAAGCGGCCTTAGATATTGTTAAATGGTTAGTAAAGATGAGCAAGTGTGCTCACCATTGCTCAATACTTGATCGAATCTCTGCCTCCCTCTCTTGCCCTCTATCACTTTCTATCTTGCCCTCCCTCTCTCACCCCTCTCCCCATCTCTCTCTCCCCTCTCTTCCTCTCTCTCTCTCCCCCTCTCCCCTCTCTCTCTCCCTCCCTCTCTCCCCCCTCTCTCCCTGTACCCCACTCTTTCCCTCCCTTTCTCCCTCTTTTTCTCCCTCCCTTTCTCTTCCCCTCTCTCTACCCCTCTCTTTCTGTATTCCTCTTTCTCTGCCTCTCCCTCTTTTCCCCCTTTTTTTCTCACTCAACGTGCGCACATAGCCTAATAACCCCCCACACTCCCACAGTGTCATAGAAGGCATTGACTCAGTTTTGTAGCAGGGCAGTTAGTTTTCCATTTCCTTACATCTTTAATAAGTGAATATAGGTCTGTCTGTGAGTGCACTTGCGTCCTTTTCTAATTTAGTTTTTACTATTAAATGTTTTGCATTTCTCAGAAAGTAAAGAAGCAGCCTAGCAGTTTTTAGATTCTGGAAATGGTGGGACATTGACGAGGCACTTATGAAGGGTACCAGAGAAGCTAAAGACTTTTGTTCTTTTCAAACATGAAAACCTATCCTAAGCAGTCGAATGCCTTTTCTGCATCCAGACTTAAAGGGGTTGTCCAGTCTAAATCAACAAGTCTGCAATTACTCTGTATGACTGCAGACTTGTAAATCCTCACATCACAAGCACTGTAAGGATTCTCCAGTGTCCGAGCTGAGAACAGTCTCACGTGGCCACAAGTATGTGGTTTACATACTTTGGGTCTCAATTGGACTAGAGGGTCACAGCCTCACTCAATACACTAGAATATTCGGTGAAGCAACCCCCTTTAGTCAGATTCTGGCTGTGAGTCTGGATATCGTATACTTCCGGCCACATGACCACTGTTCATGACCCTGACACTTGAGAATCCGAGAATCCTCACAGTGCATCCGATGTGAGTAATTGCAGATTTATGGATTTAGACAGGACAACGCTATTGTAGAACGATGTCTCCTGTTTATGTTACTGCATCTATTAGGCTGGTTTCACACTTGCGGACCCCTCCGCAGCATCCTGCGGAGGGGATCCGTAAGCTGAGCGCAGACATTGGGGCATATTTATCATGCTAAATGCTTTAGAATGTCTTTTGTGAATTACATTAGGTTTGTAATGTGTTTTAGATGTTTTTTTAAGACTTTTAAGATTAGGAGAGGTGATTATAAGAAGAGGAATATCGATCTAAGGCTGGTCTCACACTTGCGGACCCCTCCGCAGCGTCCTGCGGAGGGGATCCGCAAGCTGAGCGCAGGCACCGCGCGTCCCTATGTTTAACATGGGAACGCAGGTGCCAGCGCTCTGATGCATATTGGCGTGCGCACTGTGCGCACCCATTCCCTGCAACGTATGATTTGTACGCAAGCGGATGCCTGCGCATAAATCACACACTCTCGTCTGCACCCTGAACGTGACATGAGACTGTGTGATTTGTGCGCAGGCATCCGCTTGCGCATAAATCAGATATAGCAGTGAATGAGTGCGCACAGGGTGCACGCGCCAATCTGCATCAGAGTACAGGCACCTGCGTCCCCATGTTAAACATAGGGACGCGCGGTGCCTGCGCTCAGCTTGCGGATCCCCTCCGCAGGACGCTGCGGAGGGGTCCGCAAGTGTGAGACCAGCCTTAGATCGATATTCCTCTTCTTATAATCACCTCTCCTAATCTTAAAAGTCTTAAAAAAACATCTAAAACACATTACAAACCTAATGTAATTCACAAAAGACATTCTAAAGCATTTAGCATGATAAATATGCCCCAATGTACATATTTTTTTCTTTATTAATTAATGCCGATATGTGTGAAGAATTAAAAGTTGAGAAGAATTGTGTGAAATTCTTGAGCATTTCTTTTAACAAGATGCTATGTTTTTCACTTCGGGCATCTACATAGCTGGCAAAAACACCTTTTTTATTATTTTCATTGTATTTTTTTTTTTTTTTTTTTTCCATTATAATTCCTTGGCTTTCACTGCACAGACAAGTTGTCCTTGGAAGAGAAACCCAATGTAAATATCTTCTGTCTGCTAGTCAAGCAGGATCCAGTTCCCACAGGCAAGGAGACATTTGACTTACAGCACTAATAAGAAAGAGTGTTTGGCAAGAATCTATTCATTTAGTTTGTGAAAAATTGATAATTAATAACAGATGTTAAGCTAGAAAATAATCGAACTCGCAGGTGGAAGGGTAAAGCTTTATTATGAAAAATACCTGACAGCTCCACTTTCATGGATGTTTTTTAAATGCCTGTATACATCGTAACATAACAATTCAGAATAATTAGGCCTTTGAGTTGGGCTTTTCCTTTGTAATGTGGACTCAAAATGAATGAAAAAAAAGACAACTGGGTGTTGCCAGATGTTGGAGTGTCTCTGTATACCCTGAAACCGTAATCTTTGCTGACACACTTGAGACTTGTCTCTTTGACAAGGTGAAGGTAACACCAAGTTGTCTATTTATCAAGAGCAATAGCAGAGAAATGGTAAAACAGGAAGTTAGTAAGGAAATGCTCTCAAATTATTATTCATGAGGAACATAATTGTTTACTAAAACTTGATAGACAAATGCTTTTGAGGATTTAAGCATTTGTGGTATATGTTATGAATAAATGACCACATAGCTTATAATTTGATAACATTGCAGTATTAAAGGACTTATCCGGTTTAAATCTTTACAGTATTGGGCTACACAGATACAAGTAGATAGATGGTAATTACATACCTGATCTGCTGTAAACCCTTCTCTCCTGTCAGCACCTGTCTCAGAGCGGTCACATGACCTCTCCTGCAGTGATTTTGCTGCTTCCTATGATGTCACGTCCCGACCACTCAGCATTAGCTTATCCCCCGCCCTGTACACAGCATCACAGCCCAGTCACTGTGAGTGACAGCCGACTCCCCTCTGCTAACACAGCCCATGTGTGCTGAGTAGAGAGGAGCTGTTTGAGGCAGGATTGCATGGACACTGCAAGTACACCGAGCAGCTCCCAGACAAGTGCCTCTGTATGCAATGCCTGCTCTCACCCAATTTTTTCTTGTTTTGTTTTTAACCCCCTGACTGCTGGTGACCAAGTACTGGGAGAAAAGCAGGAATTGCAGTGCTAGCTGTGCAATTGTGAGGACTTGTGGGGCTCCTCCTAAATGCAAGTTTACATTCAGTCATTGGCTCGTTAGTGCTCATGATCTGTGATATCATTATCATTAGGCTTTTTTGCTGGCACAATATAAAAAGTGTCAGTGCCTCAGATAAACTGACAGTTTTATTTCAGAGTTACCGTATATACTCGAGTAATGTAATGGGCACAATGCAGGGGATTTATTCAGTTCTGATCAATATGACAAGAGGTCACAGGATGGCTTCACTTGAGAATGGCAGAGTCCTGGCCAATCAAGGTGCAGGGGGCGTGCAGAGAGGAGTGTGGAGGGGGCAGAGAGGGGTGTACAGGGGGTGGTGATCAGCACAGGCTGTAAGAAGGAAAAAAAACAGGAAGCTACCTAATCATGAAATGCTGCATGTAAACATTAGTGATGAGCGAGTACTAAAATGCTCGGGTGCTCGAAGCTCGGGCCGAGCGTCCCGAGATACTCGTGTACTCGGCCCGAGTAACGAGCCCATTGTTATCCTATGGGAGACACGAGTATTTTTATGAAATGACTGCCGGCTGCCTGGAAAAACCCTAAAAATGTCACAAAAGTCTCAGAAGAGTGCTGAAATGACATGGCAACACCATGGGGAAGAGCCCTGGAAGCATTTCTCACTGAAAAGTCACAGCTGTGAACAATGTTGTCCGAGTTTCACGCCAATTTTACGGAGTGTCCTGAAAACCTTCCAAAATGACACCAAAATGAATATTTAGGGTGGAAATGTTAAGGGCACATACCCAATAGTGAGATACAGCTGGTGTATGTCACTTTTTGTGATTACATAAAAGATTTTACGTGAAAACATTGTGCGACACTCCGATGACCCTGACAAGAGACGTACATGAAGCCCTGTCTACAAATAAAGTGCCCATTTTGAGGAACTGGGTCTATTGTAGTATCTTCCTTTGCAAGGGCAGTCAAAAATTGGGAGGTTCACCAATGCCCCTGGATACAGACATGCAGGATGGCCTGTAAACAAGAACTGGGTGTATTTTAGTGTAGCCATTTGGTCAGGTCAGCCAAAAATTGGGAGGTTCAACAATGACCCATGCTTACAGACATGTAGTAGGGCCTGTAACCCTCAAGTGGGTGTATTTTAGTATAGCCCTTTGGTCAGGGCAGCCAAAAATTGGGAGGTTCAACAATGACCCATGCTTACAGACATGTAGTAGGGCCTGTAACCCTCAAGTGGGTGTATTTTAGTATAGCCCTTTGGTCAGGGCAGCCAAAAATTGGGAGGCTCCTCTTTGTCCCTGGATAGAGATGTGCAGGAGGGCCTGTAACCCTCAAGTGGGTGTATTTTAGTATAGCCCTTTGGTCAGGGCAGCCAAAAATTGGGAGGTTCAACAATGACCCATGCTTACAGACATGTAGTAGGGCCTGTAACCCTCAAGTGGGTGTATTTTAGTATAGCCCTTTGGTCAGGGCAGCCAAAAATTGGGAGGCTCCTCTTTGTCCCTGGATAGAGATGTGCAGGAGGGCCTGTAACCCTCAAGTGGGTGTATTTTAGTATAGCCCTTTGGTCAGGGCAGCCAAAAATTGGGAGGTTCAACAATGACCCATGCTTAGACATGTAGTAGGGCCTGTAACCCTCAAGTGGGTGTATTTTAGTATAGCCCTTTGGTCAGGGCAGCCAAAAATTGGGAGGCTCCTCTTTGTCCCTGGATAGAGATGTGCAGGAGGGCCTGTAACCCTCAAGTGGGTGTATTTTAGTATAGCCCTTTGGTCAGGGCAGCCAAAAATTGGGAGGTTCAACAATGACCCATGCTTACAGACATGTAGTAGGGCCTGTAACCCTCAAGTGGGTGTATTTTAGTATAGCCCTTTGGTCAGGGCAGCCAAAAATTGGGAGGCTCCTCTTTGTCCCTGGATAGAGATGTGCAGGAGGGCCTGTAACCCTCAAGTGGGTGTATTTTAGTATAGCCCTTTTGTCAGGGCAGACAAAAATTGGGAGGCTCCTCTTTGTCCCTGGATAGAGACGTGCAGGAGGGCCTGTTAAGAACTGGGTGTATTGTAGTATAGCCCTTTTGTCAGGGCAGCCAAAAATTGGGAGGCTCCTCTTTGTCCCTGGATAGAGATGTGCAGGAGGGCCTGTAACCCTCAAGTGGGTGTATTTTAGTATAGCCCTTTTGTCAGGGCAGACAAAAATTGGGAGGCTCCTCTTTGTCCCTGGATAGAGACGTGCAGGAGGGCCTGTTAAGAACTGGGTGTATTGTAGTATAGCCCTTTTGTCAGGGCAGCCAAAAATTGGGAGGCTCCTCTTTGTCCCTGGATAGAGATGTGCAGGAGGGCCTGTAACCCTCAAGTGGGTGTATTGTAGTATAGCCCTTTTGTCAGGGAAGCCAAAAATTGGGAGGCTCCTCTTTGTCCCTGGATAGAGACGTGCAGGAGGGCCTGTTAAGAACTGGGTGTATTGTAGTATAGCCCTTTTGTCAGGGCAGCCAAAAATTGGGAGGCTCCTCTTTGTCCCTGGATAGAGACGTGCAGGAGGGCCTGTTAAGAACTGGGTGTATTTTAGTATAGCCCTTTGGTCAGGGCAG
This sequence comes from Allobates femoralis, assembly GCA_033576535.1. Lineage (NCBI taxonomy): Eukaryota > Metazoa > Chordata > Amphibia > Anura > Aromobatidae > Allobates > Allobates femoralis. Next base: position 657,098,979 of record JARQOC010000003.1, on the reverse strand, counting down.
CCAAAAATTGGGAGGTTCAACAATGACCCATGCTTACAGACATGTAGTAGGGCCTGTAACCCTCAAGTGGGTGTATTTTAGTATAGCCCTTTTGTCAGGGCAGCCAAAAATTGGGAGGTTCAACAATGACCCATGCTTACAGACATGTAGTAGGGCCTGTAACCCTCAAGTGGGTGTATTTTAGCCTAGGCCTTTGGCCAGGGCAGCCAAAAATTAGGAGGCTCCACATTGTCCCTGGATAGAGACGTGCAGGAGGGCCTCAAAACTCAAAATTTTTCACATTGAAAAGATGTGGGTATCCTGTCTTTGTAATGCCCATTCAAAAAGAATTGGCGTAAAAATTTACCACTGGGGGTATACCTGAAACAACAGCCAAACTATTGTAACGGTCATCATGGTGGCACATGAGGAGAAGGAGGAGCAGTCCAGCGATTAGCCAAGGAATAGGAAGACGACGTGGTGGATGATCCAGTAGCTGACCCAACCTGGCAGGAGTATATGCAGAGCGAGGACAGCAGTGCACAGGGGGAGGGAGGCATAGCATCCCAACAGGCAGTACGAAGCAGGGTCGGGTACGCAGGCATAAGGCAGGCAATCGTTCCCCGGAACAACAACACGACACAAGGTGCCTGTGCAAATGTTAGGTCTTCCCGAGTCTGGCAGTATTTTCAGTTGGCTCCAGATGACTCTAAAAAGGCCATTTGCAACACCTGCCATGCCAGCATCAGCAGGGGTACGAAAAGTAGCAGCCTGACCACCCCCAGCATGATCAGGCACATGTCAGCCAAGCACCCGACTTTGTGGAAAGTACAACAGAGTCGAGGAGCGGTGCTTGCTGATGTCACTGCTACGTCTTTGCCTGTTGTGCGTGCGAGCCAATCCCCTGTCCATGCTGGCCGCGAACAAGCCTCCGGCCCTGCACCTGAAGTTGCCCACGTACAAATTACACCACCATCAAGCACGTCCTTGTCCCAGCGCAGTGTTCAATTATCCATTCAGCAAACATTTGAACGGAGGCGCAAATACGCTGCCAACGCCCCACATGCCACAGTCCTGAATGATCACATTTCGCGACTCATTGCGCTACAAATGTTGCCTTTCCGGCTGGTGTAGACGGAAGCATTCTGCAACCTGATGGCGGCTGCTGTCCCACGTTACTCGGTCCCCAGCCGCCACTATTTCTCCAGATGTGCCGTTCCCGCATTGCATAACCACGTGTCCAACAGCATCACACGTGCCCTGAACAACGCTGTTTCAGCCAAAGTCCACCTAATAATAATAATAATAATACAGCTTTATTTATATAGCGCCAACATATTACGCAGCGCTTTACAATGTAGGGTTAGAGTACAGAAAATATAATACAGTAAGTAATTACAGTAGAGAACAAATACAGTAGAATAATTGGATACAAAACAATAGGCATAGAATCAATGTAAAAAAGAAAATACAAAAAATAAAGCAAGAAATGAAGGTAACCCTGCTCAAAAGAGCTTACAATCTACAATGGGATAGGGGTTGCACAAGGTACAGGGGCTTATTGCACTGATGGTCCAGGCATCTCGAGGAAATGGGGCATAGAACTAAGCTTACATGGATGGTCATTATACAGTCTGTTTGGACCTTTTTGGTTTGGTGGAGTTTGTAGAAGAGTAATGTCCAGAGGGATAGGCCACTATCTACAGTACAAAGGACTTCTATTAGGGAGTATGATAGGCCGCCTTAAAAAGATGCGTTTTTAGGGATCGTCTGAAGCCATGCAAGTTGTGGATAGTCCTGATTTCTTTTGGTAAAGCATTCCAGAGGTTTGGTGCAGCTCTGGAGAAGTCTTGGAGCCGGGAGTGGGAGGATCGGATTATTACCGATGTCAGTCGAAGGTCATTTGAGGAACGTAGAGCGCGAGTGGGGTGATAGACAGAGATGAGGGAGGAGAGGTAGGGGGGTGCTGCACTGTGAATAGCTTTGTGGGTGATAAGCAATTTGAATTTGATGCTGTAGTATACGGGCAGCCAGTGCAATGACTGGCACAGAGCAGAGGCATCTGAGTAACGATTGGCCAGATGGGTGATCCTGGCTGCTGCATTAAGGATGGACTGGAGAGGATAAACTCTGGTGAGGGGGAGGCCGCTTAATAGAGAATTGCAATAGTCAAGGCGGTAATGGATTAGGGCCACGGTGAGGGTTTTTGTTGTTTACAGGGTGAGAAAGGGACGGACTCTGGAGATATTCTTCAAGTGTAAGTGACATGAGCGGACGAGACATTGTGTGTGGGAGGAGAAGGAGAGATCGGTGTGAAACATAACACCCAGACAACGAGCCTGCTGCCTAGGCATTATTGTGGTGCCACAAACTGAGAGAGAGATGTCCGATTTAGGGAGGTTAGTGGATGGGGGGAGCAGAAGAAGTTCAGTTTTGGAAAGGTTTAGTTTCAAATAGAGAGTGGACATGATATTGGAAACTGCAGCTAGACAGTCATTGCTGTTCTTTAATACCTCAGGGGTAAGGTCAGGGGCTGAAGTGTATAACCACAGACACGTGGACAAGTGCTTGTGGGCAAGGCCGCTACATCTCCTTGACAAAACACTGGGTTAATATTGTGGAGGCTCTGACACAGTCTGATCGAGGGACGGAACACGTCCTTCCCACACCAAGGATAGCAGGCCCTACCTCTGTCAGGGTTTCACCAACACTCTACAGCTCCGGAATGTCATGCTCTTCAGCCTCCTCCTCCTCCTGCTCATCCTCATCCACTGTACCCTCCACACCAGTCCCAAGCTGGAAGCACTGCAGCACTGCCTCTGCGAAGCGGCAACAGGCTGTGCTGAAGCTAGTCTGCATAGGTGACAAACCCCACAATGCAGAAGAGGTGTGGACAGCTCTGAAACAGCAGGCAGATCACTGGCTCACACCTCTGAACCTAAAGCCAGGAAAGGTCGTGTGTGACAATGGACGGAACTTGGTGGCAGCTTTGAGGCGAGGCCAGCTGACGCATGTTCCATGCGTGGCCCACGTGCTCAACCTGGTGGTTCAGAGGTTTGTAAAGTCATACCCAGAGCTGTCTGAACTGCTGGTAAAAGTTCGCCGTCTATCTGCACATTTCCGCAAGTCACCTGCTGCTTGAGCCGACCTTGGCGGATTTCAGCGCCGTTAGCGTCTTACGGCCCACAGACTGGTGTGTGATGTCCCCACGCGTTGGAATTCAACTCTGCACATGTTGGTCAGGATATGTGAGCAGAAGAGGGCAGTTGTTGACTACCTGCATCACCTAAGCCGTCGGGAAATGGTTCAAACTCCACACATAACACCTGAGGAGTGGAGATGGATGTCCGACCTATGTACCGTCCTCCAAAACTTTGAGGACTCCACCCAGATGGTGAGCGGCAATGACGCCATTATTAGCGTCACCATACCACTACTCTGCCTTCTAAAACGGTCGCTGCTGAAAAACAAAGAGGATGCATTGCAGGCCGAGCGCGATGACTTGGAGCAAGAAACAGTAGTGGGTGTGGGTGAAAACACAGAGTCCAGCCTCATCTCATCACAACGTGCAGTGGAGGACTATGACGAGGAGGAGGAGGATGAAGACATGGTGCAACTCTCTGGCCAAATTGAGGATATGACATGCACACCAGTCATACCCTCGATTCAGCGTGGCTGGCCAGAGGACAGGGGAGATGAGGAGGAGGAGGAGGAGGACAGCATGTTCAGTCATCGTGTTGGTCTGGATACTAAAGTGATGGCTGTTAAGAGTCTGGCGCACATGGCTGACTTTATGGTAAGCTGCCTGCCTCATGACCCTCGCGTTCAGAACATCTTGGCCGACAATCTGTACTGGTTGGCAACACTGTTAGACCCACGGTACAAGGAGAACTTTGTCTGTCATTCCTGAGGCGGAGAGGTCAGCCAAAACGCAGCAGTTCCAGAAGGCCATAGTCACGGAAGTAGGCAAATCATTCCCCTCACAAAACGCTAGCGGCATAGGTCAGGAATCGGTGGACAACCAAGGCGTACGGCCGAGAGGGGCACAAGTCCAATCCGCCAAAGGTAGGGGAACAGTCTTTACGAGGTGGGACAGTTTTCTCAGCCCCTCACGTACCACAGCCCCTGAGGTGCGGGGTAGTGACACAAGAAATGCTAAGTTTGGTCAGATGCTGAAGGAGTACCTTGCCGATCGAACAACTGTACTGCGAGATTCCTCTGTGCCTTACAATCATTGGGTCTCCAAGCTGGACACGTGGCATGAATTGGCTCTCTACGCCTTGGAAGTCCTGGCCTGCACTGCCGCTAGCATTTTGTCACAGCGTGTTTTCAGTGCCGCAGGTGGAATCATTACTGATAAACGCAACCGCCTGTCAACTGAAAATGCTGACAGGCTGACTGAGATCAAGATGAACAAGGGTTGGATTGGGCCAGACTTCACCACACCACCAACAAATGACAACTGAATTTAAATTTTGTAATGGGAATTTGCCATGTACCTCCACTGACCCATGGGTACACACTTCTGGACTTCCGAGTGTCCAAGTGTGGGATCAGTAATGTCCGTGGACGTGCACTCAGCCAGTTGGTAGGAAGGAGGATCAGGTTGGGAAATGTGCGGTGCAGTATCACGGCTACTGACAATTGACCGTGTGGAAGACAGGGTGTTTGTGGAGGTGCCAATCAGACTTGAAGCATTATCCGCTATCCAAATAACAAGCTGTTGACACTAGTGTTGGTTCAAGAGCGTAGTACTGCAGCGGGCCCCAACAATTTGGGACAGGACGTGTGAGCGAGTAGATGTGCCACTTTCTTGTTGCGAAATTAGTGCTTGCACACGACCTCGGCCTCTGCCTGCACCACCATCACGTTCACCTCCTTGTTCCTTGCCAACGCCCTTGCGCATTTTGCTTGTATACAGCGACAACAGTCACAGGAGAGGATTTTAGTCCCTAACCTGTATCAAGGTATGACGTACACCAGTCTGGTGACTGTTCAGATCACAAGAGATTAGGATTTTAGTTCCCTAACCTGTATCAAGGTATGACGTACAACAGTCTGGTGACTGTTCAGATCACAAGAGATTAGGATTTTATTTCCCTAACCTGTATCAAGGTATGACGTACAACAGTCTGGTGACTGTTCAGATCACAAGAGATTAGGATTTTAGTTCCCTAACCTGTATCAAGGTATGACGTACAACAGTCTGGTGACTTGAATGGTTTTAGGAGAGGATTTTAGTCCCTAACCTCTATCAAGGTATGACGTACAACAATCTGCTGACTTGAATGGTTTTAGGAGAGGATTTTAGTCCCTCACCTGTATCAAGGTATGACGTACAACAGTGTGGTGACTGTTGAGATGACAAGAGTTAGGATTTTAGTTCCCTAACCTGTATAAAAGGTATGACGTACAACAGTGTGGTGACTGTTGAGATGACAAGAGTTAGGATTTTAGTTCCCTAACCTGTATTAAGGTAGTACGTACACCTGTCTGGTGACTGTAATGGTTTGAAGAGAGGATTTTAGTTCCCTAACCTGTATTAAGGTACTAAGTACAAGAGTGTGGTGACTCTAATGGTCACAGAAAAGCTTGGATTCCAATCTGTATCACCCTGCCTATATCCTCCTAGATTAGTCCTGAGAAGGACTGTTCTGGTCACTGGAAATCTTGGACTCCGATCTGGATCACCCTGCCTATGTCCTCCTACATTAGTCCTGAGAAGGACTGTTGTGGTCAGCAGCAGTTTGCAGCCCTGATCCGGATCTACCTATGAGGGCCGCAAATCTGTCCCTAATCAGCAGCAGACACTCTTCCCTACACTCACTGTCTGGATGGCTGTGTGCCGAGCACAGCGCGCCGGGAGTTATAAAGGCTCGGTCACGCTGTGCAGGGCGGCCAATCACTGCTATGCCACAACTAACAGGGCTGTGGCATTGCAGTGGTCTGTCAGCCAATCCCTGCACGTGGGCTGGCTCTCAAAAGAGCGCCAACATGGAGAGATGACGACCACGAGCACAGCACGAGTATCGCGAGATTACTCGGTGCTCGGCGAGTCGCCCGAGTACAGTGATACTCGTGCGAGTACCGAGAAGTGGCGAGCATGCTCGCTCAACACTAGTAAACATCCAACATGGAGGCACTGAACACACACAAATTGAGGAAATGATGGTAGGAAACAAAAAAACACTGTGGGAGGCTTATTTAATACAATTCAGCACAGATTACCCGTATATACTCGTGTATAAGCCGACCCATGTATAAGCCGACACCCCCTACTTTTGCCCCCAAAACCTGGGAAAACCTATTGACTCGTGTATAAGCCGAGGGTGGACCCCAGCACAGGTATACAGCCCCCAGCAGTGTGATATACAGGCCTCCCCAGTGGTAGTATACAGCAGCCTCCCCAGTGGTATATACAGCAGCCCCAGTGGTATACAGCAGCCCCAGTGGTGTGGTATATAGCAGCCCCAGTGGTATACAGCAGCCCAGTGGTATATAGCAGCCCCAGTGGTATACAGTAGCCCCAGTGGTGTGGTATACAGCAGCCCCAGTGGTATATAGCAGCCCCATTGGTATATAGCAGCCCCAGTGGTGTGATATACAGCAGCCCCAGTGGTATATAGCAGCCCCAGTGGTAAACAGCAGCCCCAGTGGTGTGGTATACAGCAGCCCCAGTGGTGTGGTATACAGCAGCCCCAGTGGTATATAGCAGCCCCATTGGTATATAGCAGCCCCAGTGGTGTGGTTTATAGCAGCCCCAGTGGTAAACAGCAGCCCCAGTGGTGTGGTATACAGCAGCCCCAGTGGTGTGGTATACAGCAGCCCCAGTGGTATATAGCAGCCCCATTGGTATATAGCAGCCCCAGTGGTGTGGTTTATAGCAGCCCCAGTGGTATATAGCAGCCCCAGTGGTATATAGCAGCCCCAGTGGTATATAGCAGCCCCAGTGGTGTGGTATATAGCAGCCCTAGTGGTGTGGTATATAGCAGCCCCAGTGGTGTGGTATATAGCAGCCCCAGTGGTGTGGTATATAGCAGCCCCAGTGGTGTGGTATATAGCAGCCCCAGTGGTATACAGCAGCCCCAGTGGTATACAGCAGCCCCAGTGGTATATAGCAGCCCCAGTGGTATATAGCAGCCCCAGTGGTGTGGATATATAGCAGCCCCAGTGGTGTGGTATATAGCAGCCCCAGTGGTATACAGCAGCCCCAGTGGTATACAGCAGCCCCAGTGGTATATAGCAGCCCCAGTGGTATATAGCAGCCCCAGTGGTGTGGTTATACAGCAGCCCCAGTGGTATACAGCAGCCCCAGTGGTATACAGCAGCCCCAGTTGTGTATAGCAGCCCCAGTGGTATACAGGCCCCCAAATGCTGGCACTCGCCCCCCCCCACCTGTTGTAAGGCCCCCCTGCTGCTTAACTTACCATCCCCGGTCTTTTGCACCGCGCCGGTCTTCTGTGCTCCATCCTCCATGCTCCCGTCCGGCTGCATCCGGGGTCCCCGGCCGTCGCACGATGACGTCATCGTTACTGCGACGGCCGGGGATCCCGGATGCAGCCGGACGGGAGCATGGAAGACGGAGCACAGAGGACCGGCGGTACAGAAGACCGGGGATGGTAAGTTAAGCAGCGGGGGGGGCCCTTACAACAGAGGGGGAGCGAGTGCCAGCATTTGGGGGCGACCAAGTACCGTATTGACCCGTGTATAAGCCGAGGGGGGACTTTTCAGCCCAATTTTTGGGCTGAAAAACTCTGCTTATACACGAGTATATACGGTAGCTTTTTAAAAATAACAAGTTTTGTGGTCGGATAAGTCCTTTAGTTGTGTGGAATTGCATAGCAGAATTTATGGTGGTGTGAAGGTCTTTGCTTTCTTTCTGTTTCTTATTCTTTTAGGGTGATTTCACATCTGCGTTTTTGCAGATGTGGTGGAATAGCATCTTTTTGAAAAAAAACAGATGTGGTAACATTGCGGCGCACTTGTGGCAAGGTTGCGTTTGAGCTAATGTATTGTTAATGGACCTCCAGACATCTGTAGCACTTGCGTTTTCACAGGTTATCCGGCACTTCCGGCTCGTCTTAAAACAGCAAGTGACAGCAGTTTTCACCCGGTGCCGGAAGTGCGGAATCACGGTGAAAAAGTGAGTCTCCGCACATGTCCGGAGGTCCATTAACAATACATTAGCCCCAACTCAACCTTGCCGCAAGTGTGGCACGTGTGTTTTTTGTAAAAAAGGCGGAATTCTGCCAGATTTGCAAAACAGAAGATTAGGCAAACCTGAAGTTCAAAAGTTCAGGTATCTGAAAATACTTCAGATGTGAAAGCAGCCTTACTAGTTTGTCACACTTAAATGCTTCAAGTCACCAAACAAAATATCAAAGATAATAGAAGTAAACACAAAATTCAGTTTTAAATTAGGGTATATATTATTAAAGGAGAAACTATGGTTTATCACATCTTTGGGAAGCAGAGTTCAATTTCCCTAACCACACCCATTCCTGATTACTACCACACCTGTTCTCAATCAAGAATTCCCTTAAATAGGACCTGCCCGACAAAGTGAAGAAGACCAAAAGAACCTCAAAAGATAGACATCATGCCTCTATCCAAAGAAATTCAGAAACAAATGAGAAGCAAAGTAGTTGAGATCTATTCGTCTGGAAAACGTGTTAAATCCATTTCCAAATCTTTGGTATTCCAGCGAATCACAGTGAGAGCCATTATCCACAAATGGCAACAACATGGAACAGATAACCTTCCCAGGAGTGGCCAGCCATCCAAACGTACCCTAAGAGCAAAGCAATGTTTCATCCAAGAGGTCACAAAAGACCGCATCACCAACATCCAAAGGTCTGCAGACCTCACTTGCATTGGTTAAGGTCAGCGTTCTTGACTCCATCATAAGATAGAGACTATGCAAAAATAGCCTACATGGTATAGTTCCAAGGTGAAAACCACTGCTGAGCAAAAAGAACATAAAGGCTTGTCTGAGTTTTGCCAGAAAATATCTTGATGATCCCCAAGACTTTTGGGTGAAAACTCTGTGGACTGATGAGACAAAAGTATGGTCTTTTTGGAAGGTGTATGTTCCATTACACCTGGTGTAGAAGTAACACAGCATTTCAGAAAAGGAACATCATACCAGCAGTAAAATATGGTAGTGATCATGTGATGGTCAGGGGCTGTTTTGCTGATTCAAGACCTGGAAATTTGCTGTGGTAAATGGAAAAATGAATTCTGCCCTCTACCAAATAATCCTGATGGAGAATGTACGGACGTCTGTGATGTCCAAAAACAGAAATAACTAATGGACATTTGAAAGAACCTTAGCCTGCTTAGTCACAACCCAACACCTACTATCTCATATAACACAAATTGACAGCAGTTAAAGGGACTCCTTCAGCAAAGAATGACTGTTCAAACCAAGTACAGGTGCTAGGTGCATCATGGCATGGCAAAACCTTTAAATGCACCTTCCCACCTTTTTGTTTTCACTTTGTCTTCACACTCCCCTCATCTTTGATTGACAGCTCTGGCTTCATACAGCCAGAAAAGCGAGGAGATAGATGGAAAACAAGCAGGTGGGAAGGTGAATTTAAATTGTTATCTGCGCACACAAAAAAATTATTTGGTGGGGTAACAGAAGAGCATGTCACAACTTTCCGTCCTTACAAAGTAATGTTCCACCTGGTGAAGCCCCTTAGTGTTCCACTGCAGTAAGATATCCCTTTCTTGGCTCATGTAAGGTATGATGCCAACAAAGTGTTCCCAAACACAGTATGATCTCTTCGCAATGAATTCCTGCCCAGTTTGATGACCCTATATTATCCCCCAACCCACAACCTCTGCCAGCCAAGGTAAAACAAGGCAGCTGAGGACTGGTATTCTCAGCAGGGTGAGGGACCATTGTTTTAGGGTCCCCCACGCTAAAGAATAGCAGCCCGCAGCCACCCCTGAAAATGACACATTCATCTGCGAGCTGATATTCTTTAGCATGGGGGGCCCTAAAACCATGGGCCCCAATTCCACTTAGAATACCAGCCCTCACCTGCCTGCCTTGTTTTACCTTGGCTGTCAATTAAAAATAGGGCGGAGCCCACACTTTTTTTTTTTTCCAGCCAAGGTAAAATTACGCAGCTGATGAAGACAGCTTGCAGCTGTCCACTTTCACTGCGCTAGACTTAAAAATACTACGAAATCCCACGCGTTTTTATTTATTTATTTATTTAACAACCTATGACGGCAGGTTGGTTGCCATACATTAATTTGTATGGCAACCAAGCACAATCACCGTCCAGATTGTGGAAATGTACTCTGATTGCAACAGCGAATCAGAGTTTGAGCATCTGTGATTGGCTGTTTTCCTGTCAGTGCAGTGAATATGCAAGTAGCTTAATGAGTGGCCATGGAAGTGATTGAGCGGGAGCACATGAGACTGAGCTGATCCGGAAGCAGCAGCGGGAGTCTGGTATATACTTGATCTATGTATTCTACATCTATGTATTTGTCGGTTTGTCTGTCTGTCTGTCTATCTATCTAGGCTTTAAGAAAGTTGCTTGAGGCTAAAATAACGCTAACCATCCTGAAAGCCCATGAAAGGCATCTAATACCTCTACTACCTCTACAAAGGAGTGCTGCATGTCATTTTTTGATGATCTGTATGACATAGCAAATGAAGTATTGCTTGAATTGATTTGCGCCCTGCTGGTTCAGCCGTGCTGCTCATTTTTTTTTTTACTATCTATCTATCTATCCATCCATCCTTTTTTATCTATCTATTTATCTATCTATCTTCACTAGGTCCTGTTACTCAGAGCAGACAGCTGTATGACATAACAGTATGCAGACATAGTCTACATTATGTCTCCATACTGTTTCCATGCAGTTTGAGCATGTTCTCATCCATGTCTGCCTTTTTACAGCGCCCCTTAGACCTCGATATTTGGTTAGAGCTTCTTTTTTTTGTTTGGCTATACTGCGCCTGCCAACCACAGTAATGCCATTAACATAAATATGGCATTCCTATTTCTGGCAAGCAATCCCAGCATGTTTATTGCCCGAAACTCAGTCAGCAAACATGCTAGGCAGCTCACTCAAATATCACGAGTAAAATCCAAAACACTCGCAGAATTCTGAGTATCGCGAATACTGTACTGTCGAGTGACGAGTATACTCGCATATCGCTACTTGTTATCTTTTTTTAGCTATGTCCACGTAATATTTTTTTCACACCTTAACAACCTATAATGTATATTTTCGTCATAGCTCCATGAGGACTGTAACTGGCCGATTTACATATGTCTAGCTTCAGCGACCTGAAATTGTTACAATTGCTCCAGTTTAACCATTTTCAATGATTGACAGCGAAACTTAAATGATGCCACTGATAAAGTAAAAAATGTTTGTACCACGTTAGCCAGTAGATAGACAAATATTGGAATCTGAGAGTTCTCAGTGGTTGATACCTTTTAATGGCTAACTAAAAAGATGGTAAACAGCAAGCTTTCGGACACTAAGGGGCCATAGTGTCTCGAAAGCTTGCTATGTTTACCATCTTTTCAGTTAGCCATTAAAAGTTATCAACCACTGAGAACTCTCAGATTCCAATATTTTTCTATACACATGAACATACCAGCTCCCATCAACGTCTCCAACCCATAGGCTCTTTGAATGAAGTGGAGGCAAAACAAAAGCACAAAAATTGTTAATTTGTTGTTTCTTAATATTTACACATTGCACTACTTTTATAAATGTAGCTGAGCGACAGGAGCTGTGTAATCATAACCACAATACTTGATCGAAATTATTGCTCCATGTTGTGGAAAAAGCCTGTGGTTTAGTGGTTGATTTTTTTAATAAAGCAAGTTCAGGTGATTGACATGTTAACCCTGTACCTGGAGTGCTACTTTAGTTGACATTGAGAAATCAAATCCAACAATGTAAAAAAAAAAAGGAAATACCATATGTCTTTCTTCCCCTTGGTATCTGTCTGGCATTCTAGCCCTCTTGAGCGGTATCCATGCCATCACCTTTCTATGAGTAATGATTCACATTGGGATCAAAGCTTGGATGATGCTTGTAGTACCATGAGCTGCCTGTAGTAGTTCTGGTGCTGTGATTTGTTATCGAAGCTCATAGGGGTGATGTGTGTGACTGATTTTAACAAATTGTAATTATTTAAAAACTAACGTTTAGCTTTTCCAACACATTATTATTTCTGATTTACATTTTATGTTCACATTTATAATGTGCATACTGTCTGCCAAGACGTAAGCTGAAAAGGTGCTGGTGTCTGCTTTTCCTGTTTTGGCAGTCTCTATAACGCTGATGAATTCACATACTGGTGTAGAGCAGTGGGAGCTTTTTATGTGTTTGAAATCCATCATGGTTACTATAAAATTCTGGTGTTCAGCTGCATCCTTCAGCAAACAGAATATTTGTCAACTTGCCTTCCTACTGCAAAATCTAATGTACAGACCAGTAGCTGCTCCCCCATGTCTCTGCTCGCAGTTCCTGCAGGGTGACATTACAGAGCTCCAGGCATCATTACCTCGGACAAGTGGTTTCCCAGCATCACGACTGCATCTTTTAGACCATTTAAATACTCTAATATTGTTTTGATGTTGAAGGAGAAAGAAGGAAAAAAAAATTTTTCAGAGCATACAGCCATTTTATTGAAGCTAATAAGGGCTGTACGATGCAGGAGATCTCTCTTGCAGAATTAATAGGACAAGATTGTGCAAATCTGATCAGCTAGATTACTCGGTATTGCAATTAGTCTATTTCTATGGAGGTTTTAGGAAAAAACATCTAATTGGCCCCTAAAGTCTACTTAAGCTTGTCCCTAAATCATGAAGGTTTTTTTATTTGATACTTTGATTTCTCCATGTATGGACTAGTTAATGCAAACATTTTATAAAGGATGGCAATTTATCAACATCTCCCATATACAAGTACATGAGAAATCTTACCGTTCTGCTGGTGGGATTAATATACCGTATATACTCGTGTATAAGCCGACCCGTGTATAAGCCGACCCCCCTACTTTTGCCCCCAAAATCTGGGAAAACCTATTGACTCGTGTATAAGCCGAGGGTGGACCCCAGCACAGGTATACAGCCCCCAGCAGTGTGGTATACAGGCCCCCGCAGTGGTATACAGGCCTCCCCAGTGGTAGTATACAGCCCCCAGAAGTGTGGTATACAGCAGCCTCCCCAGTGGTACATACAGGCCCCAGCAGTGTTACAGCAGCCTCCCCAGTGGTATATACAGCAGCAGCCCCAGTGGTAGTATACAGCAGCCCCAGAGATATATACAGCAGCCCCAGTGGTAGTATACAGCAGCCCCAGAGGTATATACAGCAGCCTCCCCAGTGGTATATACAGCAGCAGCCCCAGTGGTAGTATACAGCAGCCCCAGAGATATATACAGCAGCCCCAGTGGTAGTATACAGCAGCCCCAGAGGTATATACAGCAGCCCCAGTGGTAGTATACAGAAGCCCCAGAGGTAGTATACAGAAGCCCCAGTAGTAGTATACAGCAGCCTCAGTGGTATATACAGCAGCAGCCCCAGTAGTAGTATACAGAAGCCCCAGTAGTAGTATACAGCAGCCCCAGTAGTAGTATACAGCAGCAGCCCCAGTGGTAGTATACAGCAGCAGCCCCAGGGGGTATATACAGCAGCAGTCCCACGGGGTATATACAGCAGCAGCCCCAGTGGTAGTATACAGAAGCCCCAGTAGTAGTATACAGCAGCCCCAGTAGTAGTATACAGCAGCAGCCCCAGTGGTAGTATACAGCAGCAGCCCCAGGGGGTATATACAGCAGCAGCCCCACGGGGTATATACAGCAGCATCCCCAGTGGTAGTATACAGCAGCAGCCCCAGGGGGTATATATAGCAGCAGCCCCAGGGGGTATATACAGCAGCAGCCCGCCCCAGGCGGTATATACAGCAGCAGCCCCAGGGGGTATATACAGCAGCAGCCCCAGGGGGTATATACAGCAGCAGCCCCAGGGGGTATATACAGCAGCAGCCCCGGGGGTATACAGACCCCCCCCCATTAGTATACAGGGGCCCCAGCTGTATACAGCAGCCCCAGCTGTATACAGCCCCCCGTGGTATCCAGGGCCCCCCTTGCTGTCACCTGTAAAGGAAGATGACAGTATACTTATCGCTGCCGCCGCCGCCGCTCCGCTTCTCGGTCACCGCGCTGCTCCGGGTCTTCATGTTTCCTGTTCCTTCTCCGACGCTCGAACAATGACGTCATTTCCTGAGCGCCGGAGAAGGAACAGGAAGCATGAAGACCCGGAGCATCGCGGTGACCGAGAAGCGGAGCGGCGGCGGCAGCGATAAGTATACTGTCATCTTCCTTTACAGGTGCAGCAAGGGGGGCCCTGGATACCACGGGGGGGCTGTATATACGGGGGGAGGGGGATACCACGGGGGGGGGGGGGGGGGCGCTGTATCATATTACCGTATATACCCGTGTATAAGCCGAGGGGGGACTTTTCAGCACATTTTATGTGCTGAAAATCTCGGCTTATACACGAGTATATACGGTATCTATTTATTAAATATGGAGAACAGAGCTAGTGTTGGATGTTTGGTTTTTAGGCCATTCCATGCATCCTCCATATTTAAACCATGACCTTATCATAGATTGCCATTGTCCTTTTTGGATAACTTTTTTTTTTTTGTAATGCATATGCCAGTATTCCTCTTTGTAAGGTATATGGGTTGTCAGTTCACAGTTTTTAACTTGCCAACATTTCCTGTGTGCTTTCACAGGGAACGAAAGAAGCATTCCATTCCTCTGTTCATCACAGTTTCATTATTCACACCACTGGCTTCATTAAGTTAACGTGTCTGCAGTATTACAGCTGAAACAGTAATATGACTTGGGGGAGAACAGTACATCTCCTTTGCCTGCAATATCTCAAGCTTCTTTTTGAGCGAATTTATTGATTACCATGTAATGTTTTCTGACCACAAGTTTCCTTCTTCGTGTCCGTACTTGAATAGGTCAAGATTTTCTACACAGCTCTAGTAGCTAATGGTCAAAATTTCAACACATTGTGATTTTTTTTGTTTCGTTCATCTTTTTTCTTCTCAATAAAATCCAGCACAATTTTTTTTTATGTTAGGACATGTCCTAGATTGCACTGACCACCATTTCTTTGGTTACACTGTAATTTGGTGGTCTAATTAAGGATTGAGGGAGGGGGAGGTGGCACTACATTTTAGTAGTACTCTGTCTATCCCTATGTCACGAATCTGCTTGCAGCCTCTGATGTATTTATTAAGCACTAAGGAATGAAAGATTGCACTTAAGCCTCTTTCACATGTACATGTTTCCGATTCGTGTCATCCGTTGTTTTTTTTAAGGATACTACACATACCCATTGTAACCCGTGGGGCTGCTCACATGTCCGTGTTTTACATGGGCCATGTGACTGTGTGAATCACATGGCGATATGTTAATTTTTTTCCAGTATCACAGATGCCAAGGGCCAATACAAGTCTATAGGTCCATGACAAACACATACAGCACACAGATGTCATCCACTGAGCACTGAAAAGTATAAGAGAAGCTTTGAAATTTCATTCTTTCTTTATCCATACCGGAAAACACATGGACAGCAAGCTAATGGCACACTGATGGAAGACAGTGATGGCATGCTTGCACTCTGATGGCACACTGATACAATGGCACACTGATCAATTTGGCAACCCTGACATGCATTTTGTGCTGTTTGGCTTCTCGGACTTTTGAGAGGACACAGGGACATGACTTTTGTAGGTCCAGCGTATTCATGAGGATAGCATTTCCCTTTCTCCTTTCCCTCTGGATAGTGACAAACAGGCTATATGAACATATGCAAACCTGCCTGACAATCACTGGAAGATGAGAAGGGGAATAAGAGCTCTTCTCATGTATAAACCGCAGTCCTAAAATATGTCCGTTGTATTCTTTCAGCACTTCTTGCCGTTAAAGTGAACATGTCACCTAGATAAAGCACCCCAGGCTATCACTACCTGTCCCTGCACCTTCCTATTACTATTCTAACTATCCCTCTCTGTCCTAAATGTGTGATGTGAATGTTTTATAAAATGTTTTTATAACTTACTGGCTCGTATGTTAATGAAGCGGGGGGTACCATTACTAGCTCAACTGGGCGTCCTCTTTCTCTCCTTGCGCATGCTCTGTGGACATTTTCGTCCGCTCATCTGTGATCATAGATGGGCTGATGTAATGTGCTCCACAGAGCATGCGCAATGCGCAGCTTGAAGTCAGGCGATACACCTAAAAGGTGTATTGACCCTGCAGTTCCGGAAATGACGCGTTTGGCATCATACCCAGAACGCTACAGAGAGGTCCAAGGCAGGCTGGGGGCGTGCATTGGAATTTCAATATCTCACCCATCAGTGGCACACACTGCTGGGGTGAGGGCACATAGGCTGTGGGGGTGAAACATACAATGCTGGGGGCACATAGGCTGGGGAGGTGACACATACGCTGCTGGGGGGTAAGACATACACTGCTGTGGGGGCACATACACTTCTGGGGGGCACATAAGCAGGTGGGGTGGGGGCACATAGGCTGCGGGGGCGACAGACTTCTGGGCGGTACATACAATGCTGCTGGGCACAAAGGCTGCGGGGTTGGCACATAGGCTAGAGGTCCACATACGCTGCTGTGGTGGGGGTTCATAGGTTGGGGGGGCGCATATGCTGCTGGGGGGGCACATAGGGAGGGTGGATTTCACATGCACAGCTGGGGGGCACACATGCAGCACTTCTTGCACTGCTGCTCCTCTTCATGTGTGGATCAACACTGATCGCATAGCGCGCTACCCCGACCACAAACCATCCTCACGCACTGACCGGTGTGAGGATGTGATTCTTCACTGCTGTTAAATTAGCCCGCGTGTCGGAGGTTCCCCGCCCCTGTTCTAGAGACATACACACACTAGAGGACTTACCACCGCTCCATCCCCTCTTTAGCCCTTCCAACGGTAACATCACGGTCACATGATTATGTCACCAAAGGTCCTTAAGCAGTCTTCACATCAGAATCTACATGAATATTGGTGTAACTCCTACTGTAGTCACGGGGGATAATGGGGGGGGGGGGGGGCATTTTATTTGCTCAGTTTCCCCTGCCAAATGCTGGCTCTGACTACACAGCAACAGAGGTCACATGTCGTAGTCACACACATACAATTGACACAGACTCTTTCCAACTTTGTGGTGCAGTGTATAGTATTAGTGATTAGGAAGTATTTCTTAGAGAAATGAATGGAATATACATCATGCCAAATTTGTAGAGATCTTTGATGGGATCAGAGGCTGTAAAAGTATTGTCAAAAGTTGTAGCATTGAGGCTTAATGTATATATACGTGGCCAAAGGCGGTCTGTTTCCCTAAGTGTTCAAGGCATTCCCAAATCCAGGTCCAACTACCATCATTGATTGACAACAATCCATGTACTAGTATAGACGCAGAGAAGGCTTTTCAGCCATCGATTGACAGGGGTAGTCAGAATCTCTTAGGGCTTACTTATTAGCATATTCCATACCATATTTATACTCGAATACGCCAAAATGTGGATGAGCATCACAGACATAGGAAAATCAAAATCTGCTGTATGAACATTTATTCTGAAACTCTAGATTGTTATCGTGGTTGTTTTTGTACTTTTAGCATTAGTGAGAAATCAAGTGATATTATAGTCTCTGTATGTCCACAGAAGATAGTGTGAAAAAGTTGTTGTTGTCACGCACATCTCTTGGAAACCTCGCACCTGATTTTTCTTTACTGGAATTGACTGATAGTATCTCGTGAGGTTAACCACAGAAGTCACATGTCAGAAAAACTGCTGCACATCTACAAAATCGACTCACTCGAAGGCTTATTTCATCCTCTACGTGGGCTGACATTCACATTGCCAGATTTGGTTAACAATTTTCACTGTGATCTCAGAAAGGTTTTCAAAAGATGCTTAGCGAATAATGAAGAAAAACATGACCTATAACGGTAGAAAGACTCCCCATGCTATATTTAATCATCTATGTGCTATTGCTCATGGAAACCTTATATTGCCGCTGTAGCAGGGATGTTGCCACTGTGATTTATTGAAATACAGCCTTTTGCAACAAAGCACTCCTGAGCTTTCTTACCTCTTTTATAATGTCCTATGTATCAAAAACTCACTTTAATGAGAGTGTTTCCTTTATGCTATGAGTAGTGTATACTGCTCATGCTGAATGTGTTGAAGCGCCATGAAGCCTTTTCCTTTGGGATCCACTTAAACAGAGATTTATAGTGTACACCATGACAAACAATAATTGACAGGCGATCTATACTTGGTAAACACAGCTATGATTTTCAGGCTTTCTTTTTACCATTTAGTATAATAGCTTCAATGCTTCTCATGCTTTTATACGAGTCACTGGTAACGTACATTTCTTCTGCATTGTACAGACAATGTGGACTTCTTATTGTGTCGGACAATGGATTCAAGGGAATATATTTTTAAAATAGCCCCTCCAGAAAGCTGCATCAGGAGTTCAAGTTTGTGTGAAAAATAAAAAGATGAATAAAAACAAAACAAAAAAACACGGAAATAGGCTGTGTTTAACATCATGAAGATCAATTTGTAAGTGTTACATTACCCAAGTAGCTGTAACATATATATATATATATATATATATATATATTATATATGGTCAAACTGCTGGGCTTGTGTCTGTCATCATCCTTTATAGGTGGAGAAGGATCAGAGATGTTGGAATTTATTGAATTCCTAGTTACTGCCAAAGATTTATGTCATGAGAGAGAGGAGGGGGCGCTCCTGGTGTTTTACCCGGTGGTCTAGTGGGGACCTAGTGTAGGATATAACTCACCTTGTGTGGTTATGCGGCCGGCATAACCACGGTAAAGAGGCCTCCAGGGCGTCTCATGCACCCGACGCCGGGCACGGACTCCGGCCGGTCATGTGACTCGCCACGGGATGCCGACGTCGGCGCAGGTCCTCTTGTTTTTTCCTCTCGCATAGGTCCTATCACCGACACCACTCCATTAACATGCAGCACCACTCCGCTCACCCGGGGGTGTAGTTCAAAGAAGGGAAGAGGTTCAGCAGATTAAAGGGAACCTGTCACCTGAATTTAAGTGCCTACACTATCACTAGCTGTCCCTACACCTTCCTAGCTGCTCCCTATCTATCCCTTTCTCATCTAAAGTGTCCCTATTAAACATGTGAAAAAGAAGTTTAAACTTACTGCAGTCCCCGAGGTTGGGGAACTGGGTGGGCGTGGTCCTTCTATGCACCGGCCGGACGTCACATCCGGCACGGTGCATTATGGGGCCGGTCACGTGATCGGCCCTAGTGCATTATGGGCTTGATCACGTGATCGTCCCGGCTCCGCGCATGCGCAATGCGCTTAGTGAAGCTGGGCCGATCACGTGATCAAGCCCATAATGCACTGGGGCCAATCACGTGATCGGCCCCATAATGCACTAGGGCCGATCATGTGACCGGCCCCATAATGCACCGCACTGGATGTGACGTCCGGCCGGTGCATAGAAGGACACAGAGGGCGGGAGATTCAAAATGCTGGGGGCAGAGAGGACACAGAATAATGCTGCCCAGCGGGGCGTGCACTACACCACACAGGAGTGGTGAATGAAGTGTGGCCACGCCTACCCAGTCCCCCAACCTTGGGGATTGCAGTAAGTTTAAATTTTTTTTTCACATGTTTAATAGGGGCACTTTAGATGAGAAAGGGATAGATAGGGAGCAGCTAGGAAGGTGTAGGGACAGCTAGTGATAGTGTAGGCACTTAAATTCAGGTGACAGGTTCCATTTAAGCAAGCGCTTTAGTTATGGGTAGGCACGAGAAGCAGGGTTTAGGAACCTTTTCTTTAATGGATAAGTTGGTCAATGGTCACTTTCTCACAACGCGTTTTGGCGGATAAGTCTGCCTTCATCAGATGATGACCAGTGATAAACAATGGGGTATATAACAGCAAAGTAGATCATAATTGCCAATTAACCACTTCATCACCATGGTATACCCTTGGGCTCTATAGGTTTTACACAGTTTTTAGAAGAAAAGAGAACATTTCATTTTATTTTAATTTGCTAAATTCATCAAATATAAAAAATACTCAAATAATCAAAAATTAACAAAAATAATAATTTATCAAAGAATATTGGTTATTTAGAGAGAAGTTTTTTCATAAATTAAAGGAAAAGTGATGAAAAATGGTGACAAGTGATTATAATAATAAAATACTAATAAGAATGGTAATAATAAATTATAAGAGTGAAAATTCAAATCATCTCAATTTGAATTTTCACTCTTATAATTTATTATTAAAGAAAAGATTCCTAAACCCTGCTTCTCCTGCCTATCCATAACTAAAGCGCCTGCTTAATCTGCTGAACCTCTTCCCTTCTTTAAAGATGTATGACAGACATCTATACCCTTATGACCTGCACCGTAAATAAACCTGCATACTCATATTTGTAGGGTCAGGAAGATATTTATTGGTCAACAACTGCCTTTTGTAAATAGACATCTATATCCATGGAGAGCCAGAAAGATCTATAGGAAATGCAGGTGGCATGCAGCGAGCGATTGCACAATTTATGGGTTTGATAGAAGGCAGTATTGTTCTCTTACATTGTCACAGTTGCATCTGACCAGTTCCTAAGGCTGGTTTCACATTGCGTTTCTTTGCAATCCCTGGCTGTCTGTTGTAAAATGGAGAGCCACGGATCTGATTTGGCCTCCATGTATCCCTATGAGCACGGATTGGTGCTCTATTGCCATCTGATTTGTAACTGATCTGATTCGGTTCGATTTTTTTGCTGTACCTAAAATCGGAGACTGCTCCGGTTTTGGGTACAGCGGACCAAATCGGACAGAATTGGATCCAACCAGGACCGCAGCAATAAACATGGGAGCCTATGTATATACATTGCAGGAGTGAAAGTGCCCTGCTTGCCTGCGCTTTACAGGCTCAGGCTTTTCTGTGTCCGGAAATCAGCGTTTTAAAACTGATAAACACGGATCACAAATTATGCAGTGTGAAGGCAGCCTCATAGAAGTTACAAGACCAGGTGGATCCCAATTAAAATGTCTGGTGGAGGAGTCAGCTGGCAAGAGGATATCAAGGTGATGGACTACTTACGTATAAAACGGAAGTAGCGATTGGTGGGAGAAAGGCAGCAGGACTATTTAAATACGTGACTCCCCTTCCGACGGCTAAGATGCAGATCTTCCAGTTACTGAGGTGGTGTGGGAGGCTCACTTCAATATCTCTGTCAATGAACAGAAAGTGAGCCTGACCCTGTCTGAATTTATGTACAGCTAGCTGTACTACCCGGCTACACCCGGGTTAATAAATAACTGATGTTAGCTTTAACAAAATAGAATTTGAATATGTCATATTAATGACCAGTAGGAAAATAGAAGCTGAGCTGTGATTGGTTGCTATAGGCAGCCTGATAAATCTCCAGCCAACAGTAAACCCTCCCCCCGGCCGGGCAGTATATGTTACCTCACACATACGCATAATAGACA
Source organism: Allobates femoralis (assembly GCA_033576535.1). Lineage (NCBI taxonomy): Eukaryota > Metazoa > Chordata > Amphibia > Anura > Aromobatidae > Allobates > Allobates femoralis. The sequence goes on along the minus strand of JARQOC010000003.1, from coordinate 657,077,402 downwards.
GCTCATGTGACTGACATCTGCCTTAATTCCCTATATGGCACATGTGTTGCACATTGGCTGTTTTTAATCAGATGTTTATTTTTGGAAATTAAAGATAGCACACGTATGAGGCGAGTTGTGTGAGGCGATTTGTGCACATCTGTGTGGTGTGTGTGTCTCTGGAGTGTGTGTCACAGACAGATATTATAAGTAATATTCAATAAAAACACTGCAAAAATGCAACACATGTTAGGCTATGTTTACACACACCACATTCTTTGATACAGCTGACACCTGTTCTCAGTGGTAAAAACACTATTCAAAACACAAGTTTTGCTACATTATTGCAGCTTTTTTTTTGGTCAGAGCTGTTATATTGTTGGTGCATATTATGTTTGTCCATAGTACATGTATTCACCAAAAAAAACAGTATAAATGCTGCAAAACCTGTTTGCTGCCGTTTTTTCTGCAGTTTTTGCATTCTCATTACTTCCAATGGGGAAAAACACTGCAAAAATTCTGAAAGAATTGATATGCTGCTGATTTAAAAAAATTCTGCAGTTCTCAAATTCAGTCATAAGGAAAAAAAGTGTTCATGGGATTTCTGAATTCTCATAATTTATGCTAGTACTGTAAAACACGGTTTCTTATTTGTATAAAAAAAGTTGCAACAACACTACGTGTGAACATAGCCCAACTAAAGGAATTGAACTTATGCAGATTCTCAAAAATGCAGCATGCTGAAATTCAGTCCAGAAACAAAAAACTGCATGTGCATCAGATTTCTGATAAGGCAAAAAATGTTTGTACCATGTTAGCCAATAGATAGAAAAATGTTAGAATCTGAGAGTCCTCAGTGGTTGATACCTTTTAAAGGGAACCTGTCACCTAGATTTAAGGCCCTACACGATCACTACCTGTCCCTACACCTTCCTAACTGCTCCCTATGTATCCCTATCTGAGCTAAAGGGGCCCTATAAAAGATCAGAAAAATAACTTCTAACTTACAGAAGTCCCTGAGGCTGGGGACTGACAGGCGGCGCCAGGCTCCATGCATCACTCCTCGATCCGGCAGCGCATGCCCCTCTGGGTGGCATTATTCTTTCTTCATCACCGCCCCTTTATTTGGAATCTCCCGCCCTCTGTACACCTGTCATGCACCGGCCGCTACGTCACATCTGGCGCGGTGCATTATGGGGCCAATCACGTGATCAGCCCCCGTGCATTATGGGCTTGATCACGTGATCAGCCCGGCTCTGCGCATGTGCAATGCGCTTATTGAAGCCGGGCCGATCAAGTTATGTTATTTTTCTGATCTTTTATAGGGCCCCTTTAGCTCAGATAGGGATACATAGGGAGCAGCTAGGAAGGTGTAGGAACAGGTAGTGATAGTGTATGGCCTTAAATCTAGGTGACAGGTTCCCTTTAATGGCTAACTGAAAAGATGGTAAACATAGCAAGCTGTCGAGACTCTAAAGGTACCGTCACACGCGGCAATATTGCTTGCAATTTCACTGGCAATTTGCTGAAATCAAACATTGTTCCATTTGTACACTGCAACACAATAGAACAATGTGTCCATGATTTCACTGCACCCAGAAAATTGCCAGTGAAATTGCAAGCAATGTTGCCACGTGTGATGGTACCTTTAGGTCTCTTCATCAGGTTAATAATGACACAAATTTTAAACACATGCATATATACACAAATGGATGACTTATAATGCAGTACATAAGACTGGTGAGGTGAAACAGAATGTTCAGTGTTGGGAGAGGGGAGAAAAGAGCAGCTGGGGCACTAAATATTAGTGTTCCAGAGATAAGAAGCACAATAGTTTTATTGTCCTTTGATTAGTGCTTGGTCCAATATTTGAAGATCCCTCAACTGATGTAAAAAGACATAAATCTATGTGACACATTAATTCCTGCTCTGAATGTGCCAAAAGTCATCATAAGTTTATATTCCCAGACTCTCCTGGTTCTTTGGGATTTAAAATGACCTTTCAACACTAGTATTTTCATATTCATTATGCTATGATCAGGACTACAGAAATGTGTAGGCGCAAGTAGATCTGTTCTTTTTTTTCTTTAATAGTTTGGTGATGAGAGTTCTTCCTAGTTCTGAGTTATTGTCCCGTCTCCCCTACATACAGATTCCCACTAGCATATTTTGAACATATAATTATGTACACCACATTGGTTGTGGTACAGCTGAAGGTACCTGGGATCTTGTAGTCCTGATGTGAGTGGAAAATCTTTATTATGTCTGTTATCATTATAAATGGACAGGTTTTGCACCTGTTCTGGTTGCAGAAAAGTGTTCCTGTTGTTGGAGATGAAGAGGACAGTGACCTATTGACTGATGCTTTTTAGATTCGGGGGCTGCCTGAAACACAGAAGTTGGGGGTCTGGAAATATTTTTGTAGTAGTGGTTGGTCTTATGTACTGCATTATGTAGTTATCCATTTGTGTATATGTGTGTGTTCAGAATTTGTCATTATTGAGCCTGTTGAAGAGACCTTAGAGTCTCAAAAGCTTGCTTTCCTATTTCTTACCATCTTTTCAGTTCGCCATTAAAAGATATCAACCACTGAGGACACTCAGATTCTAATATTTTTTTATGAGATTTCTGAATTGTCATAGCTTTTGCTTGTATTGTAAAATCCAGCCTTTTTTCTTCAAAACAAAAAAAGCCCGAAAAACTACTGCAAAATACCACATTTGAACGATACCATACCTTTAAAGTGGCTATACACCACCTTCAGCTCCCAGCCCTCCCTTACACATGCTTTCTTGGATTGGTCAAACATGCTTCTGTTTTCAGATGGGGAGACGGGAATAAGCATCTGCCAGGATCATGATTTGAAATTCAACACTCCAGCGGTCAGAAAGCCGCCATATTCATGAGATAATTGGCTGGTCCAACCAAAACCCACTTGGACGTCTTTGCTCTAATGTGTTTGTGCACATCAAATCCCTTGTGTCTTTTCCCAGACAGGTTAAGGAAAGAGATGATTACTGGTTAGTAGCGCTGGGGAGCACAAAGAAGGAGATTACTCATGGGTTAACACATTTATTTACCACAACGGATTGTTGTCTTCCTCAGGTGAATTTTTATTAAATGGTGAAAATAGACACATTAAATGGTATCGCAAGCCAATCATAGAATAACAATTAATGATGTCACTCTATTAACTCTGTCCATCCCATATACCCCAAGGTTTGAAAGCGCTCAGTGGAAATCATTAATAAGGTTGTGGTTAATCTCTTTTTATTAATTATAGAAGAAAAACGCAAAACAGTACAGGTCATACGAATAAGTATAAATCAAAACATCAAATGAGGAATACACAGTAGGGTCAGCAAAACAAAGTGTCATTCAATGTACAATCACAGAGTGATGTACCCTCCTCAGGTGTAGGGTGTTCTGTTTCCTATTCAAAAACCGCATATAGGGGAACGAGAGACCCCTTTCTTAATCAAGGGACCTCTGCACTAAAGGAAGTTGGTAATCTCTCGAAAAATATAATAGTATCCAACTCCTTTTTGTCAAATTGAACAATAGTAAACGGGCCACTATTGGTGTAACACTTATTATCTCCGTACTAACAACATAGCATCAGTGAAAGTTAGGCCTCGCGGAGTCATCAAGAAGTTCATTCCCTCTTGAATAGATTTGCCTCTAACGAAATCATTAATAAAGTTAACAATTTTTTTTAATGTATATTTATGATTCTGTGTTAGTTTTAATTGATGTTAAATAATATTTGTGCATATTGTATGTTTTATACTCTATATGTTTTTATCCTTATTAATGATTTCCACTGAGCGCTTTCATACCTTGGGGTATATGGGATGGCCGAAGTTAAAAAAAAATGTGAACTATATAAAATTTTTAAAAAAATTTCTCTTCCTTCTTCTCCTCCCTTCCATATGTGTGTCAAACCATACATAATAATATACATGTGTTTTCCATAAAAGGAACCAAGAATTTGACTTGCATCGATGTTCAAAAAATGCGCATACATTAACCATCAATAAAATGGTACTGAACGCACCTAATTTTCCCCATATAAAATACACTTATATATACCCTTATTAAAAATACACTTATATTGTACCATCATTAAAATAGTGCAGGAAAATTAAATAAAATAATGTACTACTACGATGGACTGCGATCCATCCAATCGGAGCAATCCAGGAGTGGGCCAGCGTGAGCTGTGTCAGAGAGGAGCTGATGCCCGGAGGTCCCCTGAGCCATTTGCTGCATTTTACAGTTGAGAGGCGACCCCTCATTCACCTTATTACTTGCCCCTATTCGACCACCAGGCTCTCCCTATGGGAGCGCTTTTATCTTTTGTGTGTTTTCCCAGGCAGGTGGCACTTCTATTATACCAAACATGCGTTGTAAAATTTCTAGACACTAAAAATGTGTATTAAATTGTTTCAGAAGTTATGGACTCCTTTATAAATCAGAATGTTAGAAATTGTAGTTTGTAAGTAAATGTGTGTGAGAGGAATTTATACGTTTAACCTCAAAAATGCAGTGAACCATTAAATTGAAAACACGTTTAAGGCTGCCTTCACACTTGCAGATGGATCTGCAGCGTTTTGCAGATGCATCTGCAAGTGTGAGCATGCTGACCGCGGCCCCTATGTTTATAATAGGGCGCACGCGGTGTGAAAGCTCTCATTCACTCCTATATGTGTACTGTCAGCAGGCGTATGCCTGCTTACAGATCACACTCTCCCGCCCGCAGCATGGACGCTACATCTCGCGTCCACAGTGCGGACGGGAGTGTGTGATCTGTCAGCAGGCATACGCCTGCTGACAGTACACACATAGGAGTGAATGAGAGCTTTCACACCGCGTGCGCCCTATTATAAACATAGGGGCCGCGGTCAGCATGCTCACACTTGCAGATGCATCTGCAAAACGCTGCAGATCCATCTGCAAGTGTGAAGCCAGCCTAACATCTTGTGACCAACTCCGCAGCCAGTTTTCTTTAGTAGACCTGTCCATAAAGATAAAGAGTGACAATTTTGTTTTAATTAGAATTTTATAATAATTTACTTTTCGGAGCTGATAACTTCACAAAGGATTCTTCGCATCGTTCATTCCAAATTTTAAGTCATTTTACTAAACGTATTGGTGTTTTACTTTAGTTTTCTGCGATAGTCTTTGTTATAAACTTTTTTAAATGCAATTTATTAACATAATTATGCTGGTTTTCTGTCTTGGAAAATTCTGTTGCAAATCCTGATGTGCTTGCAGGAAAAACATTGCATAAAATACGCACTTTTTTATATGCTTTTTTTTTGTTGCATATTTTTTTCTACTCATAAAGATGGGTGAAATATGCTGCAAAAAGGCTACAAGAATTGACTTGCTGCAGATTTGAATCTTCTGCAAATCTACAAGGAATAAATAAGCAACGTGCCTGAGATTTCAGGAATCTCATTCAATTTGCTGGTACAGTAAAACTGGATATTTTCTGTGCTAAATTGTGGGGAAAAAATGCAACATGTGCACATACCCTTGAAGTACATTCATAGTGATTTAAAGAACATTTGTCAGTAGGACCAAAGGTGCTAAGCCATCTATATTCAGAAATCCAAAAGGAATGGTGCTTATCTGATCCGTGCTGTGGTCAGGGTGAGAGACAATGAAGACAAGGCTTCTTTGTAGTTATTCCTTTATTCCCTAAGCGTTTCGGTGCCGTCCCTGCACCTTCCTCAGGGGTACACTGACGCCAGTGTAGATCAGATAAGCACCATTCCTTTTGGATTACTGGATACACCACCACTGTGCACGTGGAAGTTGCATATCCAGCAGCAGCTGTCCATGCGAGTATACTGATCGTGAGTCATCACAACCGAACCAGGTGAGCAGACTTACGGTGCAATAACCCTATTTGAATGACCCATTTGCACCTCTTTTTTTTTTTTTTACTTTAGAAGCCATCTATATTGGAATGTAGGTCATAGAAAGTTAAACAAAATGATGCCTTGATATCCACAATCTGATGTTTTATTCCAGAGAAATCCACATTTTTTTTTTCAGGTCAAAAATCCATATGTGAAATTTTCTAATTCCTTTCTGTAAGCTCTCTCTATTCATGTATTTCTACTTCTTTCCTATCCTCTGTAAACTTCAAAATAAAAGATTAATTCTATCTGTCAATCACTGTGCACTCTCTGCTGCCCACACCCAAGGACTGAATATTCATGCATCACTACACAACCCTGCCTTTTTTTTATCTGTTATGCTGTGTGACTCCTTGCAGAGCAGAAAGGAGAGGGGAGGAGGTGTGTGTGCTCTTAGAGATCTTCATTCTATTTCAGAGGCATATGTATAGTGTGTGCAATCTGAGATATTTCTATGTGATTATAAGAACATTTGATCAATTGCTCAGCAGATACACACATTACATGTCTGCAGGAAAACTGACCGTCATAAATCTTATAGAGACCACAGTGCAGCACAAAACACCTCCCCCTCCCAGCACAGAGCACACAGGAGAGGGACAGAACACCAGCTTGGGTGGGTGTGGATGTTTAAATAACACACAGCAGCTGTACTATACGGCTGTGAATATAATGGAGAGGACTAATGTGCCAGCTCCCTGCAGGGTCTGAAAATGCTTATAGTAAGGCAACTACAAATGGTACAATAATTATTTTACATGTTTTTAAAAGGTCTGCCCAGGCACTATTCAAGGGTAATATTAGTATAATACTGAAAAATGACCTGACAGTCTGTTTAATATGTAAATGAGCTGTTCAGATCTATGGGCTGGACACAAATATCCCAGAGAATCAGTTTCCAGGGCTTATTTTGTAATGAAACGGAGAATTAGAAATGTGTGGCGTGTAGATCAGGGGAGCAGATGGGTCAGTCATTACATGTCTCACACTGATAATGTCCCCTTTCATTTAACATAAGCAAATTCTCAGGGAGAGCTATGTAGTTCTGAACAGCTCATTTACTAATTAAGAAAAATCGGATCACAGACATCAAGGTATCATTTTAGTTCTTTGACCTTCATGCCCATGTAGGTGACCTAAGAGGCTTAATCCTACTGGCAGATTCCCCTTAATTATTGTTATCTGTAAAAGCTTAAATCAATTTGTTTATTAATTTTTTCATGTTTTATGATGCCAGCATTTCGTAGACTCCACTAGTGGAGATGCAGCACCGGACCACCTGGCATGGTGTCTATTCCTTAGCAGTTTCAGTACAACAAGTGGAAATAGTTTTTATTCAGGCAGGCTTCTAAAATAATGGTCCTCCCCATTGCCTTACTAAACTGACATGGTGACATTGCTAATGCAGTTTGTCAGGGGGAGAGGCTATAATTGCACTTAATCTGTAAGCTTTTGTGATGACCAGGAAAGACACAGCAGTGTAAGCTTCTGTGATGACCAGAGAGGACACAGCAGTGTATGCTTCTGTGATGACCAGAGAGGACACAGCAGTGTAAGCTTTTGTGATGACCAGAGGACACAGCAGTGGAAGCTTCAGTGATGACCAGAGAGAACATAGTGTGAGCCCCAGTGATGACCAGAGCGGACACAGCAGTGTAAACTTCTGTGATGACCAGAAAGGACATAACATTTTCAGAGGCATGCTGCTTTCCTCACCAGGGATCATTCAGTATCACTGATGAACCCCGGGGTGGTTGCAGATATGCAAACCTGTGTAATTGGCATTTTTTTAAGTTACAAGATGTCCACGCTACTTACAGATTTGAGATGTTGCTGCTCAAATCTGATCAAAAAGCTTGTGGGGATGTGATGACTATATTCTCTTCAATGGTGCAATTCAGAGAAACAGAAAGAGAAGGTAGTCGTCACACGCCCGTAAGTACCGGTATTCATTATTGTATGTGAGTGATCATGCGGTGACCTCTCAAATCTGCAAGTATGGCAGAATCCTAACAGTTTGTATATTACACATGTTTAGGATTGATACCGTGCCTGAAATACCCCTTTAACACTAGAAGTCCCGGAAATTTAAAGGATCCTTGGTTTTCAATGGTAAAAAGGTCAAATGACCCATCTCTGGGACTTCTAGTGTTAATCATCACATCTATAATTTCAGTGCAGCAGCTTGGCCCCTAATGCTTTATTAGCGTTATCACTCTCACTATTCTATACCAAATATTCTATACAGTGTGGTACTACAAGAACATGAATAATAACTGTGGTTGTATAATAGCCTGGTTGTGTGACATGGGTCACATTGATCTAGAATGATCATGCAGTTATTGGCTTTTCATCGATTAAGGCTATGTGCACCCTGTGCATTTCTGCTGTGTTTTCTGCACCAAAAACAAATGACCCACAGTTTTGTAATGAAAGTCAATGAGATTTTCAAAAAGCTGTGCCCACTATGTGCATTTTTCAATGGTGCCTCGTGCTTTTTTTGGGCTGCGTTTTCTATTTGCCAGCCATTCGAATGAGCTGTAAAACACAGCTCCCACAGAAACGCTGCAGAAAAGCACAGTGGGCACAGAGCAGAAAAGCACAGTGGGCACAGAGCAGAAAAGCACAGTGGGCACAGAGCAGAAAAGCACAGTGGGCACAGAGCAGAAAAGCACAGTGGGCACAGAGCAGAAAAGCACAGTGGGCACAGAGCAGAAAAGCACAGTGGGCGCAGAGCAGAAAAGCACAGTGGGCGCAGAGCAGAAAAGCACAGTGGGCGCAGAGCAGAAAAGCACAGTGGGCGCAGAGCAGAAAAGCACAGTGGGCGCAGAGCAGAAAAGCACAGTGGGCGCAGAGCAGAAAAGCACAGTGGGCGCAGAGCAGAAAAGCACAGTGGGCGCAGAGCAGAAAAGCACAGTGGGCGCAGAGCAGAAAAGCACAGTGGGCGCAGAGCAGAAAAGCACAGTGGGGCAAAACAGAGCAGAAAAGCACAGTGGGCACAGAGCAGAAAAGCACAGTGGGCACAGAGCAGAAAAGCACAGGTGGCACAGAGCAGAAAAGCACAGGTGGCACAGAGCAGAAAAGCACAGGTGGCACAGAGCAGAAAAGCACAGGTGGCACAGAGCAGAAAAGCACAGGTGGCACAGAGCAGAAAAGCACAGGTGGCACAGAGCAGAAAAGCACAGTGGCACAGAGCAGAAAAGCAGTGCAAAGCATGCTTGTTTTTTTAAACGGCTGCGCTTTTGAGGCTGGAAAAAAGCAGCATAGACAAATATGCACAGTGGGCACTTAGCCTAAGGGTACGTTCACACATTGCGCTTTTTTGCACGGGCACTTTTACCAGCGTTTTGAACCCGCACAAAAAAAAAACCTGTACAAAAACACGGTGCATTCACACATTGCGTGTTTTTATGGGGCTACTTCTTCACTGATGTCACAGAGGGGAGGAAGAATGCTGTTCCACCTCCCCTCTGTGACATCTGTCACAGCACCATTTGATTTCGCAGTGCATTATACACTGCAAAATCAAATGTAAAAGAATGTCAAATGTATTAAGAATAATAAACATTTTTATACTTGCCCTCCGCCGGGTTTTCCGGAGCCGAGAGCCGGAGATCTTCTGCAGGTATCATCCTGTCAGGGCCTTGCATGATGTCATAATGACATCGGGCGCTGTGATTGGCCACTCGCGGTCATGTGATATACGCGTCACATATCACATGACCACGAGCGGCCAATTAGCGCCCATGACCTCAAACAAGGTCACCTCACATCGGTGCCTGGCTCCTGGACAGTACAAACAAGCTTGCGGAGAGGTAAGTATTAATTCTTTATTATTTGTAATACCTCTGACTTTGTTTAATTTTGCTTTCACAGTGTATATTAATACACTGCGAAATCAAATGGGGGCGGTCACAGAGGGTAGGAGGAACCAGGATTCTTCCTCTCCTCTGTGACTTCAGATCCAGCAGCGCCTACCCCATGGGAAAAAGCGTCGGCGTTGCTGCGTAAAGAATTGACATGGTATTCTTTTTAAACTGGCGCTTTTTCCCGTGAAAGCACTGGGTAAAATTATGCAGTGTCTGTACGGCAAAGTGAATGTAAAATTCACTTTGCCTGCAGACAAAAGGCACATTGCGCATTTTTGAAAATCGCTTGTAAAAAAGTGCTAAAAAATGCGCAATGTGTGAACATAGCCTTAAGGTACCTTTACACGCCGCTACAGCCGGGTGGAAACAACCGGGTTTATGAGACAAATGTATCTTGCACCGTCAAATCTACCTGAGGTAGCGGCGTGTAAAGGCGGTTGTTGCCACCGGTCACTCGCGGCACCTGTTTTAGAGCAGTGCTGTAAAATAGGTTGATTTCAACCCAGTGGTAACGGCGTCTAAACAAGCTAAGATAAGGTTGTTTCGCCACCTAGATAACTCCCTGGGGCGTGACACAGCCTCCGTGAAACCACCCCCCTTCAGCGATCATTGGTGGAAGCTCCTGTGTTGCGATTGGTTGTCGCTGCGTAGGGCGACATATTTAAGGAGCTGACCAGTCACACTAAACAGTTGCTCGAGCGTCATGTATTAATCACCCTCCTGCGCTGCCTGGCCAATCATGATGCTATTGCTTTGTCCTATCAGCGTACGAACGTCTCGTAATCCACAATTGTGGCACGCCTAGGTGTTGTCCCTGCTGCACCAGGTCCGCTCATATTACCTTGTTGTAGTGGCGTGTAAATGAGGTAAGGTGAGCTACAGAAGGTAACTTGTGGCACCTGGCAGTGCATCCAGAGATTGATTCAACCTTCTGTAAAGCACCTTGTTGAGGCGTGTAAAGGCGGTATCGGGTACCGTTTGTAACCGTTGCTCGTGCACGTGAAGCACCCGGTTGTTTCCACCTTGTTGTAGCGGCGTGTAGAGGTACCCTTAGACTGCGTTACTGAAGTGAAGGGTTTCACATCTGAATGCATAAGGTCCAATAAACAAGCTGTAGGAATATAATGCAATGATGAGAGTATCTTCCATCGATACAATGTACTCTAGGACAGTTGAGGTTAATGCTAATAATTAAGATGAATTCATTACTAGACTTTCCCACTCGCTGTAAACACTTTATAAAAATCTATTGTGCCTCTACAGTAAATATTTTTATCCCAATTAGGATCAGTAGGGATGAACATGCAGATCCTACATAACTTGGCCTGCCTGAAATGCTCAAATGTAAAACAGTATGATTGGCCTATTTGTGGCCGTGCCTAGTCTACAATTAAATTTGAAGCAAAATGTGTCTTTTTGATCTTGATAATCCTTGGGGTCGTTGGGGTTGTGGCCTTTTGACCTTCCTAATGAAATTTCTAGCTGTATCGCAGGTTTCTTCAGCTGCCGTTTAAAATATATGTTGTACTTCGTGTCTCATGGGAACTGTAGCAATAATTTCTGAAATGTAAATGTAATCTTCCCTACCTGTGACTTCAGTCAGGGACATGGATGTGTGTGAGGGGGAGTAATGTCTTTATGCTAGTGTTGAATGAGGAGAGAACATCCTTGAAAGCAGAATGGAAGCTCATGATTGAGTATCTGCTGCTGCACTCCTCTAAATCCACAGAGAAATCTTAATCAGGGGTTGAGAGGATAAATGTATCATTATTACACATACTTTCTCTTTCAAAGCAGAAAGAATTAAATGCTGTATTCAGTGCTCCGAGTCAGTAATTATTCTCTTTGAAGATTTCCTGCCAGTGTTTTTTTTTTTTTCTCTGAATGAAATGAACTTGGATTGTTTTGTCATTTTGACCTGGTTTTATAGCATACGCTTGCAAGCCGTTTAAATCTGTACAGATTAATTCATTGTAAATTCCCTCATTTTTCCTCCAATGGTTTGTCCCTGATATTCCTATACCTTTCCTGAACAAAAGGATGCTGTTCATTCTGCCATAAACAGCCAGTTTCAGATGAGCACCTGAGTTTAGAGATTCAAAGAGAAAAAGAAAACTTTGTATAAAGTAGAACCAGTTATGAGATAATTGAGATTTATCAAGCTAAATACCAAAACAATGTCTTATCTGCTTTGCGATTAATATTTGTGTTTTAGACATTTATTGCACCTTATTCAACTAAAGGGAATGACTTTGCTGAAACTGGCTATGGCTTAGGCTGGTTTCACATAGCGTTATTTTTCCAGTCCGTGGGATCCTACTTTTTGCAGGACTTCACGGACAGGAACGGACACCGCAGGATTTTCACAGATCCGGACACAGAAAGAGCTGTACGGGGCACTTTCACATTCGCAATGTATATATACATTGCGGAAGTGAAATTTAAGTAAAATGCAGCAAAGTAAGCTTAGACAGTCAAAAGGCCCCTTTACACGCTGAGACTTTCCAGCGATCCCACCAGCGATCCGACCTGGCCGGGATCGCTGGAAAGTCTCTATGCAGTCACTGGTGAGCTGTCAAACAGCCCCTGGTTACCAGCATCCTCCACCCAATTCAATTTCCCCGATTATTACGAATTTTCATTTTAACTTAGAACTACAAGCAATAACCTCGTTATTCACACTACATGTGCTGCATATGCTATTTAACTTGTATTTGTGTTTGCAACTTGTACCATGTTACTGTTTATTTATGTATGTACCCTCCCTCCCTTCCCCCCCTTCCCCCCCCTAGTTTATTCTGTTCCCCCCCCCCCCACTCCCCTCCCCCCCTTTTATAAAAAATTTTTCAATAAAGACTTTTGGAAAACCAGCATCCTCCTACTTACAGGCTGGGCTAAGCGGGAGGACGCTGGTAACCAGGGTAAACAACGGGTAACTAAGCAGAGCGCGTTGCTTAGCTACCCGATATTTACCCTGGTTACCATTGCCCAGCATCTAATGTGTGGCGCTGGGAGGTCGCTGATCGTTGGTCTCTCGCTGTCACACACGCCGATGCGTGCTGACCAGTGGAAGACCAAGGACCAAAAAATGGTCCTGAACGATTTGTAGCGATCAGCGACTTCATAGCAGGGGCCAGGTTGCTGATTCGTGTCACACACTGCAACATCCTTAGAGAGGTCGCTGTTACGTCACAAAACCTGTGACGTTTCAGCGATATCGCTAGCGATGTTGTCGTGTGTGAAGTACCCTTAAAGGTACCTTCACACACAGCAATTTTGCTAGGCAATTTCACTGGCAATTTGCTGGTTGCAGTGAAATCATGGACACATTATTCCATTTGTACACAGCAACAAAATAGAACAATGTGTCCATGATTTCATTGCAACCAGCAAATTGCCAGCGAAATTGCCTGGCAAAATTGCTGTGTGTGAAGGTACCTTAAGAGAGCATTCACATGCTGCCTATTTGCTGCCTTTTTTTACGCGCATGCTCATGACAAACCAGGAGTGGGTGATTAAATATAGAAGTGGAGCACTTGTTTCTATTATACTTTTCCTCTGATTATTCCACTCCTGGTTTGCGATGAGCTTGCGCGTAAAAAAATGCAGCAAATACACAACATGTGAAAGCACCCTAAAGAAGTACCAGATTTATCAAACTGCATGAATCGCTATGATGAATCTGGTGCATTTTAACACTTTCTAGTCTAAAGGCTGGCTTACATTAGCCAATATGCAGCCATAAATGACCACTAATTGACTACATAAAAGCCAATCAGTTGTTGTTTAATAGTTTGTTTAGACAGGCAAACCGAGATTCCAATGCACACCTACATAAAACCGATAATGGCTAAGGCTGGCTTCACACTACGTTTTGTTCCTGTCCATGGGGATCCTGATTTTTGCAAGACCCCACGAACAGGAACTGCAGGTTCAGATTGGCAACCTCCAATGCCATTTCTGTGTCCGGGGTCCGGACACAGAAAGAGCAGGGGGAGCCGAGACAGACAAGTGGTGTTGGCGCTGTCCACTCTAACTTTAGCAGTGTACTTGCATAGATCAGCACGGTTTAAATCTATAAACTGCGTTGATGCGGTCATGTGACTTATCAGCTGATTGGGTTGCCCCGCCCCTACCCAGCCAGCTGATTCATGGTTTTTAGCCATCAGTTGAATGCATCGTGGGACACATGGTGGAAAGGTGAGAATTTTTTTTTTTTTTTAACCGCTCCTTGACTTAATTTCACTTTAGCAGTGTATGTAAACGAATTTGGGACTGCATACACAAAACCGGATGGCCAAATATGGCCAATCCGGCAACATAAGTAGTGTGAAGCCAGCCTTATTGTTTTATGCACAGACTGTCATTGTTCTTGGTAACACATTGTATTCACAGCTGCATTGGCAAAAATGAAAACTTTTAAAAAACAGTTACACCTGACGAGCAGGTATTTTTCTCGGGTGATTAGCAGCCTGTTTACACTGGTAACTTATTGAGAGAAGACTGTTCTTAGGCTGCCTTCAGACTTGCAGATGCCTCCGCAGCGTTTTGCAGAGGCATCTGCAAGTATCTGCATGCAGACCACGGCCCCTATGTTTATAATGGAGCGCACGGCGGTCTGCAGATGCTTGCAGACCGCCGTGCGCTCTCATTGCCCGCCATTAGTGATCTGTGCGCAGGCAGATGCCTGCGTACAGATCACACACTCTCGTCCGCACCAGGGACGCGAGATGTTGCGTCCCTGGTGCGGGCGAGAGTGTGTGATTTGTGCGCAGGCGGATCACTAATAGCGGGCAATGAGAGCGCACAGCGGTCTGCAAGCATCTGCAGACCGCCGTGCGCTCCATTATAAACATAGGGGCCGCGGTCTGCATGCAGATACTTGCAGATGCCTCTGCAAAACACTGCGGAGGCATCTGCAAGTCTGAAGGCAGCCTTAGAAGCGCTTATTCACTACAGTTGACCAGTAAATGTACCTTATGTTTGCATGAGCATTGTATTAAAAGATATTCCTCATTGTCTTTGGTTTTTAAATCGTCATGAACTACATCAATTTTATTAGTATTATATTTTTTGTGCCATCATAAATACATTTTAGGTAGCATAAATTTAAATGCATAAATTGCTACATTAAGAAAATTCTCTTGTGCTGTCCTGCTTCCTCTTTAGTGCACTTTTAGTCAATCCCTACAGGCTCAAAACAACTCTCTCGGGCACACTAGGCACAAGCCAGTCTGTTTGGCAGGATCTCGAGAAATCCTGATACTATGTAACCCCCATACAGGGATCAGGATTTACAACAGTGTCCAGGAGATTGCTGCCTGTCCAGAGACAGGAATAGTCGCCAAGTAGGGTCAAAGCAGTGAAGTCACGAAAATGACTGGATCCGTTAGAGTAGTCAGGGAGCCTGGTCAGAAATGAGATGGCAGGAGAAATATCCAAAAAACAGACCGATGTAAAACAGGAAAAACACCAATGCAGAGGGAGACTACCCAGGGAAGAAACAAGCTATATCTGGCTGCTTCTAGCAGAAAGTAAAAGACTTTAGCAGGGTGTGGTGCTTTCTAATAGGCTTAAGCTACGAGTGGATTACTTCAGCTGGACAGCACACAAACCCACTTTGCCAGACTGTGAAGGACTGCAGGTCCCAGCCACTCTAAAGCTCCCGTCACACACAATGACGCAACAGCGATCCCAACAACGATAACGATCCTGTAGGGATCGTTGGTGCGTCGTTATGTGGTCGCTGGTGAGATGTCAAATAGGCAGATCTCACCAGCGACTCGGCAACGATCCGGAATGATAGGAGGTCATTGGGAATTGTCACTCTCGGGCGTAGTATTGAGATCGTTGGTCGTTGTCCCTTTCAAACACAGCGATGCAGCGTTCCCAGCGGGAGCGCAACGACCTAAAAATGACGCAGAGCACTTTGTAATGATCAGCGATCTCACAGCAGGGGCCTGATCGCTGCTAAGTGTCACACACAACGAGATCGTTATGTGTGATGGGGGCTTAACCTTAGTAGATGTCTGAGCCTGCGCTCTTCAGAGTTTATGGCACTGACTTCTTCTCTTGTAGCAGCACCACCTACGGAGTGAGTACGGCGGTGCCTGGTGACAGAAGCAGATATTGCAGGAGCAGGCTCTGGTGGAGATGTGACATAGAAACTGACTGCAATTTGTATGGTAACAAAAAAGGTGAGCTATGCACCCTTAAAGGATACATCCTCATGTGGCAAAAAAAAAAAAAAAAATCTATTGCGAGTTTTGTTGCTAATTTGCTGTGGGATTCATTTTATGCATTTACTTGAAGCAGCTTGAAAAATCCACATTGCAGGTCAAGTTCAGCCTGGAAGTTATCTACAGTATGTGGATGGGATGCTGAACAAATAAAATGCACTCTCTTGTAATAGGATAGATATGGGGTCACCTACCTGATGTCATCAGATAATGTCCCTTATGTATGTGTTTCCTGACTCTTTGGAAAGCTACCAAATTTAAATCCTATATCTGGTCCCCAGTTTTCCTTATAATATACATACTAGGAAGCTGCTTTTATTCCTATGGTTTTCATGAATCAGATTAAATGATGGCTACAACATGATCTAGGCAGATTACATCTTCAGTTAAGGGTTTATTGTAAAATGATTTTTGTCCTCATACCATGGATATGTGTCTTTCTTCCATGATATTTCTAAGTTACAGTAAGTTATATTTTTTCTGTTTTATCCTGAAATTGAAAGATGATATGTGACCATTCCTTCTCTACCCCTGGAGTGGTGAAATTTGCTCGTCTCCCTCTGATCATTTCCTTTTGTAAAGTGACTAATAGATACCCTTGAAATGAAATGCCGCAAAGGCATCCTGCGCCACCCAGGCTTTTCAAAGCGTAATACATTGATGGCAGTATGCAGAGCCTGTGACATTAAAATTGGGTTTCCAATATTTACTGTCGCCTACAGGTGAACATTTCTGCAAAAAGAATTAAGGAGACCACACAGAAACAATTTATTTGTATTGCAGAAACACTGTGGAACTCACATTACATTCAGGGTTCCTCCATACATGGGTATAATGTATCTGACTAGAACTGGAAAAGTTAGTAGTACTCACAAATTTAATAAAGGAGAAGACTAAATTGTTCATGCTAGATTAATTCTCTGTTTATTTCTGGGGAGAGTTAGAAAGTGTTTTGCTTATCAGTAAATATAATGTATACACAAAATGATAACGTGTAATTGGTGTGTGAAAGCTTTGCTTTTCTCTGAGGTATGAGCCGCAGTCTGCTTAATTTCCATGATGTAATCTGCCCTTCCAGGATATAATTACCTGATTTACTTGATTGCCTTGTGGGATTTTTTTCTTTCTTTTTATATTCACCTCCGCTCCCAAATTGACTTAAAATTGTTTATACCATGGCAGTCTGATAATTTCATCAAGCTTTTGCCTGCTAATATATTTCAAGTTATCTATTCACTCAAGGGACGATGGGAAAAAAGAACCTGGTTAGTTCTTTTTTTCAGAATATTATCAGGGGAAAGACTAGAGATGGTATTTAATGGTGTACAGGTCTGTGTAGGCAGAGTCAGAGTCTATGTCCATTTTGATGCAGTCAGTATAAAATCGACCGACTCTTAAAATATTTAATGAATTGGGTACTGTAGTTCAATGCAGAATGTGCTGAATATTAGTATCATTATGCATTATTATTATGTTGATTATAGTCTCATAATGATTAAAAGCCTGATGTTCACATTTTTCCGCGGTCTGCATGCAGATGCTTGCAGATGCATCTGCAAAACGCTGCAGATGCATCTGCAAGTCTGAAGGCAGCCTTAGTGCTTTGAGCGTGAGAAAGCACTTCCCGAGCATTTGACTTTTATGGTTGTTTCCCCACCTAGCACAAACCTCTGTAGCTTGATTGATGGCTTAGGCTGCTTTCACATTGCGATTTTTTTTTTTCTGTCCGTGGGGTTCCTATTTTTTGCAGGACCCCACGGACAGGAAAGGACAGGAACGCATGTGTGCCTCCAAGTGGCATTTCTGCGTCCGGATCTGTGATTTTCATGGACCTCGACACAGGGCACTTTCACTTCCGCAACGTATATACATACATTGCGGAAGTGAAATTAAGTAAAGCAAGAGGTAAAAAAAAAAATCTCACCTCACCGGCATGTCCCGCGATGCCTCCATCTAGCTCGGTCATATGACCAGCATCAGCTGAGCGGTTTAACTCTCCCGCCCGCCAAAACCAATCGGTGGGCGGGAGAGTTAAACTGCTCAGCTGATGCCGGTCATGTGACTGATCAGCTGATCGGGTTGCTCCGCCCCACCAGGTCCTTGTCGGGAGCTAGATGGAGGTATTGCGGGACACGCTGGAGAGGTGAGGAGATTTTTTTTTTTCTTAAACACTTCTTTTACTTAATTTCACTTCCTCAATGTATGTATATACATTGCAGAAGAGAAATTAGACGATTAGGAGCAGTTTTAGTGTACTGAGCATACTCAGTACACTAAAATCGGGTCCAAGAAAAGATCTGGTGTTTTCTCGGACCCGTGCTCCACAGGCCCCATGTTATTTGCCGCGGATCATGTCGGCTCCCATTCTGTCCAATTTGGTCCGCTGTGCCCAAAATCAGAGCAGTCTCTGATTTTGGGTACAGCAAATAATCGGACAGAATCGGATCTGAAACAAACTGGACGGCAATAAGGCCAAATCTGATTACATCTGTCGCCCGTATGGGGGCCAAATCTGATCCGTGGCTGTCCGTTTTACAATGGACAGCCACGTATGACAAATAATCGCAATGTGAAAGCAGCCTTACTTTCTGATTTACTTTCCTGATGTCACACAGAAAATGAGTTACCAATTATGCCAAAGAAGATGGTGCTAGCTAGGAAACAATAAGCGGTGGCTCGGGACGTGCTTTGTCATTCCCAGAGCACTTAGTACCTTATTTGTATGTGAATTAAGATGCCAAAGTATTAGGAACACAGCAACAGATAGAAGATATGAAGGTGTTGATGGATTTAGCTTAAAAGACTTGCATGCCCAATATGAATTTTTAGGGGTGGATCTTACTGACAGATTACCTTTTAAAAGCTTTTTTTTTCTGCTATATTTGATATAATACATTTTTGTAAAGTATGTTTAGATAAAATATTTTTACCTATTGTTCAAACACTGCACAATTCTATCACACAGACCCGCTTATGATAACATTGTGAGCTCTTGGCTGTTTTACCTCACTCACATTCCTCAGAACTGTTGTATAATGTCTTCCATGCTGCTGCCACAACTTATCTATAAGGGTAGGTAGGTTCACACAACCATATTTTCAGGAGGGACAACCAAGACCGCAGGCAACCGAATTTTTCTGGTCATCATAATGGGAGACCCAGACAATGGGGTTTAGGGCACTGCCCTCCGGAGGTCACACTAGGTACTACAAGTTTGTAGACACCGCCTCCTCCGCTTATAAACCCCTACCGCAGGGAACATCCTCAGTTTTAAACTTAGTGTGCTCGGAGGATCACGCTTTGCTTGCACTTCACTGCACTCTCACTACTTACGTGATGGCGTCTGAAGACAAGGTAATATGGTCCTAGTCGGGACCTGCGACAGCCTCCCCGCTCACCCTTTGTGGCACACGCTGGTGGAGGTACCGGAGGGCCTAGTGCCTGGACACTCTGTGTTCTCCCGGTACGCTGTTGCGCTCCTTTCCATCCCTCTCTGGGGGGGCTCTGGAGAGTGGGAGATGGGAGCCTTGCACAGCTCCGCTCCGTCCGAGGCCTCCCTAAATGGTGCTTACAGACCGGACTGGAGCCAGCCCAGTCCGAGGCCTCCCTAAATGGTGCTTACACTCCGGACTGGGCTGAACCCCCGTCCGAGGCCTCCCTAAATGGTGCTTACAGACCGGACCGGCACTGAGGCACTCTGTGTCTCCTGTGTGCCTGGGGGTAGTGTCTGGCATTTTATGTGTCCTGACACTCAGACCGCGCGTTACCCTCGGGTCCGCGGATCTGGCGGTGTACCCTGTGCTGGGGTCACCCTGGCTGACCGCCCTGTGTGTCACAGGGGCTGAGGCCGTAGACTGTGCATGTTTGTATGTGATGACAGTCTGGGTATGTGTGCATGATGATTTCGCACTGTTTTCCCGCGCTGCGGGCTCCAGCACCTCCATTACAGAGGCTGCTTGGAGGAGGAGAGGCAGCCCTTACGGTGACGTCACCGGGGGGCGTGTGCGTGTGCTTCCCGCGTGTTCCCGGCGCCGCCCACGTCTGTGCTGGCGGCGGCCATCTTCTCTCTCACTTCCCGGCTGGGATCTACGGCAGCACGTGTCTGCACTTCAGAGGGAGACCGGAACTCGCGGAGGTCACACACACACACCGCTTCCTCCCACCGCGTTACTGCGGTCGGTAAGCCACCGGGATTCCCGGTTTGTTTTGTCTATTGGCCTTGGCCTCAACCCCTACTGTGGATATGTCCTCAGTTAAGAAGCATGCTGCTAAGGCGGCGGATAACACCATTACCTGTGCTACCTGCAAGGGAACGTTGGTGGAGGGGTCCTGCAATAACTGCGGACGCCCAGAACCCCGGGCTGGCTCAGCTGAGGCAGCAGCAGCTCCGGTGCTATACCCTGAGATTCAGGTAATCCAAGGGCCATGGGAAACGCAGAATAGGATCAATGAATCCCTGCTGTCCCAGATGTCCTCCATGTCGCAGTCACTGGAGGCACTGCATAGGAGACTGGAAAACCCAGCTACTCCTTCCAGTTACCCCCGGGTGTCTCCCTCTTCTGCTGTGAGACCCCCTAAGTGGGCTCGTCGTGAGGATTCACCCGAGCTCCAGGCTCTTTCTGAGGAGGAGCGTTCCTCTGATGGTGAGGAAGATGATGGGGGTTCAAACTTCGGGTCTGTGTCTGTGTCTGAACCTCCAGACGGGGTGGAGGATCTGGTGTCCTCCATCAATGAGACCTTGCGTCTCGTGACTCCCCCTGAAGAGGTTGTCGTGCACCCGAAGGAGGTCTATCAATGGCTGCGGCCAGAGGCTAGACCAAGTGGATCCTTCATGGACCACACTAATTTTGGAAGGGTGGTTAGAGCACCCAGGTTACATCCTGGGCGGCGCTATGTCCGCAAACCTGAGGACAATCGCTTCCCCTTCCCCCAGGAGGTGCTTCAGGAATGGTCGCAGTCTCCAAAGGTGGACGCTTCCATGACTAGAATTGCTGCACGCTCCCTTTTCTCTGCCTCTGATAGCTCCTCGCTGAAGGATGCTACTGATAGACAGGTCGAGCAACTCGCCAAGTCTTCCTATGAGGCTGTGGGGTCTTCATTTGCCCCTAATTTTGCCACGGTCTGGACCTTACAAGCGATTACTACCTGCTTGGATGGTATCACTGACCTGGCAAGGTCCAGTCCGGAGGTCCTGGCACTCACTGAGAGAGCAAGGGCCTATGCGGACTACGCCAGGACGGCGTCTCTGGAAACTGCCACTCGCTCAGCTGTGGCTTCGGCCAATGCGATAGCGATCCGCAGGTTGTTGTGGCTGCGTCTTTGGGACTCAGATGCCACATCTAAGAAGATTCTGCAGAATCTTCCGTTCTCTGGTGACAGACTCTTTGGCACAGAGCTGGACAAGCTGATCAAGGATTCTGCTGAGTCTAAGATACCGCAGAATAAGCCTAAGCCACGGTATACCGTTAAGAGGAACCCAAAGCAGTGGTCCTTTCGGTCCGGCTCACAGTCATCAGCACCGTCCGCTCGCACGGACCGAGGGGGCAAGCCCGCTTCTCAGTGGCGCTCCAAGAGTCGTCCAAAGAAGCCGGCGGGGGCGGCAACTACCACCCCCAAACCCGCCTCTACATGACTCACTCTTTCATCCTGCCTCCCCACAGGTGGGGGCCGCTTGTCTCGCTTTCAGGACAAGTGGCTACTTCACGTTCAAGATCAGTGGGTTCGAGACGTAGTCTCGCGAGGTTACAGGATAGAGCTGACGTCAAAACCATTATCCCGATTCCATCGGTCTGTTCCATCCCCAGAAAAGACTCAGGCTTTTCTCCGGGTGTTGGAGGGACTCCGCAGAGACGGAGTAGTGGTCCCAGTACCCACGGCAGAGAGGTTCAGGGGTTTTTACTCCAACCTCTTTATTGTCCCAAAGAAGGACGGCTCCTTTCGACCGGTCCTAGACCTAAAATTGTTCAACCGTCACGTGTTGGTGCGGAAGTTCCGCATGGAATCCCTACGTTCCGTTATCGCGGCTCTGTCGCAGGGGGACTTCCTAGCGTCCATCGATATCAGGGACGCTTACCTTCACGTGCCCATTGCACCGGCTCATCAACGCTGGTTACGATTCGCAGTGGGGGACGAACATCTCCAATTTGTGGCCCTACCCTTCGGGTTGGCCTCTGCACCAAGGGTGTTCACGAAGGTGATGGCATCTATGATGGCTCTCCTGCATGTGCAGGGTCACGCCGTCATACCCTATCTAGACGACCTATTGGTCAGGGCGCCATCGGAAGACCTTTGTCGGGTGAGCCTGGAAGCGACCATGAGGTCTCTGGAACAGTTCGGGTGGCTTCTCAATACTCAGAAGTCGACCCTGGTTCCGACCCAGTCATTGACATATCTGGGCATGGATTTCCACACGGACTCAGCCCTGGTGTCCCTACCTCAGGCCAAGCAGCTGGCGATCCACTCAGGAGTACAGCACGTTCTCCTGTCACCTCACTCATCCCTTCGGGAATTGATGAGACTGGTGGGACGCATGGTAGCGGCAATAGAGGCGGTGCCATTTGCACAGTTTCGTCTCCGTCCTCTCCAGCTGGAGATTCTTCGCCGGTGGGACAAGAGAGCGATCTCTCTGAATCGGTTGGTGGCACTATCGCAACCGACCAGGGACTCCCTGCAGTGGTGGCTACAGCCACGTCACTTGTCACGGGGAAGATCCTTCCTCAAACCTTCTTGGTTAGTGGTGACCACCGACGCCAGTCTGAAGGGCTGGGGCGCGGTGTTCTTACACCACAAGGCTCAAGGCCTCTGGACTCAGGCGGAGTCGACGTTGCAGATCAACGTCCTGGAGATCAAGGCGGTCTATCTGGCGCTCCTGGCGTTTCAGAAATTCCTGGCAGGACGACCCATTCGGGTACAGTCCGACAATGCGACGGCCGTCGCCTACATAAATCATCAGGGAGGGACCAGAAGCGCTCAGGCACTCGCCGAAGTCCACCGCATCCTATCGTGGGTGGAGGAACACGACTGCTTGATCTCCGCAGTTCACATCCCAGGGGTCGAGAACTGGGAGGCCGACTACCTGAGCCGGCAGGGGATGGACGCCGGAGAGTGGTCCCTGCATCCAGACGTCTTCCGGGACATCTGCAGCAGATGGGGCACTCCGGACGTGGATCTGATGGCCTCAAGGCTGAATCATCAGGTGCCCCAGTACGTGGCGAGATCGTGGGATCCTCAGTCCCTGGGGGCGGATGCTCTGATACTGAGTTGGTCCAGCTTCCAACTGCCGTATGTGTTCCCTCCTCTGGCTCTGATTCCCAGGGTCCTGTGGAAGATCAGGTCGGAGTGCAGGATAGCCATTCTAGTGGCTCCAGATTGGCCCAGGAGGTCCTGGTATCCGGACCTGTGGCAACTGTCAGGCGGACACAGGTGGGCTCTTCCAGAACGCGCAGATTTACTCGCACAAGGCCCATTCTTCCACCTCAATTCCAGGGCCCTCAGATTGACTGCATGGCTCTTGAGGCCTGGCTCCTGACATCTAGGGGTTTCTCCCCTACAGTGGTGGCCACTATGAATCGGGCTAGGAAGCCTGTTTCCAGGAAGATGTACCACCGGACGTGGAAGATCTTTTTTACCTGGTGTGCCTCTGGTGGACGGTCTCCTTGGCCCTTGTCCATCCCGACGTTGTTGGCTTTCTTACAGTCGGGTTTGGAGTTGGGATTATCCCTTGGCTCTTTGAAATGTCAAGTGTCAGCACTTTCGGTGCTGTTTGACAGGCGATTGGCGCTCCTCCCGAAGGTGCGTCAATTTCTGCAGGGGGTGTCGCGGATGGTTCCGCCCTACAAGAGACCTCTGGACCCTTGGGACCTTAACATGGTCCTGGCGGCATTACAGAAACCGCCGTTTGAGCCGTTGAGAGATGTTTCTCTATCTCGTGTGTCCCAGAAAGTGGCCTTTCTGGTGGCGATTACGTCTCTAAGGAGGGTCTCAGAATTGGCTGCACTATCGTGCAAGTCACCCTTTCTGGTGGTTCACCAAGACAAGGTGGTGTTGCGCCCACGGCCAGAATTCTTGCCGAAGGTGGTTTCAACTTTTCACCTGAACCAGGAGATTGTTCTCCCATCATTTTGCCCCGCTCCCGTTCATCAGGTGGAGCGCGACCTCCATACTCTGGATCTCGTGAGAGCTGTACGCATTTATGTGTCCAGGACCGCCTCCTTCAGGAGTTCGGATTCCTTATTTGTTCTTACGACAGGTCGCTGTAAGGGGTCCGCGGCTTCGAAGTCAACCTTGGCCAGATGGATTAAGGCTTCCATTCAAGAGGCTTACCGGTCCTCTGGTTTGCCTCTCCCGGTGGGATTGAAGGCTCACTCTACCAGGGCTGTAGGTGCCTCTTGGGCCTTGCGACATCGAGCGTCTGCTCTACAGGTGTGTCAGGCGGCCACTTGGTCCAGCCTGCACACTTTCTCTAAGCACTATATGGTGCATGCCCATGCCTCTGCGGATGCAAGTCTGGGCAGGCGGGTTCTCCAGGCGGCGGTTGCCCACCTTTGAAGGGAACCATGTGTTATCCGTCTTGTTGAGGAACTCTTCCCGCCCTGGGGTATTGCTTTAGGACATCCCCATTGTCTGGGTCTCCCATTATGATGACCAGAAAAAAGAGAATTTTGTTTACGTACCGTAAATTCTTTTTTCTTTAATCATCAATGGGAGACCCAGCACCCACCCAGTTGTTTCCTTTGCATGTTTTGCATTTGTTCTGCTCTCTGTTGAGACAGTGTTTGCCGGGTTGTTGAACCGTCTGTGCACGGCATTCTTCCCGATGTTTCGGGTGTGGTTTATTTTCTCCTCGCAGCTTATGGACCAAACTGAGGATGTTCCCTGCGGTAGGGGTTTATAAGCGGAGGAGGCGGTGTCTACAAACTTGTAGTACATAGTGTGACCTCCGGAGGGCAGTGCCCTAAACCCCATTGTCTGGGTCTCCCATTGATGATTAAAGAAAAAAGAATTTACGGTACGTAAACAAAATTCTCTTTATTTCATCCAGCAAAGACAGGTATACTCTAAACTCATGGCTATCGACATGTGTAGATAGATGTACAGACAATAACAATGATATTGCATCACACTTGTATGGCCGGATTAAAGGGTCCATAATGGAATGAGTATTGAGTGCTGCCTGTTTTTGTTTTTGTTTTTTGATAAATGGGTCTTTAGCCGATTGCCAATCAGCTTGACTATAGCCACAGATGGCACCTTAAGGCTGAACTGCTATTCTGCCCCTTATTCAGCTAAGTAAAGTAAAAGATTGTAAAGGGTACTTCCCACACTGCAACATCTCTAGAGATGTCGCTGAAACGTCACAGGTTCTGTGACGTAACAGCGACCTCTCCAGCGATGTTGCAGTGTGTGACACGCATTAGCGACCTGGCCCCTGCTTTGAGGTAGCTGATCACTACAAATCGTTCAGGACCATTTTTTGGTCCTTGGTCTCCCGCTGGTCAGCACACATCGCTGTGTGTGACAGCGAGAGACCAACGATAAGCGACCTCCCAGCTAATGCCCAGCGCCGCACATTAGATGGTGGGCACTGGTAACCAGGGTAACACCAGGTAACTAAGCAGTGCACGCTGCTTAGTTACCCGGTGTTTACCCTGGTTACCAGCGTCATCCCACTTAGCCCAGCCTGTAAGTGGGAGGACGCTGGTAACCAGATTAAACACTGGTTAACTAAGCAGCACGCGCTGCTTAGTTACCCGGCGTTTACCCTGGTTACCAGCGATGTCGCTGCTGACTGGTCACTGGTGAGTCTGCCTGCTTGACAGCTCACCAGCGCCTGCAGAGAGACTTTCCAGTGATCCCGGCCAGGTTGGATCGCTGATGTGATCGCTGGAAAGTCTGTGTGTAAATGGGCCCTAAGTATTGTTAATTTGCTATATAAAACAGGATTAGACTTTGGGAAGCATGATGAGGATAAACTTAAGCCCCAATTAATCAAAGCGATTACGCAAGTATAAAGCTTTACAATGTCAAAACATTTTTGTAAGATGAAGAATTGCACAAAAATGTTGTGAATTTTCACACCAGCTTTGGACTACCACCAGAATGGGCAAAGCCAGGGCAAGATGGAGTCAGAGCGATGCACGCTCATCAAATTCATCAGGAGCTGCAGTGTGCCTTATGTCCTAAATCTTACTATAGTTCCTGACTGGAGTAACATTTGTGGTGATGCATGAAAAGACACATGACATTTCTCAGGCACACCTAATTCATTAAAATTGAAACGAATTGTTCTAGCTGTAAAAATGGTGGCAGGCTGCCTAACTCTTGGTCCTGGCGAGCAGTGATTGAGGAATCTTGTGTATCTAGTTGTAGTGTCCAAACTGATAATCCTGCAGTCGCTCAGTGTCACTGCAGACTTATCAATCCTCCCAGTGCCTGCACTGAGCACTGTGAGGATTCGCTGGTTTCTATGCCGGGAATGGACAGCAGTTATGTGGAATGCATGTTCCTGGCAACAACAAGACTAGTGTGAGACTCTCTCAGTGTAAGAATATGGAGCTGCTGTGCAGCCTTGCTCCATAAACTTATATTGAGCAAGGCCGCATCCAATAGTCGGGGGTATCTGGGTGGGAACATGCATACCGCATAACTGAAGTCTGTTCCCAGTTTAGAAACACTGAATCCTCGCAGCTCACAGTGCAAGCACTGGGAGGATTGATAAATCTGCACTCACGTAGAGTATCTTTAGAATTAGGGCCTCTTCACATGACTTTTTTTTGCACATCCGTGGTGATCCTTGAATGTCAAAGATCACACGGACAGGCACACAGATGCCACTGATGCCCACGGATCTGTGATTTCCACGGATCCGTCATCGGTTAGCAGAGATAAAGCTGTAGCTTCTGAGCATGCGCAGTACAGCAAATCCATTTTTCTGGTCATCATAATGGGAGACCCAGACAATGGGGTTTAGGGCACTGCCCTCCGGAGGTCACACTAGGTACTACAAGTTTGTAGACACCGCCTCCTACGCTTATAAACCCCTACCGCAGGGAACATCCTCAGTTTTAAACTTAGTGTGCTCGGAGGATCACGCTTTGCTTGCACTTCACTGCATTCTCACTACTTACGTGATGGCGTCTGAAGACAAGGTAATACGGTCCTATCGGGACCGGTGACAGCCTCCCCGCTCACCCTTAGTGGCACACGCTGGTGGAGGTACCGGAGGGCCTAGAGCCTGGACACTTCGTGTTCTCCCGGTACGCTGTTACGCTCCTCTCCATCCCTCTCTGGGGGGCTCTGGAGAGTGGGAGATGGGAGCCTTGCACAGCTCCGCTCCGTCCGAGGCCTCCCTAAATGGTGCTTACAGACCGGACTGGAGCCAGCCCAGTCCGAGGCCTCCCTAAATGGTGCTTACACTCCGGACTGGTGCTGAGCGGCCCAGTCTGAGGCCTCCCTAAATGGTGCTTACAGACCAGACTGGTGCTGCACCCCCGTCCGAGGCCTCCCTAAATGGTGCTTACAGACCGGACCGGCACTGAGGCACTCTGTGTCTCCTGCGTGCCTGGGGGTAGTGTCTGGCACTTTATGTGTTTCAGGACACTCAGACCGCGCGTTACCCTCGGGTCCGCGGTTCTGCGGGTGTACCCTGTGCTGGGGTCACCCTGGCTGACCGCCCTGTGTGTCACAGGGGCTGAGGCCGTAGGCTGCGGATGTTTGTCCCCTCATGCTGTGGATGGTGTACATGCAGTCTGTGTATAATGTTTTTTACACTCTTTCCCGCGCTGCGGGCTCCGGCTCCCTCATGCTGTGGATGCTTGGAGGATGGGAAGCAGCCCGTGCGGTGACGTCATCGCTGGGCGTGTGTGTGTGTTTCCCACGTCTCTTCGGCGCCGCCCACAGTTTCACTGTCGGCGGCCATCTTTACCCTCACTTCCCGGTTGGGATTCTTATGCAGCGTGCGTCTGCACTCCAGAGGGGAGACCGGAAACCGTCGCGGAGGTCACACACACACCGCTTCCTCATACCGCTTTACTGCGGTCGGTAAGCCACCGGGATTCCCGGTTTTGTTGTCGGCAATTTGGCTTATTTTCCCCTACTGTGGCGATGTCCTCAGCCGGGAAGCGTGCTGCTAAGGCGGCAGTAACCACCATTACCTGTGCTACATGCAATGGTACACTGGTGGAGGGGTCCTGCAATAACTGCGGACGCCCAGAGGCCCGGGCTGGCACTGTTGAGTCAGCAGCTCCGGTGCTATACCCTGAGGTTCAGGTGATCTCAGGGCCATGGGAGACTCAGAATAAGATCAATGAATCTCTGCTGTCTCAGCTGTCCTCCATGTCGCAATCCCTGGAGGCACTTAATAGGAGACTGGATAGCCCAGCTACTCCATCCAGTTACCCCCGGGTGTCCCCCTCTTCTGCTGCGAGAACCCTTAAGCGGGCTCGTCGTGAGGATTCACCCGAGCTCCATACTCTCTCTGAGGAGGAGCGTTCCTCTGATGGTGAGGAAGATGATGGGGGTTCAAATTTCGGGTCTGTGTCTGTATCTGAACCACCAGACGGGGTGGAGGATCTGGTGTCCTCTATCAACGAGACTTTACGTCTCGTGACACCCCCTGAGGAGGTGACGGTGCACCCGAAGGAGGTCTATCAATGGCTGCGGCCGGAGGCTAGACCAAGTGGCTCCTTCATGGACCACACTAATTTTGGAAGGGTGGTTAGAGCTCCCAGGTTACATCCTGGGCGGCGTTATGTCCGTAAAACCAAGGACAATCGCTTCCCCTTCCCCAGGAGGTGCTACAGGAGTGGTCGCAGTCCCCGAAGGTGGACGCTTCCATGACGAGGATTGCTGCACGCTCCCTTTTCTCTGCCTCTGATAGCTCCTCACTGAAGGATGCTACTGATAGACAGGTCGAGCAGCTCGCCAAGTCTTCCTATGAGGCGGTGGGGTCTTCATTTGCCCCTAATTTTGCCACGGTCTGGACCTTACAAGCGATTACTACCTGCTTGGATGGTATCTCTGACATGGCAAGATCCAGTCCAGAGGTCCTAGCACTTACCGAAAGGGCAAGGGCCTATGCGGACTACGCCAGGACGGCGACTCTGGAAACTGCCACTCGCTCAGCTGTGGCTTCGGCCAATGCTATAGCGATCCGCAGGTTGTTGTGGCTGCGTCTTTGGGACTCAGATGCCACATCCAAGAAGATTTTGCAGAATCTTCCGTTTGCTGGTGACAGGCTTTTTGGCACCGAACTGGACAAGCTAATTAAGGATTCTGCTGAGTCTAAGATACCGCAGAATAAGCCTAAGCCACGGTATACCGTTAAAAGGAACCCAAAACAGTGGTCCTTTCGTTCCAGCTCGCAGTCATCAGCACCGTCCGCTCGCACGGACCGAGGGGGAAAGCCCGCTTCCCAGTGGCGCTCTAAGAGTCGTCCAAAGAAGCCGGCGGGAGCGGCAGCTGCCACCCCCAAACCCGCCTCTACATGACTCGCTCTTTCATCCTGCCTCCCCACAGGTGGGGGGCCGCTTGTCTCGCTTTCAGGACAAGTGGCTGCTTCACGTTCAAGATCAGTGGGTTCGAGACGTGATCTCGCGAGGGTACAGGATAGAGCTGACCTCAAAACCGATATCCCGATTCCATCGGTCGGTCCCGTCACCAGAAAAAGCTCAGGCTTTTTACCAGGTGTTGGAGGGTATCCGCAGAGACGGAGTGGTGGTCCCGGTACCTCCCGGAGAGAGGTTCAGGGGTTTTTACTCCAACCTCTTTATCGTCCCGAAGAAGGACGGATCCTTCCGCCCAGTACTGGACCTGAAGTTGTTCAACCATCACGTGTTGGTTCGGAAGTTCCGTATGGAATCACTGCGCTCCGTGATCGCAGCTGTGTCACAGGGGGACTTCCTAGCGTCCATAGATATCAGAGACGCTTACCTTCACGTACCCATTGCACCGGCTCATCAGCGCTGGTTGCGATTCGCAGTGGGGGAAGAACACTTCCAATTTGTGGCACTGCCATTCGGGCTAGCCTCGGCACCGCGGGTGTTCACAAAAGTGATGGCTTCCATGATGGCTCTCCTGCACACGCAGGGACATGCCGTCATTCCCTATTTAGACGACCTGCTGGTCAGGGCGCCATCAGAACACCTCTGTCAAGAGAGCCTGGAGGTGACCATGCGGTCTCTGGAACAGTTCGGTTGGCTCCTCAATATTCAGAAGTCAACGCTAGTTCCGACCCAGTCTTTGACATATCTGGGCATGGACTTCAACACAGCCTCAGCCCTGGTGTCTCTGCCACGAGTCAAACAGATGGCGATCCAATCAGGAGTACAAGCAGTCCTCCTGTCACCACACTCATCCCTACGGGTATTGATGAGACTGGTGGGACGCATGGTAGTGGCGATAGAGGCGGTGCCGTTCGCACAGTTTCGCCTCCGTCCTCTCCAGCTGGAGATTCTTCACAGATGGGACAAGAGGACGATCTCGCTGAATCGGCTGGTGACACTGTCACAACCGACCAGGGACTCCCTACAGTGGTGGCTCCAGCCACGTCACCTGTCACGAGGCCGGTCCTTCCTAAAACCGTCATGGTTAGTGGTGACCACGGACGCCAGTCTGAAGGGCTGGGGTGCGGTGTTCTTGCACCACAGGGCTCAAGGCCTCTGGACTCAGTCGGAGTCGGCATTGCAGATCAACGTGCTGGAGATCAAGGCGGTCTATCTGGCGCTCCTGGCGTTTCAGAAATTCCTGTCAGGACACCCCATTCGGGTGCAGTCCGACAATGCGACGGCCGTCGCCTACATAAATCATCAGGGAGGGACCAGAAGTGCTCAGGCCCTCGCCGAAGTCCACCGCATTCTAGCCTGGGTGGAGGAAAACGGCTGCCTGATCTCCGCAGTTCACATCCCAGGGGTCGAGAACTGGGAGGCCGACTACCTGAGCCGACAAGGCATGGACGCCGGAGAGTGGTCTCTTCATCCAGACGTCTTCCGGGACATCTGCGGCAGATGGGGCACTCCGGACGTGGATCTGATGGCCTCACGGCTGAATCATCAGGTGCCCCGATACATGGCAAGATCGTGGGATCCTCAGTCTCTGGGGGCGGATGCCCTGATCCTGAGTTGGTCCAGCTTCCAGCTGCCATATGTGTTCCCGCCTCTGGCTCTGATTCCCAGGGTCCTGTGGAAAATCAGGATGGAATGCAGAGTAACCATTCTAGTGGCTCCAGATTGGCCCAGGAGGTCCTGGTACCCGGACCTGTGGCAACTGTCAGGCGGACACCGGTGGGCTCTTCCAGAACGCGCAGATCTACTCGCGCAAGGCCCATTCTTCCACCTCAATTCCAGGGCCCTCAGATTGACTGCATGGCTCTTGAGGCCTGGCTGCTGACGTCCAGAGGATTCTCTCCTACAGTGGTTGCCACTATGAATAGGGCTAGGAAACCTGTCTCCAGGAAGATATACCACAGAACGTGGAAAATCTTTTTCTCCTGGTGTGCCTCTGGTGGACGTTCACCGTGGCCATTGTCCATCCCGACATTGTTGGCTTTCCTACAGTCGGGGTTGGAGTTGGGATTATCCCTTGGCTCTCTGAAAGGTCAAGTATCAGCACTTTCAGTGCTGTTTGACAGGCGCTTGGCGCTCCTGCCGAAGGTCCGCCAATTTCTGCAGGGGGTAGCTCGGGTGGTTCCGCCTTACAGGCGACCTCTGGACCCTTGGGACCTCAACATGGTCCTGGCGGCTCTGCAGAAACCGCCGTTTGAGCCACTGAGAGACATCTCTCTCTCTCGTCTGTCCCAGAAAGTGGTCTTTCTGGTGGCAGTTACGTCCCTGAGAAGGATCTCAGAATTGGCTGCACTTTCGTGCAAGTCACCCTTTCTGGTGGTTCACCAAGACAAGGTGGTGTTGCGCCCTCGGCCAGAATTCTTGCCGAAGGTGGTTTCAACGTTTCACCTAAACCAGGAGATTGTTCTCCCATCATTTTGCCCCGCTCCCGTTCATCAGGTTGAGCGCGACCTCCATACTCTGGATCTCGTGAGGGCTGTACGCATTTATGTGTCCAGGACCGCCTCCTTTAGGAGTTCGGATTCCTTATTTGTCCTCACGATGGGTCGCTGTAAGGGGTCCGCGGCTTCGAAGTCGACCTTGGCCAGATGGATCAAGGCTCCCATTCAGGAGGCTTACCGGTCTTCTGGTTTGCCTCTCCCGGTGGGTTTGAAGGCACACTCCACTAGAGCTGTAGGTGCTTCCTGGGCCTTGCGACATAGAGCGTCTGCTCTACAGGTGTGTCAGGCGGCCACTTGGTCCAGCCTGCACACTTTTTCTAAGCACTATATGGTGCATGCCCATGCCTCTGCGGATGCGAGTTTGGGCAGGCGGGTTCTCCAGGCGGCGGTTGCCCACCTTTAAAGGGAACCATGTGTTTTCCGTCTTGTTGAGGAACTCTTCCCGCCCTGGGGTATTGCTTTAGGACATCCCCATTGTCTGGGTCTCCCATTATGATGACCAGAAAAAAGAGAATTTTGTTTACGTACCGTAAATTCTTTTTTCTTTAATCATCAATGGGAGACCCAGCACCCACCCAGTTGTTCATTTGCATGTTTTGCATTTGCTCTGTTCTCTGTTGAGACAGTGTTTGCCGGGTTGTTGAACCGTTTTGTGTACGGCATTCTTCCCGATGTTTCGGGTGTGGTTTATTTCCTCCTCGCAGCTTGTAGACCAAACTGAGGATGTTCCCTGCGGTAGGGGTTTATAAGCGGAGGAGGCGGTGTCTACAAACTTGTAGTACCTAGTGTGACCTCCGGAGGGCAGTGCCCTAAACCCCATTGTCTGGGTCTCCCATTGATGATTAAAGAAAAAAGAATTTACGGTACGTAAACAAAATTCTCTTTTTACGGATCCGATTTTTTGATAGATCCGTTTTCATCCGTCACCATAGAGCTCAATGTTATTTGAAACGGACAGCAACGGATTAGTTTGTCAGATTTTTTCAAGGCAGGCCAAAATCTGAGCAGGCTCTGATTTTGGGAACGGGAAAGAAATCTGACACAAACAGATCCATCACAAAACTGACGCAATCAGATGCAAATAAGGACCAATCCGTGCACATCCGTGCCCATAGGGATACATGGAGGCCAAATCGGATCCGTGACTATTCGTTTTACAACGGATAGACACGGAGCCACAAAAAACGTTATGTGAAGGGGACCTTATCAGTTTAGACTGGAAAACCCCTTAATAGTGGCTCCACTGTAGTTTCAATTTACTGCTATTGTACCACAGTGTCAGAGCGTTACTATTTACTGCCACATTAGTAGGTAGATTGCCAGCACTGTCACCCTAGAGTTTGAAGATGTTATCTTCAAACATAGTTGATATTCTGGTTTTGCCTCATTAGGGTATGTGCCCACAGGACGTTTTTTAAGCAGTCCTGAACGCAGCAAAACCTGAGGATCCTAGAGTCCTTGACAGGAGAAGTGCTATGATCTTGTCTGCGTTTTTTGTGCTGCATTTTTCCTGCGTTTTTTCCATTGACTGCACCAAAAACGCAGGAAAAATGGAACATGTCAATTCTTTCCCATCCGCACCAAAAATGCAGGAAAAATGGAACATGTCAATTCTTTCCCATCCGCACCAAAAACGCAGGTATTTGACAGTTCTTGGCACTTGCAAAACCAATGTGTGGGCACAGCGTTTCTGTGAAACATATTGGTTTTGCTGGGAATCAAAACCGCAGGAACAAATTAGCATACATTGGTTTTATGGTAATAGTTTTCTGCATGCAGAAACCGCAGAAAAAACGCAGCAAAACCTTCCTGTGGGCACATACCCTTACGGTACCGTTCTAAATACAATAAAGGTACCGTCACACACAGCAATATTGCTTGCAATTTCACTGGTTGCAGTGAAGTCATGGACACATTGTACACAGCAACAAAATAGAACAATGTGTCCATGATTTCACTGCAACCAGCAAATTGCCAGTGAAATTGCTAGAAATATTGCCGCGTGTGACAGTACCTTAAGACATATACATAGTAAAAGCAGTCGCAGGAAAACTGAATAACGCAAACCACAACAAATAAACTACTTTTTTTCTTTATTGCCATGAATTTTGTTGTTGAATGATTGTTTAGGATTGCATGAATTTTAAATTCTGCTATACCCCAAGAATATTTTTTTACAGTGCCTGTTTAAGTTGTAGTGCAATTTCTTAGGTGATTTATTAGTCTCTTATAGCATTTGTTCACTTAAAAAAAAAAAAAGAAAAAAAAGCAATTTCAATGCACAGTCTTTAAGCTGTTGTTAAATTTTCAAAGCGATTTATTGAGGACTTTTATCTGCTTTTATATTTTGTTCTTAAATGCGCCTATTTTCAAAAATTGAAATTCTCTTTGGAGACTAAACTTGCAAATTCCTGCTTTACATTTCTGAATGTGTCTCCAGCAGATGAAAATAACACAAAATCAGGCTTTTTAATATAAATTTACAAATGCATAATTTGAAACAAACTTAAAAAAGCCCTACAGGATGGCAAGTACTCATTAGCATGTGCTATAATGCAAGCTCAAATGGAGTCTAGTGAAAGCAAGTTCAAAGCCATGTTGGGCTAAAGGCTTCCAGCAGGCATGTTTCCAACAGCGGGGAGATCTGGCACAGAGAGATGAGAAATAATGTTTGTTTCCCTGCTTCCTTTTAGCACCTTTCTTTTCCAACATCAGACAGCTGTGAACGGATACAATTAAGGAAGAGATAACAAACCATATCAGCTACCCCTTTAATTTGTTTGGACAAAGTGAATTTTTATGCACAGACTGTTTTATATGCAATGCTGCTTGGTAAACTGGATAGATGTACAATATTTCCTGTTACACTTAATCCGTGATACCAGTCCCATAGAATAGAAGAATTAGTTTCCTCTGCATTGTTTGGAATAGTGAGATTTCACCCATAAGGGTCTGTGCTTCCAAACTGTACATCTGTATACTGTCAATTTCATCTGAAAGCATATAATGGTATTGTTCTCGTCAAATTCAGATTGAATACCACAGAAACAATGAATGCAATGCTTCATCAGATGGCACATTATCTGGAACATTTTGGTGTGAGAGCATGTGTTGTATTTCTGTTTACAGAAAATGGTCTGTAAATAGCTTTTGTAGAATTAAGGTGGGCTTAGATCAGGGGTCTCAAACACGCGGCCCCCGGGCCGCATGCGGCCCGCGAGGCTTCACACTGCGGCCCGGGGCTCCATAGAAACAAAAGCCATGCCCCGGTTCATTATGCAGGGAGCCGCCGCGGTACCCGGTTTATTGAGACTTATGGGTACCGCCTACACAAGCCCCTTCACGCTTATACATCAATGAGAGGCGGCGGACCAATCAGAAGCCTCCTGACGCCTACGTCAGCTGCAGGCTTCTGATTGGTCCGCCGGCCGCCGGCTTGCATTGATGTACAAGCCGTGAAGGAGCTTGTGTGGGCGGTACCCGGAAGTCGCGATAAAGCGGGTACCGCGGCGGCTCCCTGCATATGCATAATGGACCACAGCATCATAAAGGTGTGTTTGATTGAGAGCGT
Source organism: Allobates femoralis (assembly GCA_033576535.1). Classification (NCBI taxonomy): domain Eukaryota; kingdom Metazoa; phylum Chordata; class Amphibia; order Anura; family Aromobatidae; genus Allobates; species Allobates femoralis. Next base: position 657,041,814 of record JARQOC010000003.1, on the reverse strand, counting down.
GTGAATGTCTGAGTGTGTGTGTATGTGTGAGTGTATTTGTGAGTGTGTATATGTGTGGCAGCTGTGATGGTGAGGAGGAGGACAGAGGAGGCAGTTATGGTGAGGAGGAGGAGGATGGAGGGGGCAGGTGTGATGGAGAAGAGGACAGAAGGGGCAGATGTGATTGTGAGGAGGACGGAGGAGGCAGTTGCTATGGTGAAGAGGACAGAAGGGGCAGGTGTGATTGTGAAGAGGACAGAAGGGGCAGGTGTGATTGTGAAGAGAACAGAAGGGGCAGGTGTGATTGTGAAGAGGACAGAAGGGGCAGGTGTGATGGTGAAGAGGACAGAAGGGGCAGATGTGATTGTGAGGAGGACGGAGGAGGCAGTTGCTATGGTGAAGAGGACAGAAGGGGCAGGTGTAATGGTGAAGAGGACAGAAGGGGCAGGTGTGATGGTGAAGAGGACAGAAGGGGCAGGTGTGATGGTGAAGAGGACAGAAGGGGCCGGTGTGATGGTGAAGAGGACAGAAGGGGCCGGTGTGATGGTGAAGAGGACAGAAGGGGCGGGTGTGATGGTGAAGAGGACAGAAGGGGCAGGTGTGATGGTGAAGAGGACAGAAGGGGCAGGTGTGATGGTGAAGAGGACAGAAGGGGCCGGTGTGATGGTGAAGAGGACAGAAGGAGCAGGTGCGATTGTGAGGATGACGGAGGGGGCAGGTGTGATTGTGAGGAGGACGGAGGGGGCAGGTGTGATTGTGAGGAGGACGGAGGGGGCAGGTGTGATTGTGAGGAGGACGGAGGGGGCAGGTGTGATTGTGAGGAGGACGGAGGGGGCAGGTGTGATGGTGAAGAGGACAGAAGGGGCAGATGTGATTGTGAGGAGGACGGAGGAGGCAGTTGCTATGGTGAAGAGGACAGAAGGGGCAGGTGTAATGGTGAAGAGGACAGAAGGGGCAGGTGTAATGGTGAAGAGGACAGAAGGGGCAGGTGTGATGGTGAAGAGGACAGAAGGGGCAGGTGTGATTGTGAAGAGGACAGAAGGGGCCGGTGTGATGGTGAAGAGGACGGAGGGGGCAGGTGTGATTGTGAGGATGACGGAGGGGGCAGGTGTGATTGTGAGGAGGACGGAGGGGGCAGGTGTGATTGTGAGGAGGACGGAGGGGGCAGGTGTGATTGTGAAGAGGACGGAGGGGGCAGGTGTGATTGTGAGGATGACTGAGGGGGCAGATGTGATTGTGAGGAGGACGGAGGGGGCAGGTGTGATTGTGAGGTGGACGGAGGGGGCAGGTGTGATTGTGAGGTGGACGGAGGGGGCAGGTGTGATGGTGAGGAGGACGGAGGGGGCAGGTGTGATGGTGAGGAGGAGGATGGAGGGGGCAGGTGTGATGGTGAGGAGGACGGAGGGGGCAGGTGTGATAGTGTATGTGTGTGAGTATGCGTGTATGTGAGTCTGAGTGTCTGAGTGTATGTGTGAGTATGTGTAAGGGCCGCTTCACACTGCGGCATGATCCGGTCCGGTTCTGTCCGGGAGGACCCAGACAGCTGCGGACCGGATCATCACACAGGACTGGGGGGCTATTATACCCTTCGGTCCTGACCTGTCAGTGGCTGCAGCTGCGTGCGCTGTGCACAGGAACGGAGGGCATAATAGCCCCCCAGTCCTGTGTGATGATCCGGTCCGCAGCTGTCTGAGTCCTCCTGGACAGAACCGGACCGGATCATGCTGCAGTGTGAAGCGGCCCTTAGTGTGTGTGTGAATGTCTGAGTGTGTGAATGTGTGTATGTGTGAGTGTATGTATTTGTGTGAATATGTCTGAGTGTGCGTATATGTGTGTGTGTATACGTGAGTATGTGTGTGAATGAGTATGTATGTGTATATTTGTGAGTATATGTGAGTGTGTGTGTTTGTGTGTGAATGTATGAGTATGTGTGTGTATATGTGTATGTGTGAGTGTGTATGTGTTTATATGTCTGAGAATGTGTGGGTGTATGTGTGTGCATGTGAATGAGTGTGTGTATGTATGAGTGTGTATATGTGAGTGTGTGCATATGTGTGAGTGTGTGTGAGTAAGAGAGAACAAAAAGAACAGAGACCAGGTTATGGGGACATCACCGTAAAAGCGGATCAGGATGTGGGGACAGCACTAAAAAATGGCGTCAGGATGGGGGACATTACTACAAGATGACAAGGGAGGGAACATTACTAAAAGACATTAATATATGATGGGGACCAGTATGGAGACATTATTACAAGAAGGGGAACAGGAAGGGGGCATTACTACATGATGAGGACCAAGATGGGGACATTACTACAAGAAGAGGACCATGTTGGTGTACATTACTACAAGAAGAGGTCCAGGATGGGGACATTCCTACAAGAAGAGGACCAGGATGGGGACATTCCTACAAGAAGAGGACCAGGATGGGGACATTACTACAAGAAGATCACCAGGATGGGGACATTCCTACAAGAAGAGGACCAGGATGGGGACATTCCTACAAGAAGAGGACCAGGATGGGGACATTCCTACAAGAAGGGGACCAGGATGGGGACATTCCTACAAGAAGAGGACCAGGATGGGGACATTACTACAAGAGAGGACCAGGATGGGGACATTCCTACAAGAAGAGGACCAGGATGGGGACATTACTACAAGAGAGGACCAGGATGGGGACATTCCTACAAGAAGAGGACCAGGATGGGGACATTACTACAAGAGAGGACCAGGATGGGGACATTCCTACAAGAAGAGGACCAGGATGGGGACATTCCTACAAGAAGAGGACCAGGATGGGGAACCAGGATGGGGACATTCCTACAAGAAGAGGACCAGGATGGGGACATTCCTACAAGAAGAGGACCAGGATGGGGACATTCCTACAAGAAGAGGACCAGGATGGGGACATTACTACAAGAAGGGGACCAGGATGGGGACATTCCTACAAGAAGAGGACCAGGATGGGGACATTCCTACAAGAGAGGACCAGGATGGGGACATTCCTACAAGAAGAGGACCAGGATGGGGACATTCCTACAAGAAGAGGACCAGGATGGGGACATTACTACAAGAGAGGACCAGGATGGGGACATTCCTACAAGAAGAGGACCAGGATGGGGACATTACTACAAGAGAGGACCAGGATGGGGACATTCCTACAAGAAGAGGACCAGGATGGGGACATTCCTACAAGAAGAGGACCAGGATGGGGACATTCCTACAAGAAGAGGACCAGGATGGGGAACCAGGATGGGGACATTACTACAAGAAGAGGACCAGGATGGGGACATTCCTACAAGAAGAGGACCAGGATGGGGACATTACTACAAGAAGGGAACCAGGATGGGGACATTACTACAAGAAGAGGACCAGGATGGGGACATTACTACAAGAAGGGGACCAGGATGGGGACATTCCTACAAGAAGAGGACCAGGATGGGGACATTACTACAAGAAGAGGACCAGGATGGGGACATTCCTACAAGAAGAGGACCAGGATGGGGAACCAGGATGGGACATTACTACAAGAAGAGGACCAGGATGGGGACATTACTACAAGAAGAGGACCAGGATGGAACATTACTACAAGAAGAGGATCAGGATGGGGACATTCCTACAAGAAGAGGACCAGGATGGGGACATTACTACAAGACGGGGATATTCTTACATAAAGGAGGTTAGGGTGGGGACATTCCTACAAGAAGATGATCAGGATTTGTACTTTACTATATTGAGCAAAAATTATGGCATTGCTAAAATGTCACTTAGGGGGCCGTCACACGGTGAGATATCTTGCCCGATATCGTTTAAGCGATCTCCTTTTTGATCGCTTAAGCGATATCGGGCAAGATATCGTTGCATGTAATCAAGCGATTCACGATGGTAAATCGCTTGATCGTGACATCGCTGATCTGAGGTTCGGTTCTCAGATCTAGCGATGAACGATGCAACGATCTGCATCATCGTGGTGTATGACACCACGATGATCCATCTCCCAGCGACCGCGCCTATGCTGGGAGATGGTAACTATGGTACACGTCGGGTAACTAAGCGACGCGCGGCGCCTAGTTACCCGATGTGTACCATAGTAACGAGCGAGATCGCGGCTCCGCATCGCTGGTGAGTCTGTCTGTGTGACATCTCACCAGCGATGTGAGCGATATTGTAAGCGATTGCGCGTGCACGTGATCGCTTACAATATCGCTAAAGATGTCGCAGCGTGTGACGGCCCCCTTAGTCCTACAAGGAATGCGGCCCCCGATATAATTTTTTTTCTATGTGCGGCCCACCAACCCAACTGAGTTTGAGACCCCTGGCTTAGATGAACTGCTTTGCGGCATTAAATAACTGGCAATCAGTAAGTATTTATTGATTGACGGTTGTTTCATTGCCTGTGAACTGGGAGACCACGCTTGCCAATGCGCACTGAACAGTCGGTAGTAAATCACTCAGTGCGTGGTAGGCTGCCATTGGTTTCAGCAGCGCACGTCCTGTTTATACATTTTCTTGCAGATTTGCCATTGCATTTTGGAAAATGTAAAAAATCTGTACAGTCGTCTTTTCTATACACTTATGGCTGTGTTAACCTATTCTTTTCTGATCTCTGTATATTAGCCTCCATCGCTTCATATCTTATGTGTAGATATCAATGGGTGACCTGACTATTGTTAAGCTAGGAGCTCCAGGGGAGATGAGTATACAGATTTTTTTTTCATTCAAAATTTGAGAAGCTTTTTAAAGTTTGAATTTATCTTTCTTAAAAGCAGAAACCAGTGAATTTTCAATTTCCCATTGAACTGAATGTGCCTAAACCCTCACCATACACAATAGGAAGCTGCCGGCCGAACATCACTCTGCCAACAGCTATTTCTCCCCCACACAGTAGCACGGTTGTGTAGAGAGATGCTCCATTGAGAGGTGGCTTATCTCAAGGCAAACAGATCGGCAGTCTATGATTAGACATAACAGATCGTTCACCATAACACCGTCTGTTGAGCAAGGAACGGGAAGATCCTGTACACATTAGACTGTCCGCTGATATTTGTCTAAGGCCTCATTCAGTTGTCTGTGTTGCACATAGGTGGTGTATCCGTTTTTTAACATGATAAAGTATGTACCCATTTTAATCTATGGTGTTATTCACATGTACCATGTGTCTGCAAAAAATACATGAAGAAATGTCTGCTTTTTTTCAGCAACACGGTTGACATGGGCTAATACAAGTTTACGGGTCCATGAAGAACATGTAAAGTACATGGGTGCCATCTCTATGCCATCCGTGTGATGTATGTTTTTAACATTGCAAAGTATAGGAGAAGTTTTATTATTGATTTATCCATCTGTAAAAAACACTGATAACTGATAGTAAAAAGTGTCACTTGGACCATACACTGATGATGACAAACTGATGGTAAAAAAGGGAGCTACAGACCATACACTGATGAAGCCAGAACCATTTTTCCATATTCATCTTTGAACACGGGATGTGTGAAGGAGGCCTAATGTGTATGTGGGGGATGGGGATTAAAAGATGTGAGCTCCTTCATCCATTGTGCATTCATGTAGAACGTCAACCAAAAAGATAAAGAGCTTGGCTCCTTGTAATGTCCAGTTCATGGCCCCAGTCTGATATTTTTCTATCTGCATGTCACATGGGTTGAGTATCTTTACTTTTCCTTTCTGATTCATGAAGCTACACTAAGCTTTGTCACTTTAGTGAGTGAATTCTATCAATTTTAAAGATTTTTGTTTTCTTTTTACGTTCAGATAGCCTGACAATATAGCTATTTTATTCTCCTTGAGGTTTGCAGAAAATCTGCTTTTGTCTCTCTTTAATGTCTTATCCACTGGGTGCTTTTCCTTCCCATCGTAGGTATGCAGAATATAATTTTATCTGTGAAAAAAATGTAAGGATTGTGTTCTGTTGTTTGCACAATCCGTTATATCTGCCATTCACAACACCAGTGTCTGCTACTCATTATAACCAGTCTGTTTTTTTAGTCTGCATTCACACTATAGTGAGCAACAAATATAGAATTCTGTGCTGTCTGCATAGTGGTTCACATCCTACTTAGAAGCCAATAACGCCTTTGGATATTCTCCTCTTGATTGTGTCATGTGTCATTGCACCAGTCATGTAGTGTATAATATATAACCTAATACGTCAAATACAATTTAACATTTTACTGTTGGTATAGTAACATTCAAGCTCACTTCTGTCAGCCATGTCTTGAAAATGCTTGAGAGGAAGGTCTGCAGTGCTCATCGTTGCACTCATCATAATGGTCTACTGCTGTGTTCCAAGGCATTTACATGTCATTGAGATTCAGTGTGGGCAGCTCCAAACAGTTTGAATTTTTATAGAGCAGAAAGGTAGTTTTGATATCAATTCAGAGATAGAATCCGTAAGGTGACCTCTGAAATGAGACTGGCAAATCTCCCGGTGTCTCATAAAGTTCTGTGGGAAGGCAGACACATGCACCGTAAGATGAAAATAATTGCTGGATCTTAGCAAGTGGAAATCTTTTCATATCAATCCATCATTTATCAAAACGACAACTGTTCCTTTAGTTCGTTGGAATTCATTCTGCAGAAGAGCTGAGAAGCTGAATAAAACTTTGACTTTAAAAATATAAGGTGAAAGTCTTCTTGGTAAGTTAATGTAGGTTAGCCTCACTCATCATAGGAATGTCTACGTAGAATATGCAAATTGTCACTTCAGTGAGGAAATGATTAACTCTAATGCCACCCAATAAGGGTAGCAATCCTTAAAGTCATAATCGACTCTTTTAATATGACTTAGGATTTGTGCCAGATCAGAACCCCATACTGCAGATGCTGCGTTTCGGGGTGACTGCCCCTCATCAGTGCAGTGTGTGGAAATCCTGATCTGGCTGTATGAGAGGCTAAGACGAGGTCTGGTGAACTAGCTATTCTCCTTAGGGTACCTTCACACGCGGCAATATTGCTAGGCAATTTCACTGGCAATTTGCTGGTTGCAGTGAAATCATGGACACATTGTTCCATTTGTACACAGCAACAAAATAGAACAATGTGTCCATGATTTCACTGCAACCAGCAAATTGCCAGTGAAATTGCCTAGCAATATTGCCGAGTGTGAAGGTAGCCTTATGGAGAGGAATCTGCCTGCCAGCATTAGGAGAACTGATAAGGGTACTTATAGCCGCAATGCTCCTCTGGGAAATATGCAAATTATCACTTCAATGAGGAAGTGAAAAACTCTAATGCCACCCAATAAGGGTAGCAGGAGACTGAAGAGCTAGTAACAATTTCTGAGCTGTATTAAAGCAGTATGGAAGGCATTTTATGTCAGATGTCTTGGCATTGACGCCCTTTTTAACTAATCTATTCTTTTTTCCATGTTCTATGCTATACTGTAAGGCTGGCTTCAGACTTGCGGACCCTCCGCAGCGTCCTGCGGAGGAGATCCGCAAGCTGAATGCAGCCCCCATCTTTATAATGGGAACGCACGGTCATGCGCAGGTCATTGCATGACCGTGCGCTCCCATTCACTGCAATATGTGATTTGTACGCAGGCGGATGCCTGCGCACAAATCACACACTCGTCCACACAAGGAACGCGACATGGTCGCGTTCCTGGTGCGGACGAGAGTGTGTGATTTGTGCACAGGCATCCGCCTGCCAGGGCCGGTTTTAGGCAAAGTGGGGCCCTAAGCAAAAGGTTAAAGTGGGCCCTAAATGCTCAGGCCACTTTCACATCTAACACTTTGCTGCATTTTGCTCAGTTTGCATTTCCATGTGTTTTTACCGCAAAAACGCATCAAAACGCATGCGTTTTTGTTCCCATTGATTTTAATGGAAACACATGCAAAAAACGCATGTAAAAACGCATGTGCGTTTTCAAAAACAGAAAACGCATGCGTTTTTGCCAACGCTGCCCAAAACATCGGGGAAGACGTTTTGTGCTGCGTTCGCAAAAATGCATGCGTTTTGCGTTTTTGAAAACGCCCATGCGTTTTGCATGCGTTTTTACATGCGTTCGCATTGAAATCAATGGGGGAAAAAACGCTAGCGTTTTTAATGCGTTTTTAGCGGTAAAAACGGCTAGAAAGGCAAATTTAGCAAAACGCACACCAACCTTAGATGTGGAACAGGCCGTAGTTATATGGTAAGAGTGACTTCATAAGTTGATTATCTAGGTCAGAATAAGAACATGCTGAACATCATTTTTATTTCAATCATAAAAAAAAAAAAAAAACAGAAATTTGTAAAAAAAAAAAAATATTTTTTTTTATTTTCCGAGACCCATGATGTTTTAATTTTTGAAGATACATAGATATGTGAGGGCTTACTTTATGTGTCCTGAGCTGACATTTTTACTGATACCATTTTGAGTCAGATACAACATTTTGATCGCCTTTTATTGCATTTTATTGTAACAACGTGGTGGCCTAAAAAAACATAATTCTGGCGTTTTTATTTTTTTCCCATTACGCCATTTACCAATTGGATTAATTTACTTCATATATTGATAGCTTAGATTCTTACGAACGCAGCGATACCAAATATGTGTATTTTTACATTTTTTTCACTGTTTTATTGCTATTTTCAGTTCAGCTCCTTTGGGGGCCCCTAAGAGAGTGGGGGCCCTAGGCAACTGCCCAGTCTGCCCCCCCCCCCTAACGCCGGCCCTGCCGCCTGTGTACAAATCACATATTGCAGTGATTGAGAGCGCACGGTCATGTGCAGACCTGCGCATGACCATGCGTTCCTATTATAAAGATAGGGGCTGCGTTCAGCTTGCGGATCTCCCCCGCAGGACGCTGCGGAGAGTCTGCAAGTCTGAAGCCAGCCTTATGTAGTCTAAGATGTATATAGTTATTCTCTTCGACAATAGATTTTACATCTGTTAGGATAATAGAATTGTTTGCTGTGTATTTAGTAAAGTGTCAGGGTACACTACTACTATGGGTTGTGAACAAAGGGTAAGAATCTATTTAGAATATAGTGTAACAACTATGGGGATATCTTAGGCTATAATCACACTAATTTTCCGCTGTGCTTTCAGGTACCGTCACACAGGGACATATCGCTGGCGATGATGCCGGCAACTGAGGGGCGTGGCCAGGTTGCGGCGACATCGCCGGAGAGTTGCCTCGTATGACAGGGCGATAATCAGGGGAAAAATCGCCTGAGTAATATCGCCAGGTTTCCCAACAATGTTGGGAAACCTGGCAATGTTGCTCAGGCGATCATGCCTGATCGCCCTGTGTAACGCGGCAACCTGCAATGTTGCGGGCGATTTCGCCTATCTACAACATTGCGAGTTATCGCTCGCTGGGTTGCCCAGCAACCCAGCGAGCGATAGCCGCGGCAACTAGCCGGCAACATCGCCGGTAAGTTGCTCAGTCTGACATCTCGCCGGCGATGTTGTCAGGGATGCGCGATCGCCGGCAACATCGCCGGCGATATGTCCCTGTGTGACGGTACCTTTCTGGGGATCTGGCTGAATCTCCTTGAATAAAGAATTTAGATGGATGCCCAATGGGGCCATGGAATGCAATGTCACAATAGATTTCAAGTGAAACCACAGAAAGGAATTCAGAAACCATGGCCTAATAATAATAAAAAAAAATACCGTAATAGCAATAGATAATATTAATTGAAAAAATCTAATACTAGAGTAATAAAACACTGGCCGATCTTGCAGCAATGCTGTGGGTCTTCCACTGGCCATTGTTTACATCTTGGCAGCAAGGACGTCTCATACCTGCAAGTGCCCACTTTAGCCAATCACTGGTCACATGCTGTACTTGGCATCAGTGATTGGCTCCAGTGGGCACTTACACAGCCAGGAGTAATAATATGGTGTGCTCTAGGTATTGCTCTCTGAATTTTTGTGTTTGAAAACCCTAAATATTATACAGTAGGTTGAAATGATATGACATGCTATCCACTACAAGCCTCCAAGTGAATGTAGTGCATTGTGCTTCTGAATTTTGGGAACTTTAGTTCTACTAAAGCAGGTGTGCCATATTTGATATTTCCAATCATGTCCACATAATGAAATTCCTTTTTAATGTTGCAAGCCCACATGCTTGATTAAATGTAATTATATAAATGATACACATGAACTTTTAATAGTGTATATGCATAAAAGAAAATGTTCTGTAGCCTAGGCATCCTTCAGTAAAAGTATATTCCTTGAAAAGCAAAATTGTTGGGGTGTAATAGCCGATTATTGGTCTTTGTTCCCTGGCAGAGCCCCCACCACCTCTACATATATACACACTAATAGCTCATTATAACAGCAAGGTTACTGAGCATTTTCCTATTTACTGTAAGTTTTCTTTGTACTCCTCCACACATACATTGTCTTTTAATACATAGTCAGACATTTGCAGTGTTTCACATATAAGGCTCTACATTTAGCATATACTAATGGAAGCTCTGTTATATCTGCTGCCATGCCGATGCACTTCAGCAGTCAAATGTATGCCAAGAAAGTGTCTTTTTGGTGAACTATTGGCATGTATTCATCAGTGCATCTCTTTTATTAATTGCAATATAAACAAAAGTTATGCTTTTAATGAGATTCAGTACTTTTTTTTGTTTAAGGAGGAAAGAGGGGTGTGAGCATGAGAGGACTGAGATATTCACTGAGCCTGCTACATATGTGCATGCCTAGTGTATGCCCTGAGTACCATATACCTGGCAAATGCTTCCTTTTTGTACATGTTTCAGAGATATACTTCCGGAGTCTTATCCACGATGTAAAAGAAAAGCGTATACTGTATGTGACCCACTGTATTGGAAGTGCAGTCTTCTATGTTTCCCTGTACATTAAGAAAAAAAACACATGCTGGTATAACCCAAAAGACACTCTTTTGGGTGAATATGGGCCTATAACTATGTATGCTAAGTGCTGAGAGACTTACTACCGGATACACTCAATACAGTGTGAATATAGCCTATACATCTATACGACTTCTAGGCTATATGTGTAAATATACGGTAGTTGCCTTCTACACTGCTCTCCTAAAATCCAGCCCAGAATATGTGCCTGTACATTCCCCCATGTTGGCACCGCAGTATTATTTCCGCATTGTGCAGATGGCTCATGCTTGTACTAATAATAAAAAGCAGCATGTGCTCTTTCTTCCTTTTTATGTCTTTATTCTTCAAAGGTTGTAAGTCAGAGCTCTGTTGATTGGGCTAGAAAGAGGTCACCTATCATGAAATCAGCCTGCCATAGACACGAGCACATGAAGTGCTTCAGCCATTGACCTTGGTCCACCTCAATATTTCCACTGAGAGGTACTGACAGTTCACGCTCGGTACAGCCAACTGCACTGCCTAATAAGGTTGTATCATTTTGATATAACAGCCTAGCTCTGTTGTACTATTAAAGGTTTAAAATATTAATGCTTATTAATGGTGTCATTCAGCCACTTTATATGATTAGTTTTAAGCCTCTCTTGGGCCAAAAAGAAGGGGAATTTTTAATGAAATGTTCCCTGCACATCTGACCTGCTATATTACTGCATGAATGCCATTTTTATGAGGCAGGTTTATGGCGTTCATTACTCTGCTCTTTGAGCCACTTCATGGCTGCTGTAATTTTTAAAGAAGAGATAAAAATAAGTCAGTACATTCCTTGCAGTCAAGACACTCTGAGTTCTGGCATTGACCTTTAAGCTGTCATGCATGGATTAATCACATTTCTTGTGGAGATTGTTTTAGGCTTAATACAGACTGCGTAGTGATTAGCTGCCTCGCCTTGCCCGCCTTGTGTTAAGGAGGCTTGTCAGTGCCGACAGAAACCATGTTCTCTTCTGCCTCCTCCTTTCTGCCCTTTGACACCCTGTTATCTGCTGCTTGTGATGTGATTTGTGGAAACAAATCACCCATAAAGCTACATATTGTACATGTATTTTAAATGAAAGCCCTTTTCACACAGTAAATCAAGCAGGTTGCCAAGGAATTCTAGGACATCATACAGTTAAACAGAGCTTGGCTCACTTGTTGTCATCCCTGTGGATCCAGTGTAGGCTTCTTGGTGGTCTGCATCCAAAGTGATTTTTATACTGTACTGTCGCAGGAGTACCAAGGTGTATGATTGTTTGGGAAGGTCAAGTGACCACTGTGACGTTTCATGATAGGTTTCTCTGATGTGTTCTAGTCACCTGACCACTGTAGCTAATCACAGGCCTCAGCTGTCCTTGGAAATAATAATGGCGAGTACAGCAGGTCCAGTGCCAGCAATCTAAGGAGTGATAGGCAATTATGACTGATTTTGTGAATTTTCTCTACATCAATACCCATGTTAAAAATTTTAATAGACAACCTCTTTAAATAACTGGTACCCAACGATGTAGCTCGTGTGATTTCATGTAGGGAAAAGACTAGAGATTCTTAACAGATGTTAACAGGAAGGAAGCTGCCACAAGGGGAAGACCAAGGTTGCAGGGATGCTTTGGGGAATGAGTCCATACACATATTGACATGGGCACTTTGGCCGTTTCTTGGAGCGATCAAGTATGTGACAGGTGTGTTAAATGTCATTCCAGTCATACTATTTCTAGCCCTTCGGTTATATTAGAAATTCACATAGATTTAGTGGAGAGCATCACTCATGTGGCAGCATTCTATTGACTGCAGATTAGAGTATATATGAAATATATTTTGAGGTGGAAATAAGCATACAAAAACTGCATCAGGTATATGCATGTGGATTAGCCACTTTCAATGGAGGTAATCCATCTGCGTCTCTGCATGTGGATTAGCCACTTTCAATGGATGTTATCCTCATAAAGATTTGTCACTTCAAATAACACCTTTGTGGCAGACATCTGAGGCTTGGCTTTAGAGTTCTGCAGTGCTTTAAAGGCAAAATAATTGTATATTTCAAGCACTGATTTTGCTCATGTATTGTATTTTAGCACACCTTAAAGGATTTGACCTCTTTTAGAAATCTTGGTACCATGGCACGGTTTATTGCTAAAAGAAAAAACATAAAAATGATCTTTATGCATCATCTCAAAATCCAGCATTTCTTTTGTCGTCCAATATTTGCAGCAATAATGATGTCACTTTGACATAGCGGTAACTACGGTAATTGGTGAGCTCACTGGCTCTGCCAGTCTGAACAGAGCCCCAACTTAGAGCCGCTGAGCTCACTGATTGCCTGCCCACATTGTCACCACTACAGTGAATACCAGATACAGGGAGCAGCGACTAGATACTCGATTCTGGACACGGTGAGAATGAGCAAAGTGTGGTTAGTTTTTCTTATAACACTGCACCTGGGAACCAAGTTTTGCTGAAAGGAGACATCCCTTTAATAAATCACTGAAGCTGCCTCCTGTATAGAAGCTCTCTCTAAAATTCCTATCTCAGCAAAGCAGCCTGACACACACTTAATGATAACTCACTGTGTCTAAAGTACACAATGCTGCTCTCCTTGTCTTGCTTGGCTCAGACAAGCCCAAATAATGGTGGTCTTGTGTTCACCCCATCTCAGATGACACAACCCTCCCTCTGACATGTTTAGATAGTAACGGGTTGGGCTAGCAGTTGTGACCTGCACTACACGTTTGCTTTTAGGATGATAAAGGGTTGCAGATCTTTTACACCTTCAGAGTTCAAGGAACAGGCCTTGCTGTCCCACCCTATGTGTATTAGCAAATCCGGGATGGTAGCATGGTCTATGGGGCCCCTTACTATATATTTTATTTGTTCCTGATTGAATTAACCCTAGTGCTGCCCTGATGTTAGTCCTGAAATTAGGTTTCGGAAAGTTTGGATTTCTTTATTCTGACAACGTGTTTCTGAAGACAAAGTATAGAGATTTGGTAACTGCATAAGTGCCATTTAATTGCTACTAGTACATAGCTAGAACTTCTTGTAACTATGGTATAATGGTTTTGACAGAAGTGTTAATAGATCTGCAACATACTGAAAATCCACAGCAAAGAGGAGTACAATGAAAGTTAGTCTCAGTTTAATGGCTAAGCCTGCCCCTGTTTTGTATGTTCATTGCCAGGGCAGAGAAGTGGGCTGGCTTAGCTTTTGTATTGCGCCAGCCAGCCTGGCACATTCATACACTGGTGACTTACAAAGGCAGAAAACTGTCCAGTTTCATATACAAGCTGGATGCAGAGCTGGAACCGGACTAAAATCTGAAATTTAATGCTTCTTTTTAAAACAAGTTCATCAATAGGTTTTATATTTGTATGAAGAGCTTATTGAAACATAATTTGTTTCAGCTGGACAACCCTTTAAGCATACTTAAGTTCTAATAAAACTGCTAAGTCTTGCTTTCTCTCCTTTCATCAAACACCATCAGGTTGAGGATCCTTTTGTTCTTCTTGCATTATTTGGGCCGTACCATGGAATCATACAGTGTTTGCATAAGCTTATGCTCATAAGGTTGTATCCCTTGTGGTGTACATTGTCTATCTACATGAACCAAGTTCATCAGGTCGAAGCTAGAATGTTGAGGATCCTCTGGGACTTTAAGACTTTTGACATTTCATGACTCAGTGATCAAAGAAAGCAAGTAAACTGGAAAAAATAAGGAAATGCCAGTGTGAAGCCCCCAGCTATTGCTTATTCTTCTTAAATTCTTTAACCAAGGGGATTCTATTAACTAGAATTGAATTATTATTATCATCAGTAAAATTAGGCTACTTGTGGTAAATAGTGGAACTTAGGGGGAAGGTACCAGCTCAGGTGCTTTGGGCTAAATTCACACATTGTGCAATATTTGGTATTTATTGTTGCAGCATTTTTGCAGCTATTTTTGAAAATAGGGTAATAATAAAAAATTGCAGCAGGACAGCAAGAAATTAGTGATTGCAGCTTTGGACTTTGTGATTGGGAAACCAATACAGGAATTCTATAATTTCCTGCAAGGTAACCAGCACTGGACCTTTTTCAATGAGACAACTCATTATTAGGTAGGTAGAGGTGAATAACTTAATTTACTGAGAGTGGAGACCTCTACTGTTTTTGTAGGGTAGAGCTGTTTGTTAAGGCAGTGTTTCCCGACTCCAGTCCTCAAGGCACACCAACAGGTCATGCTTTCAGGATTTCCTTATCATTAGACAGATGATGGAATTATCCCCTGTGCAAGTGATTAAATTATCACCTATGCAACCCTAAGGAAATCCTGAAAACATGACCTGTTGGTGTGCCTTGAGGACTGGAGTTGGGAAACACTGGGTTAAGGGGTTGTTGGCATGACAGGACTGGTACCCAGCATCTTAGGCTGCCTTCAGACTTGCAGATGCCTCCGCAGCGTTTTGCAGAGGCATCTGCAAGTATCTGCATGCAGACCGCGGCCCCTATGTTTATAATAGAGCGCACGGCGGTCTGCAGATGCTTGCAGACCGCCGTGCGCTCTCATTGCCCGCCATTAGTGATCTGTGCCCTGGTGGAAGCCTGCGCACAAATCACACACTCTCGCCCGCACCAGGGACGCAACATCTCGCGTCCCTGGTGCGGACGAGAGTGTGTGATCTGTACGCAGGCATCCGCCTGCGTACAGATCACTAATGGCGGGCAATGAGAGCGCACAGCGGTCTGCAAGCATCTGCAGACCGCCGTGCGCTCCATTATAAACATAGGGGCCGCGGTCTGCATGCAGATACTTGCAGATGCCTCTGCAAAACGCTGCGGAGGCATCTGCAAGTCTGAAGGCAGCCTTAACTCGTTATACATGTGGAAAGGAGTAGGTGTTCTTGACAGATTTTGGCAAGAAAGAAGCTGCAGCAAGTGGAAGACGCAAGTTGGCAAGGATGCTTTTGGGAAGGAGTTTATACAAATATTTGCAAGGTCAATTTGCCTGGTCCTGGTGAGATAATGTATGTGACAGGTCATATTAAAAAGTTATTTGATTCTCCTTATTTCTATAATTTAGATTATGTTGGGAATTTTGCACTGTAAATAAAAAGCTTTGTTAAACCCTCTGAATACCAAAATCAATTGCAATTGATCAATTTAGAAGGTTGTCAGAGAGAGAGAGGGCTTCATCTATTACCATTTCACCCTTTCGTCAACGCGATTGTAGTAAGGCATTGGTAGTCATGATGGCCAGAGTTCATGGGCTTTGAGTCTGCCAGGCACCGTGTCCTGTTACGCTGTGCCTCTAACATAACTTTTGTTTTTCACCAAATAAATATTACTTTAGCCTGAATTTTTTAATTTTCACAAGTGTATCAGGAGAAAATGGTCACTTTAGTTTGATGTTCAATTTCTCCTGACTATACCAACACCCCATAAGTGGTAAAAAAAATGTCTATTTGCTAACACGACAGGGATTGGAAGGGATGGAGCACTGTTTGATCTGTGGATAGCAATTTTGAAATAGACTGCTAACATGTCTGATGCATTGTAATACATACACAATACTGAGAGTTCAAGTACCATAGAGGGTAAAGCGATATACTAAACTTTAGATAAGTTGTTATGATACCTTATAATCTGCGGCTTCTCATTATTTGATTATGCGTTCCTTTCTGGGCCTCCCCGCCGCCTGCTTTGTAATTATTCACGCCCCTATGGGCGTGCTACAGAGCAGGGACAGTGCTCGTCATGTAAGGGGCGGTAAAGCCGATATGACGCTAATCGCGTCATATCCGGCTTTACCACATCAGTACACCCGTAAGGGTGTACTGCCGACCTCGCGATGCGGTGTGCCCATCCTACTACTACTTATTGTCGTATAAGTATCTGCTTTTAGGGGTATAAAAATTGAAAGTTCAAAAATTCCTAGTTTCTTTAAATTTTCTTGAAATTGTATATATTTTCTTAAAGGGAGCCTGTCAGGTCATATATGTGCCCAAGCAGATCACTACCTGTCTCCCTGTTCCTGCAGTTTCCTACTACATTCCTAATCATCCCTGTCTGAGCTAAATGTGAAGTATAAATGTGGAAAAAAACGCTATTTATAACTTACATTTTTCCTCGTTCTGAGGACGTTCCTAGACGTGTGGGCGACAGGTAGGCGGTCTCTTTGCATCCATTCTCCCCCCTCGCTGTGTGGTATCATGCCCCAGTGGGCATAATAATTCAGAAGCACAGTCCCGAGCTTCAAATCCATGTGTGGCTGGGTCCAATGCATTGTGGGGGATTATTGGCTGTTAGAGTGCGTTCACATGCTGCGTATTTTTACGCTAGTGCTCCTGCAGTTTTTGTAGCCAAAACCAGGAGTGGCTGATTAAAACCAGCAGTGGGTGATTAAATACAGAAGTGGAGCACTTGTTTCTATTAGACTTTTCCTCTGATTGTTCCACTCCTGGTTTTGGCTACAAAAACTGCAACAGCACTCGCATAAAAATACATAGCAAATTTGCAGTGTGTGAACGCACCCGAAGTGCTGGCTTCGGAATGTGCACTGTACATGCTCTGGAGCCGGCCAGTATAACCAATACACCCCCACGCTGTGCAGGACTGGAAATGACGCAAGCACAGCGTCATACCTAGAGGATTGCTGTAATGGGACGGTTATCATGAAGGTGCGGCCCTGCAGCAGCCATTCTACAAGCCCTCTTACAGGCAATTATACCGGTTGTGGGTGACACAACCGAACCAGGTGAGCAGTTCCTGATATATACTGCTATAACCCATTGTGCATTTATCTCACGTTTACAGGTTGATACCTGGAAGGAGACGCCCATGGATTTGATAGTGGGGACCGCACTTGTGAATTAATTATCCCATCCACTGGGTGTGATACCACGCAGCGAGGAGGGGAGAATGGACCCGGAGAGACTGCTCACCCTTTGCTCACAGGTCTAGGGATTCCCTCAAAAGAGGGGAAAAAATAAGTTATAAATACCGTTTTTTCCACATTTATACTTCAAATTTAGCTCAGACAGGGATGATTAGGGATGTTGGAGGAAGCTGCAGGGACAGGTAGTGGGCATAAATGACTTGACAGGTACCCTTAAAATTAATGGGAGACACGCAGTATTAATGACTCAGATGTCTTGTATATGAAACATCCTTTATTCATTTCTAAATACCAGATAAGACCCAATTTTTGTGCCTTTTTGCAATTTAGTGCTTTTACTAATTTACAGGAAAAAGACACGTTATTCTGCCCCTTTGATGGTTTTTCTCATAGTTTACAGCGAACCTGTCACCTAAAAATCACCCCCCAGCCTATCAATACCTGTCACTGCACCTTCATAATGGTATTCTACCTATCACTTTGTGTCCTAAATGAGTCTTTTGAAAGTTGAAAAAAGTGCTTTTCATACTTACTGCTGAGGCTTCTGCTCCCCTGAGAAGTCGTGCCGGCTAATCTGCCATAGAGGAGGGTGAGGATGATTGGGAAGCATTATCACGCCCATTGGGGCGTGAATAGAAGCTACAGGGAACACCCTGTGCGACTTCTCAGGGGAGCAGAAGCCTCAGTTCAGTAAGTATGAAAAGCACATTGTTCGACTTTCAAAAGACACATTTAGGACACAAAGGGATAGGTAGAATACCATTATGAAGGTGCAGGGACAGGTATTGATAGGCTGGGGGGTGATTTTTAGGTGACAGGTTCCCTTTACATTCATCACCTCTTAACAGGATAAGGGCTCGATTTCTAGGACCCTCACCAATCACTAGATTGGGGTGCTGAGCCCCCATTTTGCCTCTCTACAAATTCAGCATGCAGGAGCTTGAATGGAGCAGCCGTCCATTTATTGTCTTTAAAGGGAACCTGTCACCTGGATCTAAGCCCCTCCACTATCACTACCTGTCCCTACACCTTCCTAGCTGCTCCCTATCTATCCCTCTCTGAGCTAAATCCGCCCTATAAAACTGCAGAAAAATAACTTATAACTTACAGAAGTCCCTGAGGCTGGGGACTGAGAAGGCGGCGCCAGGCTCCATTCTGCCCTCCTCCATGCAGCAGCACACGCCCCGCTGGGCGGCATTATTCTTTCTTCATCGCCGCCTCCTCCATTTGGAATCTCCTGCCTGCTTTACACCTATCATGTTGTGGTGATGCGACCTCCATGTGTCCCCTGACTAAGGGTGCAGTCACACATAACGATCGCTCCAACGATCCCGACAGCGATAACGACCTGCCGGGATCGCTGGAGCGTCGTTACCTGATCGCTGGGGAGCTGTCAAACAGGCAGATCTCCCCAGCGATCAGGCCAAGGGAGCCACCTCCCATATCGCTCCCTGCTTAGCGCTGCAGCGCTAAGCAAGGAGAACGCAGGTAACTATGATAAACAGCGCGTATCCAGGCAGTGCGCGCTGCCTGGATACCCGCTGTTTATCATAGTTACCAGCGTTCTCCATGCTTACAGGCAGTGCTAAGAAGGGAGGACGCTGGTAACCATGGTAAATGCCGGGTATCTAGGCAGCGCGCGCTGCCTGGATACCCGGTGTTTACCATAGTAACCAGCGCTGTGAGGTCACAGATCGCTGGTTTCTCGCGGTCACACGCAGCGATGCGTGCTGACCAGCGGGAAACCAACGATCAGAAGATGAACCGCAGCACTGTGCAACGATCAGCGACCTCACAGCAGGGGCCTGATCGCTGCAAAGTGTCACACAGAACGAGATCGCTGGAGAGATCGTTGTAACGTCACAGGTACAACGATCTCTCTAACGATATCGTTATGTGTGACTGGGGCTTAAAGGGAACCTGTCACCTGGATCTAAGCCCCTACACTATCACTACCTGTCCCTTCACCTTCCTAGCTGCTCCCTATCTATCCCTCTCTGAGCTAAATCCGCCCTATAAAACTGCAGAAAAATAACTTATAACTTACAGCAGTCCCTGAGGCTGGGGACTGAGAAGGCGGCGCCAGGCTCCATTCAGCCCCTCCTCCATGCAGCAGCGCACGCCCCACTGGGCGGCGTTATTCTTTCTTCATCGCCGCCTCCTCCATTTGGAATCTCCCACCCACTTTACACTGTAAGGTAGTGGTTAGGATCGGCACGACAGAAGGCTGTGACTCAGGTATTTACTCACACAGCACACAGTTCAGGTATTCACAGACCTCCAGATTCTGATGTAACAGGTCAGACTAACCCCCCGACCAGAATATACCCGAGGTATAAACTGGCCTAGCCCAAACTATACCCCGGGGTATAAACAGGCCTAGGCCAGATTATAACTCTCCGTATACCACAGCAGCTGTAGATCAGGGCCCCAAGCCGTGCACAGGGCCCCAAGCAATGCATGAGGGCCCGAGGCAGCACAAGGTGGCCCCAGGCAGCAGAAAATGGCCCTACGCAACATACAGGGGCCCCAGGCAGTGCTAGGGGCCCCAGGCAGTGCTAGGGGCCCCAGGCAGTGCATGGGGGCCCGAGGCAGCACACAGGGGCCCCAGGCTACACACAGGATCCCAGGCTACACACAGGGGCCCCAGCCAGCATACAAGGGCCCCAGGCAGTACACGGGGCCCCAGGCAGTGCACAGGGCCCCAGGCAGTGCACAGGGCCCCAGGCAGCACAAAGTGGCCCCAGGCAGCACAAAGTGACCCCAGGCAACATACAGGGGCCCCAGGCAGTACTAGGGGCCCCAGGCTACACACAGGATCCCAGGCTACACACAGGGGCCCCAGCCAGCATACAAGGGCCCCAGGCAGTGCACAGGGCCCCAGGCAGCACAAAGTGGCCCCAGGCAACATACAGGGGCCCCATGCAGTACCAGGGGCCCCAGGCTACACACAGGATCCCAGGCTACACACAGGGGCCCCATGCAGCATACAAGGGCCCCAGGCAGTGCACAGGGCCCCAGGCAGCACAAAGTGGCCCCAGGCAACATACAGGGGCCCCAGGGAGAACCAGGGGCCCCAGGCTACACACAGGATCCCAGGCTACACACAAGGGCTCCATGCAGCATACAAGGGCCCC